>CM065171.1:600000-944856 GCA_033026295.1 Channa striata
GTTCATAGCGCTGCAGTGAGGAGGATCCTCCAGGGGAACAAAAGAAGCCTGACTTAGTGGAAGAAACCTACTTTGATGCACAGTAATCAGGATTTATGAAACTCTTTCCATGAGAATTTAAATCAGACTTTGCTTTTAGTCATTTTAACATGACTAAGAGGCTACCTTTCTGTTACAGGAACACGCCTCATCCATCTCTTGGAGCTCCCTTCCTTTAAAGGGCCACTTCATCCAGTTTCAACTCATTTTCTATGGCCTTAGTTTAGGGTTAGAGTTTTTTCATCATTAGGAGTTCAGATGATATCATCTGGGAGAGCTCCGGAAAAGCAGGTTCATTATGATTACAAACTCCATAATGTGAACAAGATGATGTAATCTGAACTGAAGGTTTCTCTAAGTGATGTCACCTGGAGGCATTTTTTAGCTAGAAGTAGCGAGATACTTTAAGCCAGAGGGAAGTGTAATGGTATTTACGTACATGTATTAGTCAAACCGGTAAAACACAAACTATATGGACTGTACTGTATCTTCAATACTAACATGCCTTCAGATCAAGTTCAGATTATGAGGAAACTGGTGTCTGAGCTTAAAAAACCTTTGACATACACACAAATCATGTCATGTTGATTTTTCTGACAGTCGTTTACATTGTTTTACTTGATTTTTGAATCGTTCATCAGAGCATTGGGACTTATTGTCACTCAGAGGCTCTGGTCCAGAGACCAGTGGTTCTGTCCAGTAAATGGTATCTTGAAGCATCTGTTCCTGCAAATTACCAACACAGTTTCAGGCCTGTATCACCACAGGAAAGTTGTGGTTTTTTTGTTTGTTTACGGTTTATGTTGGTCGAAGCATGAACACTTCACATTTGAAATGGCGGCTGTCCTCAATCAGGCTCAGGCCTCATAGTCAGTAGTTCTCAGTCTTGCAGTCGTCAGTCTGCAGACATCAGAAGTTGCTTGTTTCTCTCTCAATCCTTTCAATCTTAAACGGCTAATTGGCCGACAGACGTCCTGTCAGAGGACTGATGCTTTGTGAGGAGAAAAGCAACAAAGGCTGATTTTTTTGGCTTTGTTCTGACGTGTGCTTTAAAGCTGTGGGATCCTTTTGTTCAGATGCCTGCTCCTCAGGCCACTGACTCCCATCATCAGCTCCATTATGGTGCGGCTTTCTCAGCTGAGAACCGCAAGGCCAGAACAAAGGAATGTCCTGTTTAGCTCAGTGCCCGGCCCCACTGATGTTTGTCACATGTGGCATTAGACGAACACTGATCAACTAATGCTGTCAAGTGGTCTCCATGGATGCTGGACCAGGGAACAGGTGTGTGAGCCGGCACAAACAAAGACAGCCCAGCCCCCCTCTGTCCCTCTGTCTGTACCCTGTCCTCCCACACTGCAGATGGTTACTGAGCTTTTCTGTGTTTGGAGGCAGTTGTCAGACAAAAAATACACTAACAAATTTCTATTTGCTGAGTCGTGTTATGCTATTGTAACTTTGGTTACGCTGTGGATTTTAAATATCAAGTTTAGATCA
Organism: Channa striata; assembly: GCA_033026295.1. Classification (NCBI taxonomy): domain Eukaryota; kingdom Metazoa; phylum Chordata; class Actinopteri; order Anabantiformes; family Channidae; genus Channa; species Channa striata. The sequence continues at coordinate 601,534 of CM065171.1, forward strand.
AAGAACCTCTCTGTTTGTTCAAGGACCAGAACTGACCAAGCTCTCCATAAAGCCAGAACATCATAATATTCATCACTAATAAGAAAAACCCCCCGGTTTCTTTCCAGCACTGCAGCCAGGCTGACTAAGAGCCATAGTTCAGTTGAAACTAGCCTTTATATTATGTTAAGGGTCATTTTGACCCATTTCACTTTTTGTAGTGACCAAAGTAATGTTTATCATTATTTTATCTTCATGAAATTTTATGACTTTTCCTCATCTGGGGTCATGAACTGGTGTATAAAATATGGACACTCTTATGTGTCCTGGAATGTCTGTGGAGAGTTTGTATACAAAGATGATGTTGTGGGTCATTTTGACCCAGACACCAGAAAAAGCTGGTCAGATTTCTCTCTCTCTGTCTCCCTCTCTCTGTCCCTGTCTTCAGGTGTCCCCGGATTTGGCGCTGTGTGTCCTCCAGTGTGCAGCTTCTGGTCCTACTAACCTGCCCAATGTTTTGTTGTTGCTTTTGTTGCTCTGTTCTTTTCTCTCTCCACTTTCCATTCAGCCCAACCGGTCAAGGCAGATGGCCGCCCACCCTGAGCCTGGTTCTGCTGGAGGTTTCTTCCGGTAAAGGGAGTTTTTCCTCTCCACTGTTGCCTATAGCTGCTCAAGGGGGATTTGTTGGGTTTTCTTTAAATGTTTGTATAGTCTTGACTTTATTATGTAAAGTGCCCTGAGATGACCTTGTTGTAAATTGGTGCTATATAAAAAAAGTTGAATTGAATTGAATCCAAAATAAACATGTCTCCCTGATGTATGAAAGAGACAAACTGGCTGCAGTCAGGGATGTATGGGATAAATGGGTTGAAATTTTTCCTTTGATGTACAACCCTGGCCCCCATATTACTGTAGATAAATGCCGCGTTCCATTCAGGGGCTGCTGTCCTTTCCGGCAGTATTTGCCCAGCAAGCCGTCCAAGTATGGCATCAAAATATGGGCAGCTTGTGATGCAAAATCTAGTTATGCATGGAATATGCAAGTGGACACTGGAAACCTACCTGGAGGACAATCTGAGAAGAATTAGGGGATGTGGTGCTGGAGACGAGTAAAGGGCTACAAGGTCCCCTTCACTCAAGAAGTTGTCACAAGCTATGACTTGTGACACCTTCTTTACATCCTATTTCCTTGCAAGTGAACTTCAGAAGAGAAAGCTGACTATGTTGGGAACAATAAGAAGAAAGAAGTGAACTTCGTAGTGAAATTCTGAAGATGCAGGGAAGATCTCTGCATTCCTCAGTATTTCTCTGAGAAAGCAACAGTTGTTTCATACTGCCCAAAAAAAACAAGAACGTTCTTGTCACGAGCACAATGCACACAGATGCATCTCTGACCACAAGAGAAGACAAGAAGCCACAAATCATCCTGGACTAAAAGTCAACCAAAGGAGGAGTTGACAATCAGGACAAAGTGACAGCAACATACAGCTGGCAGCACAGGCTGCATACAATCCATATAATGCCTGTGTCCTGTGGACTGAAATCCATCAACAATGGAATGCTGGCAAATACTGACATCGGCTTTTCCTGGAAGAACTGGGCAAAAACCTTGTCACTCCCAAGATCCAGAGGCAAGCTAGGCCAGCTTGATCACCAGCAGCTGCAGCTGTAATTGAAAAAGTCAAGTTCATGCCATCCATCCAATCTGCAAAGGATCCAGTGTATACAGGTGTAAAGGAATGGAAGAGATCAGGTCAGGTCAGTAAAACAAGCACATCTTGTGTGAAATCCAGGAGTTACATCTGCAGAAAGCAAACAGTTACATTATGTGCATCATATATTTCAGTTTTGAAAATGTTTATCTAATAGAAAATAAGGTTGCTGTTTTTTAAACACACTTTTTTGACAGTTCTGAGTGGATTTACACAGTGCTTGTCAAAATGACCCGCAACATAACCAATGTGATTTTTTTTCAACATAATATGAGGGCTAGTATTCCCTCAACGCTATGCAGCAATGACTTCATGACTTTCTTTATGAATAAAATTGTAGCTATTTGAGAAAAATTCACCAAACCCTTCCCACAAATACAACAGAATTAGAATCACCAGTAAGGCTCCAATCCCTTTTAAACTTCTTTTTGCCAATAGATCTCACTAAGTTAACTTCAACTATTACATCATAACCAACAATGTGTCTCCTAGACCCTATTCCAGTTAGACTGCTTAAAGATGCTCCACCCTTATTAGACACATTCCTATTAGATATCATCAGTCTATCTTTAGAAACAGGATATGTACCACAGGGCCTGTAAAGTAGCTGCAATCCAACCTCTACTTAAAAAACCTTGTCTGGATCCAGGTGTTTTATCCAAGTACAGACTGAGATCCAATCTTCCCTTTATTTCTAAAATACTTGAAAAAGTAGTTGCAAAGCAATAACGTTATCACCTGCACAGTAACAACCTGTTTGAAGAATTTCAGTCAGGATTTAGAGTTCATCATAGCACAGAAACTGCACTGATTAAAGTCACCAACGATCTTCTTCTGGCTTCAGATAATGGACTTGTCTCTATGCTAGTTTTGTTAGATCTTAGTGCTGCATTTGACACCATTGATCACAAAATGTTATTACAGAGACTAGAACATGTAATTGGGATTAAAGGAACTGCACTAGGTTGGTTAAGTATTATCTGTCATTTGTTTGTGTTAATGATGAATCTTCCACATTCACAAAAGTTAGTTATGGAATTCCACAAGGCTCATTGTCAGGACCAACACTCTTTAGTCTATATATGTCTCACCACGGCAACATTATTAGAAAACACACTAAATTTCAATTGTTACACGGATGACACCCAGTTATATCTATCTATGAAACCAGATGAAACAAATCAATTAAAAATCTCAGAAACATATTGTCCAACCATATCGTTACTTTAGCTAAAATAAGTCTGGCCCCCAGTACTACTGCAAGGAGTTTTGGAGTAATTTTTGACCAGGATTTGTCATTTACGTCAAACATAAAACAAATTTCTAGAACTGCCTTCTCCACCCACAGAACATTGCCAAAATTAGGAGCATCCTGTCTCAAAGTGATGCTGAAAAATTTGTCATTTCTAGATTGGACTACTGTAATTCTCTACTTTCAGGCTGCCCCAGACAGATTATATGTTTACCTTCTCTAGCTTCTTCTAGCTTAAAACCCTTCTTCTTATCCATAAAGCTCTAAACAGTCAAGCTCCATGGTACCTTAAAGATCTCCTAGTACCATATCATCCTAATACCATTCCTCCTCACCTTCTCCAGAAATTCTCTGATGACTTAGCCATAGTTGGTTGTTGATCGGAGGGGAACGAGCTGGAGTACAGGTTCAGTCATCATGGAATTTGTGGACTGTTCTGAAAGCCATCTTTTGTTTAAATACCAGTAAGATGAAGGAGATGGTGAAAGACACTACCGTTCACCCCGGTGAACATCCAGGGCTCAGACATTGAGAGATTGGATAGCTTTAAGTACCTGAGTGTTCACCACAACCACAAACTGGACTGGACTGACAATACTGATACCCTGTACAAGAAGGGTCAAAGTCGCCTCCATCTTCTTCGGCAGATGCAGGCCTATGTTAAGGACATTCTATGACTCTGTGGTGGCCTCGGCTCCGTGCTACGCTGCTGTCTGCTAGGGTTCAGGCAGCACTGATCAGGACAGGAACAGACTGAACAAGCTGGTCAGGAGAGCCAGCTCTGTCCTGGGCTGCCCACTGGACTCTGTGGAGGTGGTGGGTGAGAGGAGGATGTTGGCCAAGCTGACATCCATCATGGACAACACCTTTCACCTGCTGCACCAGACAGTGGAGGCTCTGTGTAGCTCCCTCAGTGGCCGACTGATACCCTCAGTGTAGGACAGAGCACTACCACAGGTCTTTCATTCCCACTGCGGTTAGACTCTATAACTCCACAGTCTAACCTACTTGCATTAATATAGTATATATTCTGTAGTTCTTTTTACATACTGTACAGTTGTAAATTGATTTTCATTTAATTTAAATTTTTGCACATTGCATGACATTAGTAAGTGCATTACAGTGCACTTACTCTTTGGTGATTTTATTGCTTTTGTTGTGGCTGTAGCTCAGTTGGTAAGGCAGTCATCCACAGACCACAGGGTTACTGGTTAGATCCCCAGTCCATGCTTGTTGTGTGTCGAAGTGTCCTTGGGCGAGACACTTTGCTCCCAGTGGACCAGACCGAGGTAAATGATAAGTTAAATACAACTTTCATGTACTTCCATGATTGGATATGTTGCTTTCCATAATACCACTAATGCAAATGTCATATGTGAGGCCTGCAATTATCGCCCCCTGCAATAATAACTATAAATCTGACATGGCAGAAAAAAACATTGATTGTGAAATGAGTTTTGGACTTTGTCTGAAAACAAAGTTTAATATAAAACAGCAAAGGCAGATTATCCATTTGTTGTTTGTAGGAAGGTTTTTTGATTCATATTTTATGTTCTTTTAATTAATAGTCAACCACAGACACAGAAGATTTCAATAATAAATGAAGTTACTGCTGCCGTGCTGCATTTGGACGTTGTGCACAGCTTCTCTTTCAGTTTGGACACAAGTGTACTGATCCCACTGTTGTGTAGGGGACCTAATAAAGATGATGTGGTATAATAATTTTTTAAGATTTGATTAAGAAGAGTTTATGATCTGCTCTCAAGCAGACAAGCGACTGAGCTGTTCCCTCAAACATAATGTTTTTTGACCATCAGGCACTAAGTGTCAGACTTCCAGAATACCCAGAGAAAATCCACACAAGCACGGGGAGGACATGCAAACTCCACCCAGAAAGGCCACAATCAGCTGGGGACGCAAATCTACAAAATAGTAGTAAAACTGATGAGTTTAGCATTAACATTAGTGTCAAATAGCATTAATGGAGCCTCCTGCTGTATAGGCCACTATAGCACCGAGGTTTTTAAAGTCGTTATTTTCATCTTAGTTTTTTTTATATTGTTCTTTTGATTCGATCTGAATGTATAATTTCCTTTTTATACTTTCACATGCACTAAACTATGTATAATTTGGTTTTTGGTTGTAGTCATTTTAGCTGGAGAAGACCAGTGGGGTGTGATCATGTAGATAACACTGGAACATTTGAACTTAAATACAATGGCTTCAGACGGGGAAATCCTATGAAAAGCAGTGATGCAATATATGAACCAGGCTCTAGGTCACGTCCCATCAAAAACACACTATATTGTGTCTTTAACTGTAACATTAATAACATACTGATACTAGTTGTTTGCAATTTCACTGAAATCAAATTATTATTGAGTTATTTCAGATAAAGTTGGCAATTAATTATTCGGCTCCTGTTGATGATGAGAGGAACAATATACAGAAATATTATTGTTTTTGGTCTTGATTTTATTTTAGTGTTTTTTTTTGGTTTTCTGCTAATAGTTTAGTTTTGTTTAAGTGTCAGGATTCTGGACTTTTTGTTAGTCTGGGTTTTGTTCATTTCCTGTCTTGGTGTTTTATTTTGTAGTATTGCTTTTCCTTCCTGTTTGTTTCTTTGGGGTTGTTTGACTTTTCTCTTTTGTCCTTTTTAGTTTCACCTGTCTTTCTCATTTATTTAAACCCTGTTCCCCCTTCCGTGGTTGTTGGTTTGTCTTTCTTTCACACTCTCTTTCACTCATTCTCTTTCACTCACTCTCTTTCACTCACTCTCTTTCACTCACTCTCATACACTTTCTCGTCGACTGTTTGTTTGTTAGTGCTCGTTGGTCTACGCTTGGTCTGAGGTTTGGTCACGTTTGTTTGTTCCTTGTTTGGTTCCTTGGTTTGTCCCTTTGTTTGTTTGTTTGTTTGATCGTTCGTTTTGTTCTTGGTAGATTCTTTGTTTGATTACTTGTTTGTAGTTAAGTGTCTCCACCTTTTAGTTGTTAGTCTGATCACGTTCTCTGTTGGTTAGTTTAGTTCTTTTCTTTGTTCTTTTCTGCATCTTTTGTTAGTCTGTTTGTGTTATTAGGGTTTTTGTTGAGTCACTAGTTTTCTCGTTGTAGTTAAATTTTCCGTTGAGTTAGTTTGCTTGTTCTTATTTTCTTGGCTTATTTGGTTATTTTATTGTGTCGTTATTTTCCTTCGTGTTCCCTTTTATTTTGTTATCGCTATTTACTCCCCACCCCTGGATAGTTTAGTTCGTGAGGTTTGTATGTGCTGTTCGGTTCCGTAAATTTTTTTCCTCATCATTGTGATTATTTTTTCCCCTTAGTTTGTTTGTATGTTTCTTGTCCTCCCTTTTGGAGAGAGTTTTAAATAAATTATTTTACACACCCTGCTGTCGTCACCACCCTGGGTCCTTATTCCATATATTACCATCATTCTGACATTAAGTTTTTGTCCGTAATTTATTTTTCTTATTTATGTTTCAAAGCTATTAGTTTTTGTCTTTTAGTTTTAGTTTTTTTTTTTTTTTTTAAACCCTGGTTTGCATGAATGTGCCCCCACATCCTCACGGATGCTTAAACTTCTACAACAAATCAGATGATCCCTCTCCTCTTTTCTTTGGTGTGCCCCCCCTTGCATACAGATGATTTCTCTGGACTTTCTGAAAGTTGTAATGATATTATGAACTATATTTAATTTAGAAATTATTCTCCAAGTGATGAAAATGTACTTCTCCAGAGCCAAACATTCTTACTTAATTTTATTAATATTTGACTTAATGTTCTTTAATGGAAAAACAACTTTGCATTTTAGCTTTTTAGTACAACTCTATATTCAGATTGTGTGTAGGTGTTGTAGCAGGACATTGTATGTGTAAAATTAAATGGTCTGGTCTACAAATGCAGGACTGCAGTGACCAGCTAGATACCGTGACCTCATTATTTACAAAAATGTTCAGTTTTAAGGGTCCTTGTTTTAATTGAGGTTTTTGAGCAGCCTCTAAAGGATAAAGTACCTCTGTGATCTTTAAATGAAGACTAATGTCATTTATAGTGTGGTTTCAGCTTTGGTACAGATTTAACCTGTTGATTAGTGAGTTAAATTAATGTTTGTACCTTTGGAACAGGTCAGGCTTGTTGTTTTCCCCCTTTTAAAAACATATTTTAAACTGTAATTTTATACTCGGTTTCTACATGTGAGAGTGGAATCAATTGTATTAAACTCTCTGCGAGAAAGAAAGGAGTGTTATTAACTGAATAGTCTTCCTCAGGCCATGAAGTTTTATTTGCATTGCTAAAAAAATGTAAACCAGGGACTTGGCACTGCATTAAAACCATTTCTGTTGATGCAGCACAGTCAGAGAGGATGTATATCAGCATTTCTTCAAGGGTTTAGTCTTCCTTTTCAACATCTGACCATTTATACACCCTGTCCCCAGGTACTTTTCATGTTTAGGCTCATAGACTTCATTTTTAACCAACGCTGACTCAGGTGATGTGACGGTAGATGTTTATGAAATTAGGTAATTATGGCTTGTTTTGCTGAACTTACACGTGACCTTCTGTTTTTTCTTGTCAACTCGAGGTCCATTATCTGGTTTTTAAGGTTCTATTTCTCATTTCTAACCACAAGTCTGGTTTACAGAAGCCTTGCTCTTCTCTGGAAGGAGAGATGCAGCTATTGGTTACTGAGCACTGCTGAGACTTCACCTCCACAATCAAGAAGTGTAACAAATGTGCATGTCTTCTGCTTGTCTTCAGCATGTTTTGATTCCCAATGTTTGTTTGACATCTTCTGATTCACAACTACCACAACTATATCTGTGAGATATAGTCGAAATCCAAAGCAGTGCTGCAATGTGAAAATCTTAGATTGGGGGCATGGCTCCAAAACGACTGCTCTGGCAGAAATTTGATATAGTGAATGTTTGTCTTGATATCAACCTTCATTTCATCACATAGTCTCATTGAGATCGTGATCTATGGTTCACGACAGAATAGAGAACAAAAACCTCTGTAGGAATAACAAAGGGAAGCAAAACAAATATCATGAGCTGCATGCTGGAGTTCCAGCTTTTGGCTGCTGTTTCCTAAGCAGATAAAGTGCTCTAAGGAATTATTTATCAAAGCGCGTTTCAACAGCCTCTCCTGCCACCAGCAAATGGTTTGCATTCATGTCAATCTGACAGTATGTGTTAAAAATGAAAAATGATATGCAAAAATATGGCTTTGTTTGCTCTTGGTGTCAGGAATGTAATTTGATCATAAACGAGCAGCTGGAATAAAATCTTCTTAAAAATCCTGTCTGTCAGGAAGGTTTGATTTTGTGATCAAAGGCTGCTGAATTTAGCAAATTATGCAAAATATTCATCACGAATCTGCTGTCAGCAAAATTTTATATAAACTGTTAATGTAACTATTTAGCAACTGGGCTTCTGTCTGACACATACTGTATATCACCACAAATAACATACACAGACAACAGTGCAATCACCAGTTGCTAACACTGTAACAGGAAATACTTTTCATCCCAGCATCCTCTGGTATTCTGGGCAATGAACCTTTTTTCAGTTTGTTGATTGAATTTAAATTCCCATTTGTATTAATACAATTGTCCAACTACACGTAGTAGTATAACATGAAGGATTTATAATTTGGAGGAGCAAGACCATTTCTTTGGGGGCAGTTAGACTGTTAAAAGTTAGGTGCTTTTTGTCCACTTTTAGTTTTTCACTGCTCTTAACTTGTATATAGGCATTCCTTTTTCTGTTTCTGTGTGTCCCTGCAGTATTCCTCCCTTCCTCTGCTGGTCACAGGAACGGACAACTACTCAAGACTACACTCACTCCTATCCTCCTGCCCTCCAATCGACCAGACCAGAAAACCCTCGGTGAGGAGCCCATGCAGGTGGGCGGTCCAGGCTGTGGGAGCCTTTGTTTCTATTGTGGGGAGCCAGGACACAGGGCACGCATGTGTGTGTTAAACAACAAGGCTCATCAGCTGGGGGGAGGCGCTGATGAGCTGTTCAGTCCACATATGCTTGCATTCCAAACCCACCATCCCGGCATTCCCAGAAATTTCAGCTTTGGTGGACTCTGGTTCAGAGGCAAATTTAATGGACATCACGCTGGTTCAAGCCCTAGCAGTGGGGATAGAGAGACTTCCCAAGGAGTTAAAGGTAAAGACACTAGACAATCATATTTCACATCATATTACCTAATGCACCGCACCAGTTAAAATGCTCAGTGGCAACCATCATGAACAGTGGGCGTTTTACATTTATGACTGTGTGGATACTCTCCTGCTCGGTTACTCCTGGCTGCCCAAACATGACCCTCACATTAACTGGTCCTCATGCAAGATAATGGGGTGGAGAACACACTGCCTAGCTAACTGTTTGCGTGATGCCTGTGCTCGCTCTCCTAACAGTAGTGAAAAGTCTAACGAACCTATTGACTTGATTAATGTGCCCAGTTGTTGATTTAGAAACTCAGATAAAACTGAAGTTAATGTATTTGGGCCTAATAGTCTAAGAGACATGTTTTCTAACCATATCGCTACTTTAGACGACATAACTCTTGCCCCCAGTAGTACTGCAAGGAATCTTGGAGTCATTTTTGACCAGGATTTGTCATTTACCTCACAGATAAAGCAAATCTCTAGAACAGCCTTCTTCCACCTACGGAACATTGCCAAAATTAGGAGCATCCTGTCCCAAAGCGATGCTGAAAAATTGGTTCATGCATTTGTTACTTCTAGATTGGACTATTGTAATTCTCTACTTTCAGGCTGCCCCAGTAACTCTCTAAAAAGCCTCCAATTAATCCAAAATGCTGCAGCAAGATTACTGACTGGGATTGGTAAGAGAGATCATATTTCACCTTCATTAGCTTCTCTCCATTGGCTTCCAATTAAATGCAGAATAGAATTTAAAACCCTTCTTCTTACCTATAAAGCTTTAAACGGCCAAGCCCCATCATATTTAAAAGATCTCTTAGTACCATATCATCCTACTAGACCACTTCGGTCCCAAAATGCAGGCCTACTTGTGGTTCCCAGAATTTCCAAAAATAGAATGGGAGGCAGAGCCTTTAGCTATCAAGCTCCTCTCCTGTGGAACCAGCTCCCAGTTCAGATTCGGGAAGCAGACGCCCTCCCTGTTTTTAAGACTAGGCTCAAAACCTTCCTTTTGATAAAGCTTATAGTTGGTTATAGTCATGCTGCTATAGGCTTAGACTGCTGGGGACTCTGCACTGTGCCACTTCCTCTTCTCTTCATTCTCTCCTCTCACCCCACATCTATATGTCACCACTGTATGACATTAACTCTGTGTCTTCTTTGTCCCGTAGTCGTCTCTCTCCCTCTCTTTCCCCCTCTCTCTCTCCCTGTCCACAGGTGTCCCCGGATTTGGCGCTGTGTGTCCTCCAGTGTGCAGCTACTGGTCCTATTAACCTGCTCAATGTTTTGTTGTTGCTTTTGTTGCTCTGTTCTTTTCTCTCTCCACTTTCCACTCTGCCCAACCGGTCAAGGCAGATGTCCGCCCACACTGAGCCTGGTTCTGCTGGAGGTTTCTTCCGTTAAAGGGAGTTTTTCCTCTCCACTGTTGCCTATGGCTTGCTCAAGGGGGATTTGTTGGGTTTTCTCTACCTGTTTGTATAGTCTTGACTTTATTATGTAAAGTGCCCTGAGATGACCTTGTTGTAAATTGGCGCTATATAAATAAAGTTGAATTGAATTGAATTGTTCAGCAAGGCATGGGCAACTTCTTCTGATTGTGCCATCGACCTACTACCAGGTACCACGCCCCCCCGGGGTCATCTCTAATCCCAGTCAGAGCCACAGAAGAAGGCCATGCAGACATACATCGACCAGCAGGGGCAGGAATTTTCTTCATTGGCAAGAAGGATGGGGGCTGATGCCTTGCATTGACTGTAGGGGTATTATCTCCATTACAGGTAAGAATAGACGCCCCCTCCTTCTTTTGTCTTCAGCTTAAAAATTATTGCAGGATGCCACAGTCTTTACCAAGCTGGATGCCTAGCATCTGGTCCATATAAAGGAGGGGGATGAATGTAAGACAGCTTTCAATACACCCAATAGCCACTATGAGTACTTGGTAATGTTAATGAGAGATATGATAAATAAATTTGTATTTGTGTATCTAGATGACATTCTAATATTTATAATATATTCCAGGAACTGCGAGGAGAACAGGCGGTATGTAAGGGTACTGTAAGTACGATTGCTAGAAAACCAGCCCTACGCCAAAGCTGAGAAATGTGAGTTCCACACCACCCAAACCACATTTCTAGGACGTGTACTTGCACCTGGGAAAATATCCATGGGTAGCGGTAAAGTTAGAGCAGTTGTAGAATGGCCCGTTCCCCTGGACCACAAACAGCTAGAGCGATGTACAATTATCTGGAATTATAGCAAGATAGCAGCCCCATTGCATACTCTCACCTCTTCCAACAGACCTTTTCTGTGGACAGACAAGGCAGGAAGGGCCATCATTCATCTGAAGACGCTTTTCACTACTGACCCCATTCTGACTCTACCTGACACAAAGAGACAGTTGAGCGGGTGGAGCGAGTCGACAGGTGGAGCGTACTCCACCCAGGCCCAGCAACCACCCTGGGTGGAGTATGCTCACAATTCACTTCCTTTGTCTGCCCTAGGTTGCTCTCTATTCCAGGCAGCCATTGGCTACCAGCCAGCTCTATTTACTGTCCAGCAGGCCCAGGCAGCAGTGCCCTCTGTAGGTGCCTTCATCCAACGCTGCTGCACCACCTGGATCAAAATAAGGTCGTACCTACTAAGGGGCCAAAAGAGGGCTGCCCACTACGCCAATCAGAGGAGGTCCCTGGCTCCCCTATACAAAGTTGTCGACAGGGTGTGGCTATCTGCCAAAGACCTTCAACTGAAGGAGGAGAAAAAAAGGAAATTAGCTCCTCGGTTCATTGGCAATGGTTGCTGTGAAGTTGTTGTTGCCGGGCAGTATGTGGGTCAACCCAGCCTTCCATGTGTCTCGTTTTAATCCAGTAAAGGAGTCGCTGCTATCGCCTCCTCCCGACCTTCCTCCACCTGCCAGTATTATTGATGGAGGTCCATTCTACACAGTTAACTGTGTACTCTGGTCCTGACGCCGTGGGAAAGGCCTCCAGTACCTGGCGGACTGAAAAGGGTAGGGCCGGGAGGAGCACAGTTGGGTGACCTCCCGCTTTATCTTGGACCCCTCTCATTCCAGACCATCGAGGGCATCCTGTTATAAGTTAGGTGCTTTTTGTCCTCTTTTAATTTTTCACTGCTCTTAACTTGTATATAGGCATTAGTTTTTCTGTTTCTGTGTGTCCCTGCAGTATTCCTCCCTTCCTCTGCTGGTTATTAGTGTACTCACCCTTTGCCTTTCATCGTCATTATCGTTGGGATTCTGGACTGTAGACTTCTTCCCTCCTCGGCTGGTTACCGGTACATTTACCTCATGTCTTTTTTCATCATCATCATCATCATTACCCCTGCATATTTGTATTTAAGGCTTTGTATTTAGTTTTGGGGTTGCTAGTGTGTCTTGGTTCATTCTGGTGCAACTCCCTGATCTTGTTCGCCCTTTCCAAATCTCCACCCCTCAATACTGTTCTTGTGTCTGTTGATAGTTTTGGTAGTTCAGGTTTTTGTTATAGCCTAAGTGTCTTTGCCTTTGAGTTAATACTGTTAAGTTAGTTATTATGTCATACCTTTTGAAAGTATTATAGCATCAGTAGTACGTGTGATGATAACTGTATCAGTAGTAAATAAACCTGTTGCACTTCTGTTTTTGGATCCTCTAGTTACAGTATCCAGACACAAATCAAAAAGAGAACTGACTGGTGGTAAAGAGCAGCTGCAACTGTGGCATCATGAGCAAAGTATCTGTTTTCACTCATGTAGAACTATCTGCCACATTAGTTTTTATTTACATCTAACAGTGATTAGAGATGTTTGAAGCTAGTTCTAATGGCCTCACTGGAAAATTAATATAACCTTTGTAATAATGATAAGGACAACAATATCTGGAGTTTTTTCTGAAATACAAATGCAGATATGGTTTGGAAGGAGCTGGACTCCTGGGCTCAGTCTGAATTTTTTGCAGCTTTCAGTTAGCTGGGTAGACAAGTTTTCAGGTTACTAAGTCTGCTAAAGAAAAGTTAAATCAGTAGTGAAATTACTGCTGCTGTGTAAATATACTGTGTGTACACTTTGCAGCATTCCTCTATGGATTCAATTCAGTTCAATTCAACTTTATTTATATGGCGCCAATTTACAACTAGGTCATCTCAAGGCACTTTACATAATAAAGTCAAGACTATACAAACATTTAAAGAAAACCCAACAAATCCCCCTTGAGCAAGCCATAGGCAACAATAGAGAGGAAAATCTCCCTTTAACAGAAGAAACCTCCAGCAGAACCAGGCTCAGTGTGGGCGGCCATCTGCCTTGACCGGTTGGGCTGAGTGGAAAGTGGAGAGAGAAAAGAACAGAGCAACAAAAACAAAACAAAACATTGGGCAGGTTAGTAGGACCAGTAGCTGCGCATTGGAAGACACACAACGCCAAATCCGGGGACACCTGAGGACAGGGACAGAGAGAGGGAGACAGAAAGGGAGAAAGACGACTACAGGACAAAGAAGATACAGAGTTAATGTCCTACAGTGGTGACATGATAGATGTGGGGTGAGAGGAGAGAATGAAGAGAAACGGAAAGTGGCTCAGTGCAGAGTCCCCCAGCAGTCTAAGCCTATAGCAGCATGACTATAACCAACTATAAGCTTTGTCAAAGAGGAAGGTTTTGAGTCTAGTCTTAAAAATAGGGAGGGTGTCTGCTTCCCAAAACTGGACTGGGAGCTGGTTCCACAGGAGAGGAGCTTGATAGCTAAAGGCTCTGCCTCCAACTCTACTTTTGGAAATTCTGGGAACCACAAGTAGGCCTGCATTTTGGGACCGAAGTGGTCTATTAGGATGATCTGGTACAAGGAGATCTTTTGGGTATGATGGAGCTTGACCGTTTAGAGCTTTATAGGTAAGAAGAAGGGTTTTAAATTCTATTCTACATTTAATGTGAAGCCAATGGAGAGAGGCTAATGAAGGTGAAATATGATCTCTCTTACCAATCCCAGTCAGTAATCTTGCTGCAGCATTTTGGATTAATTGGAGGCTTTTTAGAGAGTTACTGGGGCAGCCTGAAAGTAGAGAATTACAGTAGTCCAATCTAGAAGTACCGTATTTTCCGGACCATAAGCCGCTACTTTTTTCCGACGTTTTGAAACATGCGGCTTTTACAGAAATGCGGCTTTTCTATGATTTTTTTCTGCAGCCCTCAGATGGGCGCTGTAGATGGAAGTCAGTGCAAACAAAAAAGCGCCAGTTTTTATTCTTAGCGCATGCAACCCAAGACGCACAACAGCAAAATACCGTAATATTTTTACACCCTCACCCCCTCATAATGGAAAACACGCGAAGAAATTCCTATGATGCAGCTTTTAATTTGAAGCCATCGATCTGGCTATCCGTGAAGGAAATCGAGTGTGACAGTGGTTTCAATGCTCAGGAGGAAGATGAATAGCGATTTGTGGTTTCAGTGCACGGGAGAATGAAGCGACTTTAATAGTACTGCTGTGTATGAATAAAGACTTATGGTACAAAATCTTTTGTTGAGCGCAGCAACTCCTGCGTAATTCGTGAAGAATAAGAGACGTCTTCTTCTTTGGCTATGGAACAAGCCGTTTATTTATAACAAGGACGTTTTTGTCGGTTCTGTACATTCGACATGTGTTCTACCAGCCACACATACACGTAAACGCACTCTTTACCGTAATGCGGGTAAAACAGCGCACAGAACATCCTCATGCCTACTGTGAACAATGAATAGGAGCGCATACAACAGATATTATTTCTCAGCCTGGATATTGGCGGCTTATAGTCCGATGCGGTTTATATGTGACAAAATATATATTTCTTTTAAATTTTAGCGGGTGCGGCCTAAATTTAGGTGCGCTCTATAGTCCAGAATTTACGGTAACAAATGCATGAAAAAGTTTTTCAGCATCGCTATGAGACAGGATGCTCCTAATTTTGGCAATGTTCCGTAGGTGGAAGAAGGATGTTCTAGAGATTTGTTTTATGTGTGAGCTAAATGAGCTAAATGGATTATGAGACTGAACCTGCTGCTTTGTGCCAATGATATTTAATTTTCTTCTTTTTGATTTAGTGACTTAGACAACGTTTAAAAGTATTCTTTTTCAAGACTAAAGTTTGAGAGCTGCAATGTTCTGATGATGAAGAAGAATCATCTGATCCTAGTTGTGACAGATGTGAACTCTGGCCAGTTTTGGCCCAGTTTAAAGCTTACTCCTGACCTCTTTAGCTTGCTTGAAAAAGTTGGAGCAAACTGGATATTTTATTGCCACCTATAAAATACATACAGTGTAAATCACTGTTCACTTGTGTTACTTGAACACTAATTGTACAGTAAGGTGATGCAGGGAGCTTTGGGAAAATCTCTGTAAGCCCAGAACAGACACATACATTCAAATCAAAGTCTGGAGCGTGACTTTTCATTAATCATTGTAGTGTAGCCAGCAGGATCCCAACATCGCTTGACTGAATATCAGTCAGGCACAAGATATAATGTTCTAGCTGATCAGAGAATAATAACAATTCACAGTTGCTTCCTTCTTTTATTCTGACCTGGTTTTACCTTGGCCTTGCCACAGTTAAATTGTAATGATTCAACATGCTCAAGCTGGTGTGAATGGAGCCATGAAAAGCAGGACCACAATTTTTTATTTATTCATATGTGGCCCTTCCTCGGTCAGCAGAGCCTTATGGTCTTGTACATTCAGCATTTTGTTGACTTTAGGAGCTATAACTTTAAATTCAGTGTTTGTAATGGATTAACACACACTGTGTTCATGAACCTGGGAGGATCTTATCATATCCAGCACTGTATGTGTTGTATTTTATTATAGAATGAAGAATTATGCAAACTTAAGCAGATGTTTGTTAAAAACTAGCAAACTAGCTCTGTGATGGAATTTTTGGCTTTTTAGTGTGAGGACGAATACATGGTAGTTCACTTGAAAAAGTGTCTTTCTTTAAGGCAGTGCTGTTTTTGTTCATGAGCACCAGGTCTTTTCCTAATGTTTTCACACAGAACAGTGTGGGCGAACTGTGACATAACCCTAAGCGATCTGAATTTGTGTGATAGGATGTGTTGATATCTATTCATTTTAGTACTACAACCCACAATAATTGCATTGATTTTCCTTTGAAATGACATTAAACATACAGTACTGAATGCAGCAGGCTTGGATCAAATATATCATCTCTTCAGAAGGTTCTGATCCTACACTGAGGTCTGCTACCAGCTGGATCTGACTTCCAGCTGCAGGTTCCTGGGGGGGGTATCTTACTAGAATCTGACACGATGGAGCAGTGGGTCTAGTCTGAGCTTCCTGTAGATGTCCAAAACTATGTAACAACACAGACTGGCTGGTCTGACAGCTGTCTTTGGGCACCTGGGATCGGCTCTGGACACATTCTGAAAGCGGGGTTGACCCTGGACAGGTCTCCGGTCTGTCTTGGGGCCAACACAGAGAGACATACACAGACAAACATTCACACTCACATTCACACCTACTAGAAATTAGAGTCACCAATTAACTTAAATGAATGTCTTTGGTGAAAAAAAACTAGTTTCTAGTTTGAAACCTTGGATGTTTCATGCTGGCAGATGCATGATCCCCTTTTGCCTTGTTTTCATCTGAATAAATTGTGTCTTTGTTCCAGTTTGTGTAGGTTACTTTTGTAAGAATAAAATATCATCTTTAGATCAGACTTTAGACTCATAAATATTATTCCACTCTTGCTAGAAAAACAGAACTTTAGCCTGTCTGTTCCAAATATCAGACATATGGTGGTAAGCGATTGGCACATATTCTGCTGTTTTCGTATTGGAAGCTTGACTTCGTCTCTGCAGTCTGTTAGATCTGAGCACATTAGACTGTCTAGTAATGGTGTTCCTCCTCCAGGCAATGATGATTGCAGCCAAAACCTCTCCATATGGTTATTAGTGACAGTGCGGAACTGCTGATCTTCTCTCTCTCTCAGGTACTTCAACCTCAGTTGTGATGGAGTGGTTAGCGCTGCCACCTCACAGCTAGAGGATTCATACCCCAGCCGGCGTTGTATGTATTTGCATGTTGCCAATTATCATATGTTAGTTTGCAGAATGTGTTTTATTGAGAGTGAGTAAAAACTTAACCAATGGTTAAGAGTAACCACCCCGATCTTGGCACTACTTTAGCAATTTAATATAAGATCCTTCAGAAAAACATTCAAGAAGTGTGTTCATACTGCTGCAGTGTTTTATCTTTTGGAGGACAGAAGTTTAAAGAGGGACTTACTGAGGGACTCCTGCTTGTGCTTGTCTGATTGGTTTATTGTATCAGCTGATTTGCTGCACACATTTTTATATCACATGGAATATTTGGGAAGAGGGAAGAGAACAAGTCCTCTCCAGCTAAAGTCCCAGTGAAGTCACAAGTCCCAGTCGGGTTGCAAATATTTTCTGAATTGATCAAGTTGAGTCTTGTGAGTCGACTCCCCAACTTAACCAGTTTGTGCCAGATTGTGAGCTCACATCTAGCTAGTAATGAACATCTGTGAGCTAGTAATGCACTGAGAGCTTTTACCTCTTTACTTCCTGTCGCAACACAGTCAAGAGTAGCCAAAAATGCTATTCAAGGCCACCTTTTATCGACAATCTTCCATATCTTTTTGAGGTTTGTAAAAGACGGAGCTATGAACACACTGTCCCATGTGATTTGTGACAAATTTCGATGTTTTATTTACTAAAATGGGGTGTTTACTAAAATGTGATTACTTCTCTTACACCCATTCGGATCAATACCTGGAAGTGGCGCCCATAATTCAAACAGGGACTTGTGATTGCTAAGACCCTGTAGGAAAAACCAACAAATGATTCTACTGACATTAGATACAAATGGCTTGTAGAAATGATACAAAATGTTATTTTTTGTAATTGTAATATTTAATGTTAAATATTATTATAAAATGTTATATTCAACTCAAATACCAAGTAGTTTAGTGTAATTACATTTGAAAAGTTGCTTTGCAAAAAACAGATTCCTTATTTTATCGTCAAAAGAGGAAAGGTAAAAATAAACAAGACAAAGTCCAACCCGGATATCCGGTTGTACCGGAAGCCCGGGTTGTCCCTTACTAGAGAAATGGCTGCTGCTCTCCATACACTGACCTGCACTAGCATCAAACATCGACGTACAGCACGGAGTATGTTCTAGGGACGGAATTATCGCTGCATTGTTTCCACGCTGTTAAGTAATATGAATTTACATGTTCCGTTTATTTTACCTGGGATTTGCATGAAGTCTGACTTTTGTTGTTAGCTACCTGTCAGCCGGCTAGCGCGATAACGTTAGCTATAAAGCCTGAGCCACCTGTCGCCCGAGCCCCTCGCTTCAGTCTGCTAATGGGTGATAAATAGGAGCTGGACACGGAACACAGCTGTTTTATACATCGATACAGGCAGCGTTACCCCGCGCTTAAATGCCCGAGCAAGGCCCGAGGATGAATGGGTTTTCTATCGGCGAACTATGCTGGCTGTTCTGTTGTCCGCCCTGTCCCAGTCGCATCGCAGCAAAGCTAGCTTTCCTCCCCCCGGAGCCCACGTACTCGGTGCACACTGATCCGACCGGGGTTACTAGCTTGCATCTAAGCGAGCGGGCGGACTGGCAGTATTCTCAGCGAGAACTGGATGCAGTGGAAGTATTTAGCACCGGGAGCAGCCGGGGTAACCGAATTACATGCATGTTTGTGCGTTGCGCCCCGAACAGCCGGTACACGCTCCTGTTTTCCCACGGCAACGCCGTGGACTTGGGTCAGATGTGCAGTTTTTACATCGGCCTCGGCTCCAGGATCAACTGCAACGTGTTCTCCTATGATTACTCAGGCTACGGAGTCAGCAGTGGGAAGCCCTCTGAAAAGAACTTGTATGCAGACATCGAAGCGGCTTGGCAGGTCTTAAGGAACAAGTGAGTTTGAACCATGTTCAGCAAATGTCCTCCACGAATAATCTCAAGCCGAGCAGACGATGTACTTAATTAATTTCTGTCACTTTGCATTAATACATGCCAAACATACAGTCGTAAGTGCTAACTTTTGTTTTTAGCAGAATATATTTCAGCAGTTTAAATATCTATAAAATTTATGTATAAATGTTAACCCTGTTACGAAGCTCTTCTGTTGTTGCCAATGTTAATAATTTATTTCAAAGGGCAACAAACTAAGAAATGTACAGTTGAAAGTCTAAACTCAGGTTCTGCAGCCCTCTGGATAGTAATCTGAACTATTTAACTTAATACGTGTTCATAAAAGTATTCTGTATTGTGAAAAGATCCACACACCCTTAAGCTGCAATTACCCCTTCGTCTGTATACAAGTTACATTTAAAGAATTTTCATACGCATATGCTTTACTTCCAGCAAATCAGAGCCACGCAGCTATTAAAATAGGGTTTAAAAAAGACATTGACATTTGCGCTTACACATACAGCCCATCCTGACAAAATCAGAAAAATGTCACAATTCCAGTGCATGTCTAAAAGGTGCTTCCTTCTTCTTTATGTCTTTCTTGTTTTGACTTCCTTTCCATTTTCATTCCGACTTCATGACGTTAACCAATCCTCTCGTCATTGGTTCATTGCACAGGTTCATAAAACCTGTTACGTCGAGGCGTCTGCAACCTATCGTTACCCACAACACCTTTCTTAACTGTTTCCTCTAGAACAATTTTCAGACACAATGACAAGAGGATGATGGAGGTTTTGTTTTTAAAATATTTTGTTAACATCATGCAACGTGAGATTTCAAGTAAAAACAAGTATCTATCAATAGAAATTGTTAGAACAATCTTTAAGAAATATAAATAAAAAAATATTCAAATAAAAAGATCAAATCCACATGATGAAAGAAATCAAAGTTATGAAATCAGTGTTACCAACTCAGATGTTGGTGCAAACTGCAATCTGAACTCCTCAACATTTAGTTTCAAATTGCTGAGTTTTCTTTTTTTATTGCTGTTCTCTTCTTGAACATAGTGAAAACAGTTTTCTGCACTTCATTTTTCTTGCCATTGAAAACAATTGGCATCATTGCATGTAAATTCTACTGTTTGAACATGACAGGGGAAATTTCTATAGGGTGAAATCTGCCTGATATGTCTTGCATGGCCTTATTTATTTATTTTTAAAACTCCCACACTAGCAAGTTAGTTTTTCAGATGCATGTCTTGCTCTCATTTGATATTTCCTTTGAGATAATTTTGCTTTGTACTATTAATATCTACAGATGATTTCAATATACATTTTTAGTGCTCAGTGATACCAAAAGAACACTAAATCTGGATTTTTATTTTTGTGTGTGTGTCTGCTGATTTGACAAGAACCCAAAATAAAAAAATAAATTTAAAATTACTAAAAACTATATGCAAACATCACCAATGGGCTGTTGTCCTTTCATATATCCTTTCCTAACAGGTTTCTAATGCTACAACTTCTCTGAAACTTGTGCAAAAACGCAAATTCTACTATTGTTATTGTCACCTTGTATCATAAAAAACAGCTAAATGTTACATGAAGGAATACATTGAAAGGAAACTACGAGCATCTTTTCCCATCTACTTTCATTGTTCCGTGACCCTCCAGAGAGTGAGCTTCTCAAGTATAAAACCGTGTTTTATACCGTAATCATTAGGCTCTCCTTAGGGGAGTTGAGCACCTGAGGAGAAGGTTTATGTTTATTCAATATCTTTTTAATTACATTTTGTGGAAAATCATTAAGACTGTGCCCTTAAACAGCAATTTGATTTTATAATTGTAGTTCTGTTTCACAGCCTTTGGGGCTTTGTTGAATTGTAGCAGCTAGAAAGGCTTTGAAGGTAAAGATTTGTTTTCACAAAGATCAGTTGGCTTGACATTTTGATTATTGTTAAATAAGTTTATTAGAATTTTCTTCCTCTTTGAAAAACTCCCACCAGGTTTTAAACATACACTTGTCCACACAATGCATACAATGCATGGAAGTATCATTGTTTTAATTCAATTAAATTCAACTTTGCTTAAATATACTGCCAATTTCACAAAGTCATCTCAAGGCACTTTACATAATAAAGTCAAGACTATCTAGACATTTAGAGAAAACCAACAAATCCGCCTTGAGCAGCTATAGGCAACAGTGGAGAGGAAAAACCGCAAGCAGAACGGGGTTCAGGGTGGGTGGCCATCCGCCTTGACCGGTTGGGGTGACACTTTCATCCAAAGAGTAATTTGGTAAGTTGGAGAGAGAAAAGAAAAGAGCAACATAAACGACAACAAAACATTGGGAGTGTTGGCAGGACCAGTAGCTGTGCACTGGAAGACACACAGCTCCAAAGCTGGGGACACCTGAAGACAGGGACAGAGAGAGGGAGAAGCACAACTATGGGAGAATGAAGACAGAGTTAATGTCCTACAGTGGTGACATATAAGTATAGTGGTGACAAGGAAGTACAGGACTGCATCCAAGGAAGTACAGGAAGTGCAGCGCAGAGTGAAGAGGGAGGTGGCAAAGGCTAAACAGAAAGCTTACGATGAGCTGTATGACAGGTTAGTCACGAAGGAAGAAGAGAAGGACTTCTACAGCTAGCCAGACAGAGAGATAGGGATGGGAAAGATGTGCAACAGATAAGGGTGATTAAAGACAGAGATGGAAAGGTGCCAACAACCCAGGAAAGTATGCAGAAAAGATGGAAGGAGTATTTTGAAGAGCTGATGAATGAGGAAAATGACAGGGAAAGAAGGGAGGAAGATGTGGATGTTGTGGAGCAGGAAATAGCAGACATTAGAAAGGATGAGGTGAGAAAGGCTCTGAAAAGGATGAAGAGCGGGAAGGCTGTTGGTCCTGATGAAGTACATGTGGAAGTGTCTAGGAGAGACAGCAGTGAAGTTTCTGACAGGTCTGTTTAAAAGGATTTTGGTTATTGAGAAGATGCTTGAGGAATGGAGGAGAAGCGTTCTGGTGCCGATCTTTAAGAACTAGGGTGACACCCAGAACTGCAGCAACTACAGAGGGATAAAGCTGATGAGCCACACAATGAAGCTGTTGGAAAGAGTAGTGGAAGCCAGGTTTAGGAAGGAGGTTGAGATTTGTGAGCAGCAGTATGGTTTCATGCCCCGTAAGAGCACCACTGACGCCATTTTCACTATGAGATTGTTGATGGAAAAGTACAGAGATGGTCAGAAGGAGCTGCATTGTGTCTTTGTGGATTTAAAGAAGGTGTATGACAGGATGCCGAGGGAGAAGCTGTGGTACTGTATGAGGTTCTCGGGAGTCGCAGAGAAGTACGTCAGAGTAGTCCAGGACATGTATGAGAGGAGCATGACGGTGGTGAGATGTGCTGTAGGTCAGACAGAGGAGTTCAAGGTGGAGGTGGGACTACACATCGGCTTTGAGTCCCTTCTTGTTTGCTATGCTGATGGACAGGTTGACAGATGAGGTCAGACAGGAATCTCCCTGGACAATGGTGTTTGGAGATGACATTGTGATTTGCAGTGAGAGTAGAGAGCAGGTGGAGGAACAGCTGGAGAGGTGGAGGTTTGTTCTGGAAAGAAGAGGTATGAAAGTCAGTCGTAGCAAGACAGAATACATGTGTCTAAACAAGAGGGAGTCAGGTAGACGAGTTATGTTACAGGGGGTTGAGGTGAGGAAGGTCCAGGAGTTTAAGTAGGTTAAGTAGCTTCAGTTCAGTGTGATGGGGAGTGTGGAAAAGAGGTGAAGAGGCGAGTGCAGGCAGGTTGGAATGGGTGGAGGAAAGTGTCAGGAGTGTTGTGTGACAGAAGAGTGTCAGCAAGACTCAAAGGAAAGGTGTACAGGACAGTGGTGAGACCAGCTCTGCTCTATGGGTTAGAGACAGTAGCAGTGAGAAAGAGACAAGAGGCAGAGATGGAGCAGCAGAGATGAAGATGTTGAGGTTCTCCTTAGGAATGACAAGGTTGGATAGAATAAGGAACGAGCTCATCAGAGGGACAGCGCACGTTGCCTGTGTTAGCAACAAAGTCAGAGAGGCCAGATTGAGATGGTTTGGACATGTGCAGAGGAGGGATAGTGAATTTATTGGTAGAAGGATGTTGGAGATGGAGCTGCCAGGCAAGAGGGCGAGAGGACGACCAAGGAGGAGATATTAGCTGGATGTCCTAACAGAGGACAAACGGATGATGAGGTTAGCTAGTAGTGTCAGTGGGGTGAAAGTGGAAGATGCCCAGGATACTAGGGTTGGTCCCAGCAGAGTAAAGTGGGTTTAAAAGAGGATGATTTTGAGCCTAGTCTTAAAAGTAGAGACGACTTCCTCAATCTGGAAAAGGGAGCTGGTTCCACAGGAGAGGAGCTTGATAGCTAAAGTAGTAGTAGTGTGCATTGAAATGTAAAAAAAGTCCATATTATTATATTTCTATGGAAAAGTCTATTAAGAAGTGTGCCACATTAGGGGTCTTTGTAAAGAAAATCCCCCTACAAAGAGTATGATTATGGTTTTATATTTACCAGCTGGCAAGTACCTTTCTCTGTCGAGTTCGCATGCTCTCCCAGTGCTTGTGATACTCTGGTTTCCTCCCACAGATCCAAGTATGCCAGGTAAATTGGTCACCCTATTGGTGCTGTTAGGTGTGAATGTGTATGCTGTGCATTTGCTGCTCTCTCTCTGTTGATGTTTGGCATTAGAATGGGTTTCAAATAGCTACAGATGGCCACCTAAACCAGGCATTCACCAGACAACCACTTTATGCTAAACTCTTCAAAATCACTATAATTTGCCCAGCCCCTTTGGAGAGCAGGGATATGCTGTGGCATGAAGACCACCTCAAGCCATGGCCCCTGCCACAAGTCATTTTTCTACACAAAATGCCAAATATTAGCTCACAATGGGTAAATGAAGGACCAAGACATTGCCTTTGGTTCAAAATATATCCATAACCATCAGAAAAATGGGTGGGGAACGAATGTTAGAAAAGTTTATCTTTCATGTCAGTAACTCAACAGATTCCTCAAGTTACTCAATCACTAAAATGTATAGATTCATCTCCATGGATCAATGCTTGGTGCAATCCATATATCTATATAGGGTTCACTGTTTACTGTGTACTGTTTTCACTACTAAGCCATAACCACCAATCAGTCAGCTTTTTCAGTATTTATTTGGTTATTGTTTTTCCTCATACTCTAGCTGTATCTATCCAGGACAATAGTGTTGTGTTGCAAACACCACACACACACTCACAAGTGGACATTTCTGCACACTGGACATATTGTGTTGTTAAATGTTATGTGAATTACTTGGATTTGCTAATGATTATAGTTTTTACAGTTAGTTTTGATTTATCTGGCTGCTGTCATGTTTTGTACACCTAATTACTGTGTGTGGTTTCAGTGTCAGATCAGCTATGCAGCATCTCCCATTTTAGCACTGACCACAGTGATTTTTCCATGCAGTGATGAATACTTAAAAACAAACAAACAGATGACTGGAAAAATTTTGCCTATAGGCTTATATTAGAGGCCACTCTAGCTTAAGAGAGTGTATGTCTAAGCAAAATTTCATTTTAATGGAGGAAACCTCTGACAGAACCAGGCTCAGAATGAGCAACCATCTGCCTTGATTGGTAGAGATAGGTAGAAATTCGAAAGAGTAAACAACGAAACATTGGATAGATTGGTAGGGCCAGCAACTGCAGATTGGAAACACGTGCTGCTCCTTAGGCAGGGATTCCTGTAGGAAGGCATGAAGATTGAAAGAAACGGAGGATCAAAAACTATATTTTGTACCTGTTTTACACAATCAGTTCAGTTATTTATGAACTAAAATACGCAAGCAAAACAATTTTATCCATATAAAATTAAATGTGCAACTGGTCTGAATACTTTCTAAAGCCATTGTATGACCATATAAAACACCTAAAATTGTGTAGCGAGCTTCCTAAGGTTATCTGGCATGTATGAGTCAGCTGGAGGACAGCAGGCACTTTGTTCATTCATGTGTAGAGTCACAATCTCCAATCAGGATGACTGCTCAGTTCAGTTGCTGCTTATCAGAGGCTGGATTTGTCTAGTCCAGGAGATTAGTCACACCTAAGCTGTTATCTGAGGTGCTATTATGATAGCATCACTTCATTGGTGCATATAATCTAGCACCTCTTGTACAAACCCTTTGGAATGGCTGGCTGTTAAGCAAAGGTCTAGCCCTACTGTGTATGTATGTTGTTGCTGAGGGCTGCTATTCAGCCTCTCTGCATTTGTCATAGCATTAAGGAGGTGGAAGGACTTGCTTCAAGACTCTTTCACTGATTTTGAGTTCTGTCCCATTGAAAGACTCTCCACAGGCCTGTTTTCTGTCAACGCTGCCCATTACTCTGCAGTATTTGAGATGAGAGACTAGAAAGAGCCATGCCATTGTCCAGGTCCTGTATCAAGTTTTCTGTCATGCACCGTAGTAGTGTGTACAAGAAACTTAAAGTACTAGATGTAACAATTCTTCTTAACAATGACAGAAAAATTGTCTGGGGCTGGGCGACTGCCCACGGAGGGTGGGCAGCCATCTGCCTTGACCGGTTGGGATGAGTGGAAAGTGAAGAGAGAAAACAACAGAGCAACAAAAGAAACAACAAAACATTGGGTAGGTTAGTAGGACCAGTAGCTGCACATTGTAAGACACACAGCGCCAAATCCGGGGACACCTGAGGACAGGGACAGAGAGAGGGACACAGAGAGGGAGAAAGACGACTACAGGAAAAAGAAGATACAGAGTTAATGTCATACAGTAGTGACATTATAAATGTGGGGTGAGAGGAAAGAATGAAGAGAAGGGGAAAGTGGCGCAGTGCAGAGTCCCCCAGCAGTCCAAGCCTATAGCAGCATAAAATAACTAACTATAAGCTTTATTGAAGAGGAAAGTTTTGAGCCTCGTCTGAAAAATAGAGAGGGTGTCGGCTTCCCGAATCTGGACTCGGAGCTGGTTCCACAGGAGAGGAGCTTGATAGCTAAAGGCTCTGCATCCCATTCTACTTTTGGAAATTCTGGGAACCATAAATAGGCCTGCATTTTGGGACCGTAGTGCTCTCTTAGGATGAAATGGTATTAGGAGATCTTTTGGGTATCATGGAACTTGACCGTTTAGAGCTTTATAGGTATGAAGAAGGGTTTTAAATTCTATTCTACATTTAATGGGAAGATAATGGAGAGAACCTAATGAAGGTGAAATATGATCTCTCTTACCAATCCCAGTCAGCAATCTTGCTGCAGCATTTTGGATTAATTGGAGGCTTTTTAGAGAGTTAAAAGTAGAGAATTACAGTTGTCCAATCTAGAAGTAACAAATGCATGAAAAGTTTTTCAGCATCACTTTGAGACAGGATGCTCCTAATTTTGGCAATGTTCCGTAGATGGAAGAAGGCTGTTCTAGAGATTTGTTTTATGTGTGAGGTAAATGACAAATCCTGGTCAAAAATGACTCCCAAGATTCCTCACAGTACTACTGGGGGCCAGAGTTATGTCATCTAAAGTAGCGTTATGGTTAGAAAACATGTTTCTGAGGCTTTTAAGCCCAAACACAGTAACTTCAGTTTTATCTGAGTTTAGAAGAATGAAATTATACGTCATCCAGTCCCTTATGTCTTTTAGACAAGATTGTAGTTTGATTAATTGATTTGTTTCATCAGGTTTTGTAGATAGATATAACTGCATGTCATCAGCGTAGCAGTGAAAATTGAGTGTTTTCTAATAATGTTGCCAAGGGGAGACATATATAGAGTTAAAGAGTTTTAGTCCTAACACAGAGCCTTGTGGAACTCCATAACTAACTTATGTGAATGTGGAAGATTCATCGTTAACAGGAACAAATTGGAATCTATCCGATAGATAAGATTTAACACAATTTAGTGCAGTTCCTTTAATTCCAATTACATGTTCTAGTCTCTGTAATAATATTCTGTGATCAATGGTGTCAAATGCAGCACTAAGATCTAGCAGAACTAGCATAGAGACAAGTCCATTATCTGAAGCCAGAAGAAGATCGTTGGGGACTTTAATCAGTGCAGTTTCTGTGCTATGATGAACCCTAAATCCTGACTGAAATTCTTCAAACAAGTCGTTTCTGCGCAGGTGGTCACATAATTGCTTTGCAACCACTTTTTCAAGTATTTTAGAAATAAAGGGGAGATTGGATATTGGTCTGTAATTGGCTAAGACGCCTGGATCCAGACAAGGTTTTTTAAGTAGAGGTTTGATTACAGCTACCTTATTGGCCTTTGCTACATATCCTGTTTGCAAAGACTGATTAATTATATTTAATACGAACGTGTCTAATAAGGGTAGAGCATCTTTGAGCAGTCTATCTGGAATAGGGTGTAGCAGACATGTTGTTGGTTTAGATGCCATTATAGTTGAAGTTAAGACATGTAAAGAAACCCTTACAATAAATTCTGCCTAACACCATTATTGTATTTATTGTCTCATATGTGATGCCCACATTACAGCAAATACTTCCAAATTGTTTACCATCCAAAAATAACAAAAGCTGATCAGTTTTTTTTATTTTCGCTGGTAATCAGTGTGGGGCCTTAATTAATTTCCGAACCCACCACTGATTTAGTAATATGATCTGAATCTTTTGCCTTTAAATGTAGTTCTTTGACAGTTTGTACATCTTGCTTCATGCAAAGAATAATAAAACAAGTCAGGTCACAGTCTTCTAAGTATGGAAGGTCCTGCAGGGATCACACATCAGTCTTTATACCTTTTTCAGTTTGTTTGGAGGGCCAAAGTGATGTCTCAATGCAAGGCAGTTAGGTCAATGCATGAGAGACTATATTCCTTGTTCTTGAGTTACAAAGCCATATTATGAACATCTGTTGTAGAGTATAATCTGAGGCCAGAATAGTCTCATCACTGCAGCGCACATCTCCTTCTGCACTCCCCTCACATTATGTCTGATTGCTTCTCTATTTTTGTATTTCCATTTCTGTTTTATAAATTCCTACTTGTCTGAAAGCTGTTTTAAATTTCTCCCTTTTTTTATGTCTTTCACACATTTTACTGCTTGTTAAATTGCAAATTTGCAGGCAGTCATAGTGTTACGTAGCTATCGTGATGTGTGCTCAGGCATTGTGAATCCTCTGAGTTGTTGTCCTTTCATTACAACTGCCTACAAGTCAGTGCTACTCTCATCTGATATTCATGGAGAACTTTGATCATTTAATAAACTTGTAACATTCTTGACAATCCCCAAAAGGCAATAAAACAAACAATGAATTGCCTCTAATCAAATTTAGTGTTAGTAGAATTGTATTTTAAAATTTTTGTTTTATTTAAATGTTTGTGGACAACAGGGGATGTCCATTGCACAGAAAAATAAGCTTACCCAGGTTGCAGATTGACAGGAAACCCCCCAAAATGTAATCCTAAAATTTGGATCTACTCTGTTAGTAGTGTTTGCTTTTAGTCGAATATAAATAATCATTTTTATTAAATTCATTAGTAGATATTAATTCTGAATATTTGAAAGTTTGAATACCTCTTACCTACTTTATTGACACTTATTTAACAGCTGCACTGTCCTGAAAATAGTGGACACAAAATCACTTACAAAGCTCATGTTAAATGCTTTCTTTCACAAAAATCTATAGTCTAACAGAGTGGCTTAATTGCAGTGTTTAAATATTCACTATTCATGATACTTATTATTAACTGAAATAAAAGGCCAATTCAGAAGTCTGGGGAAATAAGTCAACAGAGTCTCAGCAGATAAGTAAATTCTTGGACTGTACTCAAAAGTAAATTGTTGATACTGTTATCATTGACATACAGTATTATTAACTTTGCCTAATGTCTAAGATTGAGTGCCTACTTAACCTTGTTATTTTGAAAGGCACAATTTAAAGAGAACAAAATACTCACTTAGTATCATAAAAAAGCTGATTTCACTTGAGCTGCAGTAAAATCAACACAACCACAGCCTACTTTATAAGCTGTAATTGAACAACAGAATATGATGCACGTTCAAAGAAAGCAAAGAAATTGAACAGGGCTATAGCAAAGTACATACACACTCATGGATCAGTTCTCTGTGGCCTTACATTTTAAATAAATCTGACATTTTAAGCATACAGTGTAGTGACTATAGTAGTTCACTACGCTCGATTAAAGCATACAAGGTTAGAATGATGTAAATAGATGTATTTAAAAGGGCTCATTGTTTGTTTTTTAACAGCATGTAGGTGTCCTCTCTTCATCTATGTAAAATTACTTGATTGAATCTTTTCTGTGTTTACAGGTATGGGGTGACACCTGAGAACATCATCCTCTATGGTCAGAGCATCGGCACTGTGCCCACCATCGACCTGGCTGCTCGCTATGAATGTGCTGCTGTCATCCTACATTCACCACTCATGTCAGGCCTAAGGGTGGCCTTCCCTGATACACGCAAGACATACTGCTTCGATGCCTTCCCAAGGTGAGTCTCTCACACAACACAGCAGTCTTTGCTGTGTACAGTTACCATGGTTACAGGAGTCTTTCTCTTCTAAGGTAAGATTGGTAGGAAAGTTTATCACTACCACTTGTTCACATACATAAAGCCTAAGTCCCCATGCCTTGCATAAAAAAACATACAATTATTCTTATTTATTTACAAACTAGCCGTTTGAACAGGGCCTTTCACCCGCCCTTTATGCTCTGCTCCCATTACCTTAGGTACTTGTGTACACTGCAGAGCAGAATCATTTAAAATCTGACCTGCTCTATTTCACTAAAATACAGGCCATTGCCTGAGTCAAAGCAACAATATAGTAGGGATATTTTTTCAGCATTAACTGCCACTGTTAATCCTGTAACTGCTCAGTTCTTCTTACTTTATCTTGACTAAATAGAACATTACATTACATCAACAGCAAAGTTACATTATCTTTTACATTTTATACATTTAGGTTTGCTGCCTGCATGGTTTCGCTTGTACTGTACCAAACATTTATTTGCCAATCAAAGAGTACCTTAGTCCAAAAGGAAGAAAACCTCACATAACCAAACTGAACCAAGTTGCCTCCTACTAAAAGCTGTGCAGCACATAAAGCAGCTAAATAAACTTCTTTGAGAGGTTTTCCTCAAGTACTGTCAGACAGTTATACACATCAGGACTTGAGATCAATTGTGTTATTTCAAAGATGCATTCAGTTTATTAGATACAACTTTATATTAGAACACTAAGTGTTTCTATTTGACAAACATTTAGAAATAAATTTGACATAGATCTAATTTTCAAATGTTATGTTTAATTTAACTGTATGTTCTCAGTTTGCTCCTTGACCAATTTGGTTGTCAAAATCCTTTATGAATAAATTGTATAAAATATATAGTGCAAACTTTTATTTGTTTTTTGGTAATTACTGTTAGCCAACAACAACTCTACACCTGTAAACTGCTGCTGGGAGCTTCTGGCACATTTTAAAGGTGGAATGTTGTATTACCACTTAATAAATTGATGAGTTCATGTTGCGAATGATTCAATGTGCGTTAAAATTTAGTAAAACAACTGTAAAGTTTTGTTGTTTCTCTTTAATGACAAACCTACGAATAGATCTCCCAGCACTTCAAAAAAAAAAAAAATGAAATGGTAATGTGGCAGATCCTGTCTTTTGAGCCACAAAAGTATGCTGTACACATTGGGAAATGGTTGATCAAAAAATTTGAACCAGTGCTGAGGGTAAAAATAATAAAATATAACAGAATTAATGTCATACAGTGGTGACATTATAGATGTGGGGTGAGAGGAGAGAGTGAAGAGGAGAGGAAAGTGGCTCAATGCAGAGTCCCCCAGCAGTCTAAGCCTATAGCAGTATGACTATAACCAACTATAAGCTTTATCGAAGAGGAAGGTTTTGAGCCTAGTCTTAAAAGTAGAGAGGGTGTCTGCTTCCCGAATCTGGACTGGGAGCTGGTTCCACAGGAGAGGAGCTTGATAGCTAAAGGCTCTGCCTCCCATTCTATTTTTGGAAATTCTCGGAACCATAAGTAGGCCTCCATTTTGGGCAGTAGGATGATATGGTACTAGGAGATCTTTTAGATATGATGGAGCTTGACTGTTTAGAGCTTTATATGTAAGAATAAGGGTTTTAAATTCTATTCTACATTTAATGGGAAGATGATGGAGAGAAGCTAATGAAGGTGAAATATGATCTCTCTTACCAATCCCAGTCAGCAATCTTGCTGCTTTTAGAGAGTTACTGGGGCAGCCTGAAAGTAGAGAATTACAGTAGTCCAATCTAGAAGTAACGAATGCATGAACAATTTTTTCAACATCGCTTTGAGAGAGGATGCTCGTAATTTTGGCAATGTTTCTTAGGTGGAAGAAGGCTGTTCTAGAGATTTGTTTTATGTGTGAGATAAATTACAAATCCTGGTCAAAAATGACTCAGAGATTCCTTGCAGTAGTACTGGGGGCCAGAGTCATGTCATCTAAAGTAGCGATATGGTTAGAAGACATGTTTCTTAGACTTTTAGGCCCAAATACAATAACTTCAGTTTTATCTTATACGTCATCCGGTCCCTTATGTCTTTAAACATGCTTGTGGTTTGATTAATTGATTTGTTTCATCAGGTTTCATAGATAGATATAACTGCGTGTTATCAGCATATCAGTGAAAATTTGTGTTTTCTAATAATGTTGCCAGGGGAGACATATATAGAGCAGTGCTTGTAGTGCGCAATTGTTTTCTTTTAGCTAGGGGGACGTAACAGAAAATAATTGGCAAGCACTGATATAGAGTAACATATATAGTATATATACATCTATAGTGTTAATGACAAAGGTTGTGACCCCAAACTGTGGGGTCAACTGAGTGCGGTCGTAAATGGTAAATGGTCTGCACTTATATAGCACTTTTCTACCCATTCACACTCTCAAGCACACACACATTCATTCACCGATGGGGGAGCTGCTAAGCAGCTGGCCGACGCAACTCACCAGGGTTCAGTGTCTTGCTCAAGGACACTTTGACATGTGACTTGAGGAGCCAAGGATCGAACCAACAACTGTGGGATTGGTGGACGACCGCGCTACCAACTGAGCCACAGTCACCCCAAGATCCTACGATATGTAATGTAGATAGTACATTTAGAGATTCACTGTCATTCAACATGATTCTGAAAAAGCTGATGAAAGGAGTGCAGCTGTCTTCAGAGCTCCCTCAAGTGGGAATGTTGCCCTTCATCCTTCCTTTTTGAGCTGATCAGTTCATTGTTCTTATTGCAGTTGACTAGCAGACAGCATTAATAAACCTATGCAGAGCATAAAGAAACATGATTGTTTCGCTTAATGGTTAATTGAAGTATTTATGCTTTTTCTCTTCGCCACTTTGTTTTATAGAGTAATTTAATTTACTCCTACTTCAGAGCCAAGTGTGGCATTATGGCAGTGTTCAGTCACACAAGGCATCACCACTTATAACCAAATCATGAACAGTCAGCAGAAGTTAAAATTAAGTTAGTCTGCAATGTCTCCACAGATTTGTATTTTGAACTGTAGTGTGGTAAAGAATATTAAAAACAGGTTTTAAATAAGTGATGCATGATTCAACAACACATTTGACGTGCTTTTTGTGTATGTCTGTATGTCCATTAAGTGAGTGTGCTAAGTGGACAAGCAGTGCACTGTTGATTGTTAGAAATAACTGGAAATATTAAGGGCTGGGTAATTGTATCTTGAGAAATATTTTTTTTCAGCTACCACAACTGTTGTTTCATTTTCAGAAGTTATAAATGATATAAAAAGGTTAGTAAAATAATAACATGTTAGTGCAAGTTTGCATCCCCTTTGATAAATAAATAAAAAGTAATTACAGGATGAAGGAACATTTTTACAGACTCTTATTTAGTTAGTGTCTGAAGAATAATGAAATTTTTTTCTAATGACCTCTGGTCACATGCTGGCCAAGTGTTGGCCAGCTGTATAAAGTGTGTGTGTGAATGGGTAATAAGAAGCAGTATAAAGCACCTTATAAAAGTGCTGAACATTTGCAAG
This sequence comes from Channa striata, assembly GCA_033026295.1. Classification (NCBI taxonomy): domain Eukaryota; kingdom Metazoa; phylum Chordata; class Actinopteri; order Anabantiformes; family Channidae; genus Channa; species Channa striata. The sequence continues at coordinate 634,644 of CM065171.1, forward strand.
CTAAATGGGTACTTTCCTCCCAAAACCACTATTGTTGTCATTCATACCACTGTCCATACATGATTGTATCTCGTATAAGCGTAGTGTTAAACGTGTGTTATTGACAAAATGTACAATGCAGGCTATGCAAGTCCAGCTTTTTGCATACTTAAAGCATAGTTAAAAGCCAGTGAATCTGTGGCCTAGCCGGTGGCTAATGCTTCCATAATAGGGTGTTACCTTCTGGTTGAATGCTGTTTTATGAAATTGAGATTTACTGAATTATACCATGGTATTTACCTTATTTTTACAATGTTGATTTTACTCTTGCTTCAATGGCTTCTGCAGCCCATCAGTGTAAGGCAAAATAAGGGAGGACAGTTGGTGTTACAGAGCAATGTGTAAATACGTTGTAAAGCCGTGCAACCTTTGTATACAGTGGAATGTCCATGGTTTAGATTTGACCCTTAATTACCATAATATATCTTAATATCCGTAGGTGCATTCCAATTAGGTGTGCAGCTGGTTATGTAGAATCTCTTAAATTGAATGGAAACCACGCTTATCCGCACAAACTGCTGGGCTGATTTTAGAGTGCAAATAGAATCATGCTTGTCTCATGGTTGTTTCCTAAATCATTTCAGAAGGTTTATTGTTAAATATGGAGTTGTATATTTTGTAAAGAATGACTCTTAATACATTTCTTTAATTCCTAGCAAACGTGCTTGAATAGAGTCCATAGGGGTTTTAACAAGTGGATCTAGAACTGGGGATGGAGTTGGAAAGCATTTCTTTTCTTAAATCTGTCGAAGTAGCATGTTGGTTGCAAAGGGTTTACTGCTATTTCACTAAACAACACTGAGTAAGTTAATGTCACTTAATTATGACTTGTTACATGGCTACAGGTCATAAATATGCAGGTACATTTTCAATCAACATTCATATCTTGTTATAAAATGAGCTGCACTGAAAACTGCGTTTTTTTCATTCAAAGCCAACAAAATTCAAATTTCATTTAAACATTTTAAAAAAGTTATTTTATTTCTGATTACTTGGAAATGGTCAGACTTTGTGCAGCTTTGATTTCATACGCAGATTATGCACTGCACTAATTTAAGAAGAACATGCAAAACCCTAGCCCTAATGATGTTGACTGTAAACTAAATGTTTTGTCACTTCCTTGCCCTACTTTGCTCTTTAACTGTGAGCTCACGTTTATACTGATATTAGGATAGACAATGTCTGAATACCCCAGCAATGAAGTGTGCATGATAATAGTTGAATTGAATTTGGAATGATTTAGCTCTCAATAATTTCTGTGTGTTAATCTTCCATCTAACCTTTATCTGAACAGCAGTGACCCATGGAGGCTGAGCTGCTTCACCGAGTTATGGGCAATGATGATTACTAAGGAATTTGTATGCATAGCAGGGACTGGACACCTCATCATGACAAATGATCAAAGTAGCTAGAAAAAACATGGTTAAATAAACAATTAACTTCCAGTTGGCTTGCCTGAAAATGATATCACTGTTGCCATATTCCCGATCATATCTATCCTTAAAATACAAATTAGAATTTTGGTGCATACTGGAACATCTGGGAATGTTTAGATCAGGTTTTCAGGTTTGGAAAAGTTGCAGAAAATGAGGGAAATGTGGGCGTGCATATAGAAATATGGTATCTTAAATGAAATATAATTAAATATTAAGTTTAATTATTTAAATATTATTTAATAAAATTATTGTAATATTAAAATATTATTTTAAGTTCCCGCTGCTTCTACAGTAATAGCCTCTCTGTCATCTCTCTCTTAAATACTTAGATTGTAGTTTTTGTTTTTCCAAACTACACTTTGCAACAGTTGTCTAATATTTCATATTAGAAATTTCGCTCCATAACTCATCTTAATGTGAAGAGGTGGTGCAGAGATGTTTGCTTCTAAGTTTCTCAGTGAGGCTCTTCCTACTGATCAATCAGAGAATGCCAGTTAATTCTGCTTGATGAGTACATTTTTCAGCAGTCATCCTCCATCCAACTATCTGTAGGGCTGTGCAAAGCGTAAACATTACCTTACATTAAAGGCAAGGGTTTTGTTGGTTTATTCAATCAAAAGGTTGTAAATGGGTCATAAAACCATAAGAGATATTCAAAAACACAAAAAACTCTCCACCGACAACATTCCTCCCTAATTTTCCAATTATCTCTAGCTCCAGATTTTGTACGTCACTGGGATAAGAAACATGACGATCAGGAAGCTGTCATACCCCATCCCTATTTCAGCAGGCAGGCAAATATGTTTGCCAGTGAGCGTCAGCACACATTGTACCACTGCACCAAAGACTGTTCATCCATGGCCATTTGTTCCTGTGCCTACCACAGAGCAGATGCCATGGCCTTGCTGGAAGTGGAAACAAGATTGATAGATTTCTCCACAATGCATGTCAGTGTTGGGCTCATCTTAATGGCCAGCTGCAGGGAATAGGTTGCTTTACCATATGACTTTTAATATTTTAAGAAAAAACATGATAAATACAAAAATACGATGTAGGCATAGTGTGCTTTTGGTGAGACATTTAAGCCAGCAAATCCTTTGTTTTACTTTTCTGTTTCTCAAAGGAGATTTTACAATAGAATGGCTGGATTAGACCAATTTAGTTGAAGCTAGGTGTGCCTGAATAAATATGTATTCATTTCTGCAGCAGCAAAGTCACATAGACCCAATATCACCTTTACTTGTGAAAACTACATAGTACCAACTTTGATAATTGGATGACAATTTCAGGGAGGAGGCTGTTTAGAAGCGTGGTTGCTGGCTGCTGCCTTAGACAATTCATCAGAACTTGTTCATTTGAAAGATACTCTGTCGCACATTAGACGGAATGGTAGCATATATCCAGCTCTTGTTTTAGCAACCTTGGTAGCTTTTTCCCAGTTTTAGGTTCTGAGTTTAATGTTAGTTTGCATATTAATTTTTTATCTGTATGTAATAATTATACTAGGGCCGTCAACATTAAAGTGATAATAATGCGTTAAAAGAAATTTGCACTGAGGCCACTAAACATTTGATGCAGGTCCGACGACCTGTTGCTGAGTAGGAACGATGCTGAGCGTTTTATTGAAGTGTACAGTGAAGTGAAATTACCAGATGTGAACTTGTAGTTGTGGTGTTTCATATTCAGGTTCTCCGCTATTGAAGGATGGAGCAGCTCACGAACACACACACTTCACACACACTGCAGCAGGGAGAGAGGTCCCAGCTGAGGCAAGATGCTCAGGAGGACCAGTCTTTTACTTTATTGTTACATGCAAAGCCAACTTCATCAGTACATTTAGCTCATTTAAACGCTTGTCAAGCATAGATAAAAACATAAAGGGTAATGTAGGTTCTGCCTTTGGTGATCTCATGTGTGTTAAAAATAGAGAATTTGTCTAATCAGTAATGGCTATAAATATGCCTAAAAAAACAATTTATGTATGTTATGCTAACTTTAACCCTGACGTATCATATCATACCTGAGCAAGATCGGATGGAGTATTAGCAGCCTCCACACTAAACTTTTTACCAACTGTGAACCACATCAGATAGACAAGATAAAAGGATCAGTAAATACAGGTGACTGATTTATTAGAGTCAGTACAAACCTTGGCCAGTGCCTAATATGTGACTTTTTTTTCATTTCATGTAGATAAAATGTTGGGAGAAATAGTATGTGACTTGTAAAACTTAAATATTTAATTTCTCTCAGATGACAGTCACCCAGTCATTACATGTGTCCACTCATATGCCCATATCACTATTAAAACTTAAAAAATCTTTATATTTACAGTAAATAGTAGCTACAAAATCTGCAAACTACAGGCAGTCTGTGATTTAAAATTTTCTATCAATTGACAGCCGTATGAAATGTGTTTTAATATTATCAGGCCATCAGGAAAGCCAAAAAGATCGCTTCGCTGCAGGTTTATGCTGCTTTGATTGGTGTAACTACTACTTTTATTGGCTTGTTAGTCACAGCTTATCTCACACATACAGAGATGTGCATAGATGTTGTCTCACCTCAGCTAGGTTCTGTCTCTGGTCCTGCAGCTGAACACTGCATGTATGAAGAAAAACCTTTGGCAACGGAGACAGTCAGGAAGGACTTCATTATTAAAAGCCCGATCATACTTTCTACATGCAAGTGTTCATATCCGTAAATCCTATGATTTAAATTTCATCACCACCCCTGTCTGCTCGGGTCCAGACAGACGATCTGTGGACCAGGATTATTACTGTAAACTCACATAAAAACAAATGTTTTGGACCTTTCTTGTAAATTGAAATAAAATAGTTTAGAATAGTATTAAAAAAGTATTTTATCGTTTGACTGGTTCTGTTTTTCTATTACAGCTTAATCTTCTCTGTTCTACCCTTAATGTCTTTCTCTTTATGCTCCACAGTATTGACAAGGTGTCCAAGGTGGCATCCCCAGTGCTGGTGATCCATGGTACGGATGATGAGGTGATCGACTTCTCTCACGGCCTTGCCATGTACGAGCGTTGCCCCCGTGCCGTTGAGCCCCTGTGGGTGGAGGGAGCCGGCCACAACGACATTGAACTCTACGCCCAGTACCTGGAGAGACTCAAGCAGTTTATCTCCTTCGAGCTTCCCTCCTCCTGAGGGAGAGCTCAGCACTCGGGTTGATCTCAACACACTAAAGAAACCTCATCATCTCCCAACTTCCACTTTTAGCATAGGGGCAGGACTGGAGTAAACTGATCACACAGTTCGCCCTTGTCCTTGAAGCCATGTCTGGATTGAATGTGGGTGGAAGTGGAGGTAGTTTTAGATTGTTGAGGTGCAGCTAAGCCTAAGACTAATCCTGGCAAGGCGTGCGGCTTTGACTTAAATGTAGTGTCCCTAAAACCTGGATATTGCTCCTACATTTGGACCCAGTTTGCCAATGAACCCGGGCCTACACAGTGTTTGCACTTGCTGCTCAATCTGGATTGATTTCCTTCTCCTCACTACTGACTGCCCCCCTCACCTTGTCTGTGTTGGTGTCTCTCACTGTGAGCTTGAGTCTGTCCAAGGTTCTTCATCTTTTCCACTGTTTTCCCCAATAATCCTGAGAGTCCTTGCAATGTTCAAGCTTGATTATTTTATTTTATTTTATTTTTTTTTTTTGTATTCTTTTATACCAAGTAACTTTTGCACTTCGAGATACAATTGAAATTTTTACTTTTTCTGTATTTTTAAGTTAGCATTCAGGGTTGATTAAACAGTTGCACTTTTAATGTGCAGATATTTTCAGGTAATGAGTTTTTCTATGTTTGGATAGTTAGATATTGATTTCTTTTGCATTCCATAGTTTTCTTAATTGCATGTCTGGAAGAACTTTTTTGGGGGGGTTGATTACGAACTGTTAAGGGCCAAATTATGCTTTCCGGATCCACGTCTCCACTACAGTGTGCATGTCACTTTGTACTAATTTGTATCTGGGCAAATTCTCGGACTGCCAGTGCACTGTGCATGTGCCAGAAAAGTAAACTACGTGTCCACTGTGACAATATTCTTGTCATTAAACATAGCTCTCCCCTTATTTATCCAAATAACAAATAAGCTCTTCCTGCTTAAGTCACTATCATGGTTTGTAGGGTGTATGTGTTGGAGATTCTGACTGAGGAATAAATAGAAAAATGTCTGTGCAAAGGCAAGTGGAAAGCATGAATTGGCCTCAACCAAAGTGTATCCCTGCACATCTAGCCGTTGTAGCTGTGATCTTTATCGTCCTGCTGCTTGCTGCTCTTTCATACAGAGCAAAGATGGCTCCGAGAGATCTGGCAGTTTGCAACATGTCTTGCTTGTTGCCAAACACGTTATTCTGTGAGGAAATTGCTACCTTGCCACCAAAAGTCATTGGCTACCTTACAGCCACTGGTAAATACAACACACCCATAAAATGCCAGAAGTTCAAATCTGCTGTACATGATAACTCCAAGTGATATGAAAAGTGAGAGCAAAGAACTGTGTGAGTCTGAATTTACCAGAGCAGGTAAAGGATTGGTTGAATGTCTTAATCGCTCGTTATGTTAACAAAGCTTTATCAGAGTGTTTTGACCTAGTTGGAACAGTCCACGGTAAAGTATTACAATGGTCATTTTGTGCGTGCTGTGTCAAACAAAGCTGTTGCCACTAAGCAACACTGCAATGAATAATCCCAAATGTTGGTTGATATGGAAGCTAACTTTGTTGAAAAGAGTGCAGCAGGTGTCAGGACCATGTGTTTAACTGGAGCTTATGTGGTATTAAGACTTGAGATTTTTTTCAAACAGGTACACTCTTGACTCTGTACTGTAATCTGAAACTGAAGCCAGTCAGCATGGAGTTTACCTGCTGACTACAGACGCTGAACTGTGAACTCTGCTCTGTATAAAGGCATTGAGGTGAACATGCTGTTGCTTGGTTTGCATGTACTCTTAATTTATCGGTCGTTTCACACTACAGATAAGGCCTTACGCTTGATAACATTTCACCCAGTCAGTCTTGTGTACTGCAGTGGTGCTCTCATGGGGATTGATAACTGCTGCTATTCATCAGAAGAACCAATCAGTCGATCACTGTGAAAGCCAGACAGTTGAAGGAATACTGGAATGCTGTAATAAAAACCAAATTCAGCCTGCCCGCGCTCATCCCCTTTTATCAGCTCTACGTTCCAGCCTGCAGGAGGAGAGGAAACAGCCAGCTAACCCCATTGTCTGTCAAGCCCTGTGGTATTTTGCTCATATCCCTGCTGGAACTCCAAAGACATCTGAAAGAACCACAAAGAAGAGGTGGAATAATGTGGAAACAAGCGGCGCATGCTAATCACCCCTCATAGTGGTCGACATTTTGACTTGTATCAACTGTGTTTGAATCCTTTGTTCTTTCCCCCCTGCAAAAGAAGAAAATGAAGCACTAAACCACTAGAAAATGAAGCTGTGGCAAAACAGAAGAATACAACTGTATCACGATGAAGTAAATGCTGAAAATGTATTCAAAGAAGCATTGTGTGAAGAGAAAATTGCATAGCAACTTGTGATCATTCAGATGATCCATATATTGCTGTGAAGTTGTTTGTCAGTTAGGTGTTAGTGTTTTCTTTCTATAGCTGATGTTGGGCTGATGAACTCTCAACATTAGAACCTAGTATATTTCCTGTAGCTTTCCTTTTTAATGAAATGAAGACCCTGCTTTAGTCCTGATTATTGTTTTGATACAGACATTTTTATGAGGTTTTCCAGTCTACATGTTGATAGATTTACACAGTCTCTGAAGCTGGTATACTTTAATATCTTCTCTATACGTATTACTCCCAATACAGGGCAGCCTAGTCTCATTGATTTTAACACTGGAATCACCATATGCAAATGAAAAAGACGATGCTAGTAGATCAGATTTTTGTAATAGTGTGTAAAACAGATGAAATAAGCCTTAATTTTGCCATGACACATATTGTCATACATGTAGTGGTTGTTGCAAGATGGCAAAATGGATGTTTTAATGCGAATAACAGAATAAAGGATGCATGGAAGTGTGTGTCTGACGTTATTGTTTAAAAAAAAGGCCTTATGACTTCATTTCAAAGAGTCAGTTGACCATTACTTTGGCCTCTATTGGCCATTCATATTGGCACCTTTCACAGTGACAAATAACCCCCCCACTCGTCTCCAAACACACACATACACAAGACCGTGGTATAGGCAATATAGGTAGTTTCCTCTAACACTAGAAAACAGGAATTCATGGTTCACATTGTGTGAGAAAGGTGCAAAACATTGTTTCTATTCTTAGTTTTATCACTGTTGCAAAGCAGCTCGATCGATGGCTCCAAATGTAAAGAAGAGCAGTACAGTTATTTCCTGCAGCAGAGTTGGTTTTCTGTCTATGCACCAGGCTAATTAAATGCTCTTCGCACAGCAGCTGAATAATCTGCAGTGAAATTGCGCGGGACCCAGAATGCTTGTGATACTTTGTTTTCCTTTAGTGTTTCAAATTGATTATTACAGGGAGATTTTACTTTTGTTTCAAAATGCATTGATGAAGAGAGAGAAACTTGCTGCCTTTAATATTGTAATTTATCTTATATTTGTCATTCCCCATTATGTGCTGATGAATTTGCCAAGGCGCCAAGATCTAAATGTAAACACACAAAAGAACTACAAGAAAAGAGCTCATTAGCCTTAAGACATAATTCACGAAAACATCAGTCATGTCACAGTTTTACTATCAGCAGATGAACATGGGTTTAAAATAAGCCATGACAGTCACAATTGCAGGATTTCTTTAAGCGCATTTTTCTTTTGCTTTTTTTTTGTTAATTTTTTTTTTGTTGTTTAATTTATGATCATTAATAATCATGTTTGAATAATAAAACGATACCTAGATAAATAATTACGTTACACAAAGTTTCACACAGTTAAAGATCTACTGAACATTTTCACGTTCAGTAGATCATAAAAGATCTCTTATGACACTGCATGCTTTCATAACCCTGTATTACTCTCAGGTCAAAGCGGGGGCGGGTGCGGGCATAAAACTACCTGCTAAAACAACTGATCAGTAAACCATTACCTAGCAGTGTCCTGTGCGACTGCTAATATGTTGTAGGAAACCTATTTGATTATAGGCTTATATTTCTATATCCTATAATAATTTAAATGAATAAAGTGCTACATTTACCTACAGAAACAGGCATGAAGAGGTTATTTGGGGATTGTGCAAAATCTTATTTCCGTCACCTTAACAGCATAATACACGCGCAGCTGTGTGTCAGGTTTCATCATGACCATTCACATTCAGCTTCTCACCCATTTTATCTGTTCCATGTTATCCACATACAGGGTCAGAATATACATTAATCACACACCCTGCACAGAATGTAAAACAGCAAACATGGAAGACACCTGGGTGATTACAGCAACACAAGGGGAGATAATGCAATAGATCACAAAGGTTCTAAAATATTATGCACAACTTCTTTTTATTTTTCTTTTAAACCCTGTTTGTAAGTGAAAAGATGCTTTTTGAATGACAGCATCTTTTGTCAGATTGAAAGACAATCGACAAGTGAAATGTTAATGAGCATCAAACAGGTCATTAGTCACTAGTGCGAGATTCTTAACTAATGGCCTAATAAAAAACACGGTGTGATGCACTAGTACCTCCTAAGATGTGTGGCTCTGCTGGACAATAGCCCCCCACCCCACAATTAAAAAATGGTCAGGAACTGCACTGATCCTTTTTTTTATGTAAACCAAGCTGACAGTCACAAAAGGTTTACATGACCACAACTGTTCGGGCAGAGCAGGCAAATAATTTGCGTTACGAGAAAAGTAGAATGGAGCTGCAGCGCATCACTTGCCACTGTGTGTGCCTTTCCTTTCAACAGTCAGAGGCAGGACTTCAGCTAAATCTGAAATGAGCTTGTTGCACAGCGCTTTTGAGAGCCTGTGATTCCAGGAAAAATTTACAGCTGTAATGAGTTCATGCTTGGTTTGATTTCTTGACAAGTGTCACCTTTCATCAAATGCCACACTGACTTCATAGGGTTGAGATCTGGTTATTCGCCTGTGCCTGCAGCACAGCGAGATGCTTTAGATCGTTGTCCTGTAAAAAAACGATGATCTGGGCCAAAGAACCTTCTTCCCTATGGCCCCATGATTGGTTGTATTAGGGAATCTTCAAAAAAACCAACGCACTCAAAGACGATCATGGGTCCTAGGGGACAGCAAAAAAAAAACTATGCGCCACACATGTAGTATGAGTGGTTTTACCTGTGAACAACACATCATTAAACATGTCCCAGTACTCACTCCACTGTGACATCTGTCTCAGTCTTGCGTCTTTGTTATGTGCTTGTATCATGGAACTGCCCAGTTTTCGACGAGCACTGTGTATAGATGCCTGGCTCACCTTGACTCCGTAGTTCAAATCCAACTTTTTCTGTACCTCTCAGGTCACCTCCTCCGATGTGACTTCTTTAATTGCAGCCATAACATTGCTAGGCAGAGAAAAGGAGAGACGGTTAAGAGTACAGTTACAATTGTTCAGTTGAATTCAACTTTATTTATATAGCAATTCCAAGCAACTTCATCTCAAGGTACTTTATATAACAAAGTCAAGACTATGTAGACATTTTGAGAAACCCAACAAATCTCCCTTGAGCATCTGTCAGCAACAGTGGAGAGGAAAAACTCCCTTTAACGGAAAAAACCTCCAGCAGAACCAGGCTCAGGGTGGGTGGTCATCTGCCTTGACCGGTGGGGGTGAGTGGAAAGTGGAGAGAGACAAGAAAAGAGCAACAAGAAAAACAGCAACAAAGCAATGAGGAGGTTGGTAGGACCAGTCGCTGCGCACTGGAACACACACAGCTCCAACACAAGAAATTCAACTTGCTCCAACATCTTTCTTGGCTGTGCACATATTGGCCCATGTTCCGTGTAATGGCTGAGTATGGTCTGTGTGGACACAGCTGATGATAGGTTTGCCTGGATCTGAAGAACCGTTTTTCCTTTGGCGACATCTTCAGAATGTTTCCTTGGAATCTTGCTTATTCTCTATACTGTGGTTGACACACGAATGCGACAGCAGCCAGATCCTAGCATTTATACAGCAGTGATAAAAACTGAGGTGTGTGGGCGCTGCTCCTGCTCACGACTTGTAGAACGCAAACCACTTTTGCATCATTGACCGGATGCAGTAGAACCCGATTCTAAGGGATAAACGGATATCGCATATGGAGCAAACTTGTTCAGCCTAGTGATATTAAACACGTTGCAACTTTGAGCATGAGTTAGAGTTTATTGACATGTCCACATCAGCAGGTACGTAGAGATGCTGCTTAAAAGGGAAAAGTTGAACGTTTAAAAGGGGATCACTGAATGTGGAGTCAAAACTCACTCAAGATTACCAACGTTTTCTCCTCAGCGGGCCATGCACACTGATAGAGAGAAATTATTGAAATGAGTGCAAAACAAGTTCAGTGTGACAGAGCGGCTCCTGTTGATTTATGAATAAACACTGGAGATTGACTAAGACGATTTTTTCTCTCCTCTACCTGTGAAGGCATCCAGGCGCAGTGGGCTTACAGGCGACCATCCACACATGGAGCAATTCAGGTGATAATGTACTAAGATAAGCAGACGTTCTCTTTGGCTCACTCATTCTCTGCGTCCTGACATTATTTCCCGCGTCACTGACGTGTCATTACTGGATTGTATAGATTAAAGTGCACATACCACTGTAGGTTCTCTGTGTGTCCTTAGTGAAAACGAAAAAAACTAACTAAATAAACAGATCGTCCAAAAATTGATGATATATAGTTATGTCCATCACCATGTCATTATCTCCACGATCACCTGAACCTTTAGGCTGATTTTAACATCATGGTCCACATTAGACTACACTCTTGTCTCTCCATGGGGGCCAGGAACAGGCCGATTGCTTCCATTTTGTTCCTGCTTTGTGGTGGTGACGTTAAATGAAAGCTCCAGCTCAGTGTCTCAGCTTAAAAACACCGTTGTACTTTCTACTCCAAAATGGGCTGACACTTCCTGTCTGTGCGCTGGCTGAACCATTGCTACATCTTTATTTTCAGTCTAATACCATACTAATAACACTCTCCTATTATTTTTCCTTATATTCCCATACCTGTCATGATCTCAGGTGTCCTGACTATGTTGCAAACACCCCCCGTATTTAAGGCCAGTATAAACTCTGTAATGAAAGGCCTCTTTCTGCCTATCTCTGTTCCGTCTAACGAAGCCGTAGTACGTTCTAAACATACTTCAACTTTGACTCGTCTAGCCAGCTGCTGTTGTCAGCAGGTCACCCTTGAAGAAGAGGTTGTCAAATCTCAGGGGGATCTCTACCCAGGTAAATACATGCAAAATAAAAATCTCCATCATAAACGTCCTGTTACTTTCTTTTTCCAGGGACCTTGTGACAAAAGTAGTCCTCCACTGTCTCCCAACTCACTCAGGTGAATGGCAGCTGGTATCTGACCATTAAAGTAACAATTAGCACCACAGGCTTTTTTAGGCTGGTTCCTGTGGGAAAATAAATAGGAAATAATTTCCACAAAAGTTCCTCAACAATGTCACACAAATGTTGGATATACAATAAAAAAACAGTTTATGCAAGTGCACAGTGGTACACAGCAATTTTTTTAAGAAATAAAAAGAAAGCCATGAATGTGAAGTCCACTACACGAGAATCATATCAAACATAACATCACTAAAATAAGTATCAAAACTTTGTCTCGGGACAGGAAAGATCAAGCTTTAAGTAGCAACAATTTCCTCTGGTTATTCTCAGCAGGTACTGTGGCTCCACAGTCAGAGACACTCAGAATTTGACTTCCCAAAAAAAAAAAAAGGTCAAACTCAAAGCTGCTTGTCTCTTCCGACCTGTAAAACTTTGCTCCAATCATTCAATGTATTTACATGCACTTAAGTGGCCATGTTACAGTTAGGTTTTTGAGTCTGTTGATTTCTTAATTGGGGTTGACGATTATGGAATTCTGGTCTCTCCTGGTAGATTTCTGTTGGAGATCACTGAGTAACCAGGTTGTTTGCTTAGGAGGGTTGTCTAATAGTAAAAAAATGACAATATACACAATTATTGACGCTTCAATTAACCCAGATGTTAGAGAGAAGAAGAAATAGCAACAGCTTCACCTCCTGGAACCTGCTCCGCCATGTTTAGTTTCTTTTTTTACTTGAATAGGAAGACATAGAGAAACACTGTGAACCCAGCACCCTTGCTAATTGTACTTCGGAGAGGTTTACTCCAGACGCTGAACTTAGAGGTGCTGAAGGATTCCTGAAGACGCATAGTCAGCTTAGTAAGGCAGCAAGTAGCTTTTAAATGCTGTGTCCAGGTTAATAGCAGCAGAGCTTTTGGGTGAATGGCATGTGAGGGCATGCAGCAAAGGAAGGAGCAGAACACTGATGAGCAGATTTCAAGAATGTGCAGGGAGGAGCTGGCAGGCAGTGTCTGCCTGAAGGGGCTGTCAGGAAGCTCCTGCACTGACCTTTAAACTGGCCACATTTAGGAGGTTTCCTGTAGGCCAGTGACAGACATGCAGGAAAATAATGTGCACATCACGCATCTTAAAAATTTTGTGTATATACGGTTTTCTGGAGGAAGTAAGTGTAACAGAGATGGAAATGAAAACTAAAGTGAGACACTGATTGTAAAAGGAAACAAAAAGTTTAAATGTTCTTTAATATTAGGTTAGTTTTTTTTTATGAGGGCCAATGTGTAAATTGTTGCCCAGTTGTTGTGTTTCTCCCTCTCTGTTTCCCTCTGTCTGTCCTTGTCTTCAGGTGTCCCCAGCTTTGGAGCTGTGTGTCTTCCAGTGCGCAGCTACTGGTCCTACCGACCTGCCCAGTGTTTTCCACTCAGCCCAACTAGTCAAGGCAGATGGCTGCCCATCCTGAGCCTGGCTCTGCTGGAGTATACTTCACATATTTGTTTCATTTTCTCTAAATGTCTCTATAGTCTGGACTTCATTATGTAAAGTGCCTTGAGATGCCTTGTTGTAAATTGGCGCTATATAAATAAAGTTGAATTGAATTGAATTGAACATGTTGCCTCAAGAGGGAACTTTAGTATTTGATATAGGAAAGTAGTTTTATTCTATCAGTACCAAAATAATTTAATTTTTGTACTGTTTCAAAGCAAAATCAGGAGCAACCTACAAGCATTTCTGATGATTTGACTTCAAAAAATAAGGATTATTATGCTTCAGTATTGTGTAAATTAAAACCTGTGGTGGTTTATCACTACCATTTCTCCATTCCTGGGTATTATTTTAATAATTAATTTCCTAATCCTACAATGTGCCACAGAGCTGTGAAATGCTGCATTTGCCGTCTGCTCAAGCACCTTCAACCTGATGACCACCAGTATCCTGGCCTGCCATGAAAACTGGTTTAAGGAAGTACAGCTAATCACAAACACCTGCAAGTTTCACGTCTGCAATTACCACCACTTCCAAATCCGAAACATATTAGAAACAAAAGGAGTTGCACCATCCAAGAACACACGTGGGGGCTGAGCCGAGGGACAAATAGCACTCATTAGCACACGTGCAGAGGAAGCTCGTGTACAGGTGGTGGTGGCTCCGTGTCCACCAGAGACAGCTTCATTTGAATAACACACATTAATCCTACTTTTTCTTTTTGACTTAAGCTCCCAAGTGACCGTCTTGAAGACCTTTTTACTTTTTGTCATTCACCTGCTGATGCCCAAACTTACACCACCATACAGAACACGCTTACTTTTTTCCACTTGTCCTGTATTGTCTGAGGTTCCCACTAACGGAAATTGGCGTTGTTCTTTCTTTGTCGATGTGCAATTTAAAGGATTGTTTAAGGGCATGTCATGTCTTGATAAATATGGTGAAAAGAATGCATATCTATAAACTGTCTTGGAGCATCCGATCAATGTGGAGAATCTACACAGACTCTTCCACACTGTGCCCCTTGAAAACACAATATGCCACGAGTCTGAACTTAACATAAACGGCCCCATGCAGCTTTACACTCATTTCGGTGACTGTTCTAACATTCAGACAATATTTATGGTTGGATAGATTGTAATGTGATTTGTGGAGCAGATGTTCAAACAGACTGAAGATCTATGTATCTATCATTTGACAGTGTGTGTGTGTGTATGTACACCATGGCTCAGGAAATAAACAAAGGATATGATGCCTGAATGAATCCAGATGCTGCTCATGTTGTTCTGGTAACTTGTACAATGATCGTTTCACTAAACTTCACACATCAGTCTCCAGGACTTGCTGTTAGTTGACTTTGCCTACGTCTTGTGTTCTGTTTTCTCCAAGTGCCCACAGAGAATCCATCACTGGAGCTCAGATTTCAACTTTATTAAAAGCCCACAAAGTCTCTGTATGGGGGGTTGTGCATCAGTCTACAGATGATGAAACCATTTATTTGCATTTGAAATGTACAATATTTGAAGACGTGCACGATATTTGATCAAAATTAACATAAAAATTTAACACAGCATTCACTCAGCAGCAGATGGGTTCAGCGTAGCACACCACAAGCGGTAGCAGAGGAAGCAGTTACGATATTGGATGGATGGTTTGAAGAGCCTGTTTGTTACTGTCGGTATTTAAAAATGTGTTAAAGTAACAGTAACTAAGCATTTAGTTATACTTTTGTGCAGCTTTTTATGCATTTTATTTAGTGGGACATGTTTATGTGTGCAATAAAGTTGATTCAAAAGGCCATAAAATGTTCTAAATAATGTCTGTTTTCAGTGTTTTTACTGACCAATTTAACTGTATATAATACAGTTAAATATTTACTAATATATACACATTTAGAGTGTCATGTCTACATCACACACTGTCACACATGTTGGACCAGAGACTTGTTTCATACTGTGCTACACCAGTGGACAGATGTGATGCAGGCCTACTTGCGGTTCTCAGAATTTCCAAAAGTAGAATGGGTGCAGAACCTTTAGCTATCAAGTTCCGCTCCTGTGGAACCAGCTCCCAGTCCAGATTTGGGAAGCAGACACCTTCTCTACTTTAAGACTAGGCTCAAAACCTTCCTTTTTAATAAAGCTTATAGTTGGTTATAGTCATGCTGCTATAAGCTTAGACTGCATAAGAAGATGATCAGAAATTATCATGTTTGACCTACAGTCATTTCCAGTGTCTTTGTTCATCTATTGTGATATGAAAGTAACAAACTTTGACAGTCAAGGAAGGGGTTTGTACTAAAATCCCAGCACAGCATGAAGTGTCTCATCTGATTACCTCTGACTGACACACTGGATTGTTTGGAAGTATTTTTGCTTGTGTCTGGATACAAAGTAGTTGCCCTGCTGACTTTGCTGCAAGCTAGTCTTGACTTTATTATGTGCCTTGAGATTATTTTGTTGTAAACCGGGCTATAAATAAAGTTGAATTGAACAAAATTGAATTATTAGTAACAACGGTGTACCTCCATTGTACCTATGGATACATATTTGTAGTTACTTAATAACAATAAGCAAACTTTGGGAACAACAGGTTGACAAGATAAGCATAAGAAAAAAACCTACAGTGGAAGAATTTTGTAGTTATGGGGAACTTTTATTTTTACTAAGTATTTTTTTATCATTAATTTCCAGTTCTGCTTATCAAGCTGCATATCAATGCAAAACAATGTTGATTTTTTTAACTCACTCTATGCAGGGCTTCCTTTCCCATCATTTGAGAATATAACCTGATTTAATCTGTGTCAATTTTATAGATGGGTTGTTAGAATACTCAACTGATTTAAATTGGTTTTCCATGATTTGAAGCAATATAAATATGATATATTGATATTTATTTACAGCTCCCCAACTGGTAAGTGTGTGTCATTGTAAAGTGTAAAGTGCTCTCGGTACAAGAAAGATAGAAAAGTGCAACACATTATGAGTGCAGATCATATAGCATTTAGTGCTTAGCAGTAGTGGAAGGTAACGAGGTACAAGTACTTAAGTAAATTTTTCACGTATCTGTACTTTACTGAATTTAATGATGGCTACCTTCACTTTTACTCCGCTACATTTCTAATCAAAGTTACAATCACATTATTTTACACGTTTCATAATAAACCACTTCGCTTAATTAGACCAGGCACAGGCAGGTTCAGGGTCAGTCCCTCCTTCCATGATCTTATTTGACACATTAGCAGTACTCACACTGACTACTGGGTCATTTTACTCTTGAGCGTATTGTGGTCTTTATTCTTAGACATGATCTGCTGAATTCAGTGTACAATGTGCTTTCAATTACTATCATTGAACACGGTGTCAAATCGTTCAAACAATAACTTTTGTCTAACTTGAACTTGGCGTTGCCTCCCTCCTTCTCTCTGTGACATATGCACAGAAATGGACAAGATGTAAAGCAGAGCTATGCGATTTCTGGGAATTAGGTTTGAAAACCTGGGACAGAGCTGCTCTCTGCTGATTCACACATTCATATGACTGATTGACTGAAGCAATTTTTTGTTCTCCTTTATGAAGGAAGCAGCCACCTGCACTAGTGTGAGGTGAGGTTACGCACAACCATCCACCGTGTTTACATGCTACAAGAAAACCACATGCATTTACTCTTAAAGTTTCTCAGGTTTTATTTTTACTGTTACTGTCACTGTCTGAAGGTACAACTTGTGCAGTTTAGCAATACAATTGAAAAAAGCATCAGATCATAAAAAAGCTTCCACCCATCAATTATGTCTGTTACCATGAATAAGTTAATCCCCGCTCAAAGAAAACATAATGCAGCACTGGTAATGGAGTACTTTTACTTTAATACTTTAAGTAAAATATAAATCATGTACTTACTTACTTTTACTTAAGTAGAAATGTCACTGGGTACTTTTACTAGAGTACAATACATAATTTTATATATAATATAAAATATATAAATTATATTTATAATATATAATTTTTTATATTTTATTTTAGGCAGGTCCGATAGGTATATATTAACAGTGGACACTTCCAAGTGAACTGCAAAATACACAAAAACATCCATGTCAAGGAGAAGATGTAGGAAGCAAAGTAGCATTAGAGCAAACCTTTCCAATCTGTGAACATAAGTGCCACATAGTCAGGAAAGTCACTAATTTGAATATTGGGTGTGAGACTGCTGACTGTGCAGAGTGAAGCAGTTCAGTTCCCCATCATCATTAGTAATTGTCTATTTTTCAGCAGCGTTTGAACAGCTGAGAGGAGCTCAGGATGATGGGACTTCCAGACTATGTGTGGCGAGGTCTGCTTGGAGGAAGCTGATGTGTTGAACAGCAGATGTCTCCAGGAGTGTGTGCTGGGAGCTGAATGGAGCTCAGTGTGAGTCCCAGCAGCAGCTCCTTTCTGGGTTTGTCTCCTTCTACACTAACTGCTCTGCCCTTTGTCAGTGATGGCTGCCAGTGACAGCACACACAACCAGTACACGAGGAGCAGTGCTGTGGGGGCAAGCGTGCGGACTCACAACTAGCCCTGTTGTTAATTAAGAAGAAGAGCCTCTGCTTTCGGCTCCACGCGCCACTGTAACTACACATTGATTAAAGAGAAGTTAGGCATTGGCAGCTCTGATGTCTTTGTAAGACTCCAATTTCAAATAAAAAACCTGCTCCCCAGAGCAAACATTACTCAGGGTGCGTGTGACAGACATGTTGTTCTGTGTTAATGAGCCAATGTTTTTTTAATGACATTCCACGTTGTTTGAATGGTGCACAAGGACACAAGCCTAAGCAGGCACTTGAGCAATTCAGGTTTTTAATAAAGAACCATAACAATGTAGCACACATTACTTTTTACGCACACTCACTTAACATGCATATCATCCACATCATGTACAGTTTCAGACATGAGAGCTAACATCCACCTCTTAGTGGATTTAGTATGGATGCTGTTTTACTTTTTGTGCCTTTATGTCATGATAATGGGATTTTTTTTGAGAATGTGAACCAGAGATCACAATAATAACTAAAAAACAGACACAGTTATAAATTCCTCTAATGTTGGACCTGACACCCTGCTCTCTGCACCAAGAAATGACCACAAGAAAACAATGAATGATCCTGTTATCGCAAGACCATGGCACAAAAAACAATCATTCTGTGGCAGCACCAACATGACACATGAGCCACTTTATCTCTTTGTGGCTCAGCATCCACATGATTACAAGGATAATCAAAGTGTTAGGGGTCTCTGTTTTTCCATGTGATTTACAATCTGGAAATCTGATACTATGAAACTTAATACAGACAGACACGGGCTAGTAGAGGGAAGCGAACATAGCACTGGCATGAAGTCCGAAGAGTAAATGTCAGATTACATAATGAGCATGTGGCAAACTAGCATCAGTTGGCCTAGACACAAGTAGACAGCTAGTAGCCAAGGAGCTAGTGGTTGAGCCAGATTTATTGGCACAGCTGATGCCATCTGAAGCAGCCACATCTTGCAGACGTTGTATGTGATCACTGAACAGAGACGATGCATCACGTGGAACTTCATTGCTCTCTGTTCTCTTGTATCGCACTGACAATAGCTTCCACTAATTGTTTGTGGCAACTGTTTTTCAACCCTGCACATCGGCTTGTACATATCATTCCTCCTTACAGAACTGCTCTAACTCAGGGAGGTTCTTTACCTACATCACTGTTCACACAACAGACCTTTAGTTTCCTAGACGTCACCCTGGGATTCCCTGCGACCTTCTGGACTATTCCTCTGCTTGCTCTTGGTCTTTTTGTTTAGCCACTCCTTAGGAGAGTAACAGTGCTGTTGAATGTTCTCCACTTTCCAGCAGATCACTGAATGAATTATTTCATACTTGTGTTGTCCTCCTGCGGTAAGCGTATTGAGTCACTTCCTGTTTCTTCACACTGGTCTCTGCTGAACGATTGTTCACTGGTTAATCGTAGCTGTTGTTTTCTAAATTAGTGATTTCTCTGTGTATAAACTATCACTTGGGGCATAAGATTTGTTTACGCAAACACCTTCTCTCCTGAAATAATTTTTAAAAACTAGCTAACGCTAACTAAACTTAATTGATCTGTCTTTGTTAGCCTAGCACCTAGAAATGGCTTCCCCGTCTTCTTCTCTCTCCTCTGACTTTCTCTGTCTGCCACATGTTTAGTTTTTCCTCGGCCTCCTTTAGTGATAACGGTACTTGTAATAAGTATAGGGTTCTTGCAGCTTTTGGGGGGAGGATCTCTGAATTGGAATCTCGGCTCCGGACCATGACAAACAATCCAGCTAGTCAGGCCCCGGTAGCTGGTGCGGACCAACCTGGAATAGCCACTGTTAGCTTAGCCACTGTTAGCTGTTCCCCAGCAGTACCCGAGCAGCCAGGAAGCCAGGCTGGCTGGGTGACGGTTCGTAAGCGATCTAACGCTAAACAGACGCCCCGGTTCACCACCAGCCGGTTCACGTTTCCAATTGATTTTCCCCACTCAGCGGCACACCCGCTGAGGAACTCTGGTAATTGGCGACTCCATAGTCAGAACGTGAAGTTAGAGACGCCAGCGACCATAGTCCAATGTTACCCTGGGGCCAGAGCGGGCGACATCGAGGCTATTTGAAACTCCTGTCTAAGGATAAACGTAGATATAGTAAGATTATTATTCATGCAGGAACAAATGACGCCCAATTACGCAAATCGGAGGTCACTAAAACGAATATTGAATCTGTGTGTAACTTTGCAAAGACAATGTCGGACTCCGTAGTTTTCTCTGGACCCCTGCCAAATGTGATCAGTGACGACATGTATAGCATGTAGCATGTCGTCATTCAACCGCTGGCTGTCTAGGTGGTGTCCAGCAAACGATGTGGGCTACATAGACAATTGGAAAAGTTTTTGGGGAAAACCTAGGCTGATTAGGAGAGATGGCATCCATCCTACTTTTGATAGTGCCACTGTCTTATCAAAAAATATGGCTGATTTTATTAGACAACCAAAAGATTGACAATCCAGAGTTGAGCCTAGGACGCAGAGATCCAGTCCTACACGCCTCTCTGCAGTACCCTTACCGCCGTCACCCCCCCACAACTCCCACATTCCTATAGAAACTGTCTGTTCCCCGATTAACTACATTTTGAAAACTAAAAATGATCACAAGAGGAGTTAATCACAATAACTTAACAAAAAATCAGGACTGCTCCTCTTATTGAACAAAAAAAACTAAAACAATTAAATGTGGATTATTAAATATCAGATCTCTCTCATCTAAATCTCTAATCTAGCCACAGGGGTTGCAAGCCAGTAACTTCTGTGCCGGTCCCAAGCCCGGATAAATAGAGAGGGTTGCGTCAGGAAGGGCATCCGGCGTAAAATTTTGCCAAGTACAATCATGCGAGTCATCCATACCACTTTCATACCGGATCGGTCGAGGCCCGGGTTAACAACGACCGCCACCGGTGCTGTTAACCTACAGGGTGCCGGTGGAAATTGGACTACTGTTGGTCGAAGAAGGAGAGGAGGCAGAAGGGTGCGTGGTCAGAGAGAGAAGGGGAAAGGCAGGAGCTTAGATTTGAGAGTAGGGACTCTTAACGTTGGCACAATGACAGGGAAAGGTAGAGAGCTGGCAGACATGATGGAGAGAAGGAAGGTAGATGTACTGTGTATGCAAGAGACGAGGTGGAAAGGCAGCAAAGCACGTAGTATTGGAGGAGGATACAAACTGTTCTACCATGGTGTGGATAGGAAGAGAAACGGAGTAGGAGTGATCCTGAAGGGGGAGTTTGTGAACAATGTTCTAGAGGTGAAAAGAGTCTCAGACAGGGTGATGAGCCTAAAGCTAGAAATCGAAGGTGTGATGGTGAACATAGTCAGTGGGTATGCTCCACAAGTTGGCTGTGATTTAGAAGAGAAAGAGAGATTCTGGAGTGAGTTTGATGAGGTTGTAGAGAGTATCCCTAGAGGAGAGAGAGTAGTTGTTGGAGCAGACTTCAATGGGCATGTTGGTGAGGGGAACAGAGGTGATGAGGAGATAATGGGCAGGTTTGGTGTAAAGGACAGGAATCCAGAAGGACAGATGGTAGTGGACTTTGCTAAGAGGATGGAAATGGCTGTAGTTAACACTTACTTCCAGAAGAGAGAGGAACATAGAGTGACATACAAGAGTGGAGGTAGGAGTACACAGGTGGACTACATCCTATGTAGACGAGGTCATTTGAGAGAGGTTAGTGACTGTAAAGTGGTGGTAGGAGAGAGTGTAGCCAGACAGCACTGCATGGTGGTGTGTAAGATGACTCTGGTGGTCAGGAAGAAGAAGAGAGGAAAGTTAGAAAAGAAGACCAAGTGGTGGAAGCTAAAGAATGAAGAAACTTGTGAGGAATTCAGGCAGAAGTTGAGACAGGCTCTGGGTGGTCAGGAAGAGCTTCCAGATGATTGGGAAACTACAGCAGAGGTAATCAGGGAAACAGGTAGGAAGGTGCTTGGTCTGTCATCTGGTAAGAGGAAAGATGATAAAGACACTTGGTGGTGGAATGACGAAGTACAGGACTGCATCCAGAGGAAGAGGTTAACTAAAAGGAAGTGGGATGTAGAAAGGACTGAGAAAAGTAGACAGGAGTACAAGGAAGTGCAGCGCAGAGTGAAGAGGGAGGTGGCAAAGGCCAAACAGAAAGCTTACGATGAGCTGTATGACAGGTTAGACACGAAGGAAGAAGAGAAGGACATGTACAGGCTAACCAGACAGAGAGATAGGGATGGGAAAGATGTGCAACAGATAAGGGTGATTAAAGACAGAGATGGAAAGGTGCTAACAAGCCAGGAGAGTGTGCAGCGAAGATGGAAGGAGTATTTTGAGGAGCTGATGAATGAGGAAAATGACAGAGAAAGAAGGGAGGAAGATGTGGATGTTGTGGAGTAGGAAATAGCAAAGATTAGAAAGGAAGAGGTGAGGAAGGCTCTGAAAAGGATGAAGAGCGGAAAGGCTGCTGGTCCTGATGATGTACCTGTGGAGGTGTGGAAGTGTCTAGGAGAGACAGCAGTGAAGTTTCTGACAGGTCTGTTTAACAGGATTTTAGAGAGTGAGAAGATGCCTGAGGAATGGAGGAGAAGCGTTCTGGTGCCGATCTTTAAGAACAAGGGTGACACCCAGAACTGTAGCAACTACAGAGGGATAAAGCTGATGAGCCACACAATGAAGCTGTGGGAAAGAGTAGTGGAAGCCAGGCTTAGGAAGGAGGTGGAGATCTGTGAGCAGCAGTATGGTTTCATGCCCCGTAAGAGCACCATTGACGCCATTTTCGCTTTGAGGTTGTTGATGGAAAAGTACAGAGATGGTCAGAAGGAGCTGCATTTTGTGTTTGTGGATTTAGAGAAGGCGTATGACAGGGTGCCGAGGGAGGAGCTGTGGTACTGTATGAGGATGTTGGGAGTGGCAGAGAAGTACGTCAGAGTAGTTCAGGACATGTATGAGAGGAGCATGACGGTGGTGAGATGTGCCGTAGGTCAGACAGAGGAGTTCAAGGTGGAGGTGGGACTACACCAAGGATCGGCTTTGAGTCCCTTCTTGTTTGCTATGCTGATGGACAGGTTGACAGACGAGGTCAGACAGAAATCTCCCTGGACAATGATGTTTGCAGATGACATTGTGATTTGCAGTGAGAGTAGAGAGCAGGTGGAGGAACAGCTGGAGAGGTGGAAGTTTGCTCTGGAAAGAAGAGGTATGAAAGTCAGTCGTAGTAAGACAGAATACATGTGTGTAAACGAGAGGGATCCAGGTAGAAGTGTGAGATTACAGGGGGCTTAGGTGAAGAAGGAAAAGGAGTTTAGGTACTTGTGGTCAACAGTTCAGTGTGATGGGGAGTGTGGAAAAGAGGTGAAGAGGCGAGTGCAGGCGGGTTGGAATGGGTGGAGGAAACTGTCAGGATTGTTGTGTGACAGAAGAGTGTCAGCAAGACTCAAAGGAAAGGTGTACAGGACAGTGGTGAGACCAGCTCTGCTTTATGGGTTAGAGACAGTAGCAGTGAGAAAGAGACAAGAGGCAGAGATGGAAGCAGCAGAGATGAAGATGAGGTTCTCCTTAGGAGTGACAAGGTTTGATAGAATAAGGAACGAGCTCATCAGAGGGACAGCACACGTTGCCTGTGTTAGTAACAAAGTCAGAGAGGCCAGATTGAGATGGTTTGGACATGTGCAGAGGAGGGATAATGATTATATTGGTAGAAGGATGTTGGAGATGGAGCTGCCAGGCAAGAGGGCGAGAGGACGACCAAGGAGGAGATATATGGATGTCCTAACAGAGGACATGAGGTTAGCTGGTGTCAGAGTGGAAGATGCCCAGGATAGAGTAAAGTGGAAAAGGATGATTCGCTGTGGCGACCCCTAATGGGAAAAGCCGAAAGAGTAGTAGAGTAGTCTCATCTAAATCTCTGTTAGTAAATGACTTGATATGTGATCATCAATTCGATTTATTTTGTCTCACTAAAACCTGGTTGCAGAAGGAAGAATATGTTAGTTAGACCCTCCCCACAAATACAAAAGAATTAGAATCATCAGTAAGCCCTCAGTCCCTTTTAGACTGCTTTCTGCCCATAGATCTTGTTGAGTTAACTTCAACTATTATGGCATCTAAACCAAAAACATGTCTGCTAGACCCTATTCCAGTTAGACTGCTCAAAGATGCTCTACCGTTATTAGACACGTTCGTATTAGATATCATTAATCTATCTTTACAAACAGGATATGTACCAAAGGCCTATAAGGTAGCTGTAATCAAACCTCTACTTAAAAAACCTTGTCTGGATCCAGGTGTCTTAGCCACTTACAGATCAATATCCAATCTCCTCTTTATTTCTAAAATACTTGAAAAAGTAGTTGCAAAGCAATTATGTGACCACCTGCGCAGAAACGACTTGTTTGAAGAATTTCAGTCAGGATTTAGAGTTTATCATAGCATAGAAACTGCACTGATTAAAGTCACCAACGATCTTCTTCTTGGCTTCAGATAATTGACTTGTCTCTATACTAGTTCTGTTAGATCTTAGTGGTGCATTTGACACCATATGACAGAATATTATTACAGAGACTAGAACATGTAATTGGAATTAAAGGAACTGCACTAAATTGGTTTAAATCTTATTTATCAGATAGATTCCAATTTGTTCATGTTAAGGATGAATCTTTCACAGACACAAATGTTAGTTATGGAGTTCCACAAGGCTCCGTGTTAGGACCAATGCTCTTTACTCTATATATGTCTCCCCTTGGCAACATTATTAGAAAACAATTTTCACTGCTACGCTGATCACACGCAGTTATATCTATCTATGAAACCTAATAAAACAAATAAATTAATCAAACTACAAGCATGTCTTAAAGACATAAGGGACTGGATGACGTATAATTTTTTCTTCTAAACTCAGATAAAACTGAAGTTATTGTATTTGGGCCTAATAGTCTAAGAGACATGTTTTCTAACCATATCATTACTTTAGATGACATAACTCTGGCCCCCAGTTGTACTGCAAGAAATCTCTGAGTCATTTTTGACCAGGATTTGTCATTTACCTCACACATAAAGCAAATCTCTAGAACAGCCTTCTTCCACCTAAGAAATATTGCCGAAATTAGGAGCATCCTATCTCAAAGCGATGCTGAAAAATTGTTCATGCATTTGTTACTTCTAGATTGGACTACTGTAATTCTCTACTTTCAGGCTGCCCCAGTAACTCTCTAAAAAGCCTCCAATTAATCCAAAATGCTGCAGCAAGATTACTGACTGGGATTGGTAAGAGAGATCATATTTTACCTTCATTAGCTTCTCTCCATTGGCTTTCCATTAAATGTAGAATAGAATTTAAAACCCTTCTTCTTACCTATAAAGCTCTAAATGCTCCATCATACCTAAAAGATGTCCTAATACCATATCATCCTACTAGACCACTTCGGTCCCAAAATGCAGGCCTACTTATGGTTCCCAGAATTTCCAAAAGTAGAATGGGAGGCAGAGCCTTTAGCTATCAAGCTCCTCTCCTGTGGAACCAGCTCCCAGTCCAGATTCGGGAAGCCGACACCCTCTCTACTTTTAAGACTAGGCTCAAAACTTTCCTCTTCGATAAAGCTTATAGTTGGTTATAGTCATGCTGCTATAGGCTTAGACTCAGCCCAACCGGTCAAGACAGATGGCCGTCCACCCTGAGCCTGGCTCTGCTGGAGGTTTCTTCCGTTAATGGGAGTTTTTCTTTAAATGTTTGTATAGTTTTGACTTTATTATGTAAAGTGCCTTGAGATGACCTTGTTGTAAATTGGCGGTATATAAATAAAGTTGAATTGAATTGAAAATTTAATTTTGTCCAAGGTATTTTTTAAAGGGTTG
The DNA here is from genome assembly GCA_033026295.1 of Channa striata. NCBI lineage: Eukaryota > Metazoa > Chordata > Actinopteri > Anabantiformes > Channidae > Channa > Channa striata. Next base: position 660,504 of record CM065171.1, read on the forward strand.
TGTGTTCATTCATCTTTTCAAGCCACAGCAGGTTAAAGCAAAGACATTTCAAGGAACATTCTTATAGTTTTCTCCCATAGGTTACTCTATACTCCATGGACATGGACTTAGGTCCGTTTGGTCCTTAAAACCATTATTACTCATTTAAAGTGTGTTGAATGCTCCTTTCTTACACCAGTTTGTGTTATTTCACTTCACCCGCGTGTGTGTCCCCTCTCTCTGTGACTTCTGAGCTGATTAGGTTTCTCTCTCTCTACCCCTGCTGTGCTGGTTCAGACAGCCACCGTGTGGCCTGGTTGTCTTTCCTCTTTGGGTAATTTTGACCAGCCTATTTTTTGCATCTTTTTTATGCTTCTGAATGCGAAAAAAGAAACATATTGTAATCTCCTAGAAATTATATTATTAAGCTCCTGGTCTCTGAGGTTAAAGCAGATACAAGCCACAGCTGTTCCCAAACAAAGCAGATAAATCTATTCACGTCATTGAGATCATGTGACTATTTACAGGGTGATGTGCAGTCAGAATCATTTCAGATACGGATAAATCAGTATACGGAAAGTTGTAAAGTATACGCCATGCAATGTTCTTATAGCTGTTATAAAGCAGCTCCCACTTCGCAGTCACAGCTGTGCAGTCAGTTTGTAGCTCAGGTCTATGATGTCCAGGTGAAACTACTGGAAAACACAGGTTTTGTTGGGAACATTGGTTTTAGTCTGCCCATGTATAGTGTGACCTTTGAAATGTGTAACACTCTAACTAATGAACTATCCCTACTTGTTTAATGCTAAATTTTCTTCAGACATATTTTATAGCATTTAAAAACATTTTAATTTGAAACAATCATTTTTAACAAAGCTGACAGCTTTGGTTTAGTAGGCAAATGTTACCATGGACACAGCATTGTTTATACACGGCAGCAGCAGCCTGCTGTCAGCAATTAGCCCTGCAAAACACAGGTCTGAAATCCAGCAGGAGCAGAGCTGGAGGGAAGCAGTGAGAAACTGGGATGCTGCTGAGGCTGGCGAGGGGCCACACTGAAAAGAGGTTGTTCCACCTGTGGCATGTGGAGGAGTGCTGCTGCAGCTTCTTTGTCCCTGCTGCTTCAGTCTCCATCCCCCCACGCAGACCGCTGACCTGGGACTGCTAAGCCCGAAGGCACTTGTCACTTTGGTGTCACTTCTGGATCTCACCTTCCTAAATTATATAGTTGTAAATCTGGTAGGTCTGATCTTTTTGTGGAAAAGGAAAATGTGCTGCTATGTTAACGATCAATGGCAGCTGTTGCCGCCGCCATGGCAAACAAATTATACATATATTTATATTAATTATACATATATTGTTGTGATGGGGAAATATTTAGTTATAACAAGAACAAAACATCAACCAAAACTAATAATTGTAACAAGAAAATTGTAAATACAAAAACATTCCCCTTACAACAAGTTATACCAAAGTTCACACTTGGTATACAAATTCTCAATGCACTGCACCACATTTAGATTATAGCCCGTCATGCACAGGCAGTGTTTCCAGTGTGCCCCCCTACTTAAATATGTAACATGATTTAAGTGGGAATGACTGTGTGTGGTTGGGCTACAAGTTGTTATGACAACAGAATAAATTTATATGCCTTGTTATAACGAGGCGGGTTTCTCACTAGTACCAGAGAGTGGCAGTAAGTACAGTGATGCTGCTGTAAGAATCAACCTATTTGCAACTGGCCATTTCTGTAAATCCCAGAAATCCTTTTTATGGTAATAGAAAATGTTTTATATTACATATTTAAAAGGAAACAGAGTTGAAATATCATTGTCATGCTTTCTGTTTTTCAGTAATAAAAATATTACTGTTACTAGTTACATGTAGTAGTGGTAGCCTGCATCCCTTATATTTCATTTTTAAAAGTAGCTCCAATATGGCCGTAGCATAACCTGTGAAAGTTGTGGTTGCATTATTTTGTTATGTTTGCTTCTCGTGTCATTTAAATATGACTTTCAGTCATTGCCTTTAATTGCCTTTTTTAATTCCCTGTTCATGCTGGGGCTCAAAGCTTGCATATGGAACATGAAGTTCTGCATTGTTAATTTAGTTCTAGACCACATGCTGGCACAGCTCACTGCAACTCAAATGGCTCTATTTTGGTGTCAACATGCAATCCAGCTCTGCACCAACCACCTGGCATTTACATTTCACCAGTGGGAGTAGAACATGGCAGGGAGTGTGGCTATGCCAGTCCAACAGTGGACTGCAAGCCTGTCGCCAAGAATAGCAAAGTCTTGGGTGGTACCTCAATTTTTTGGCCATTTTATTTGTTGAAGATGCACAAGAACTTAGACAAACCTTCTAACCTTATCAGTGGCAGTGAACCTTTTCTCACTCCCACAGAAAGTCCAATTTAATTTGTACTAAGGCCTTATCACCTAGGGGAGAGAGTAAAAATTAATGAGTGATTCTTACCAACAAATCAGAGATCAATTAAAAGCCATCTCTGTGCTAATAATTCCCTCAGGACTGAACATTCCTAACAATCAACACTGGGTAACCATAGACAACAAGTGTGCCAGTTTCACCTGGAGCTGCACATTTTTAATTACAGCACAGGCACAGGTGTGGCTGGGATCATCGACATACTGGGAGGCCAAAGGCAGAGTTACTTAAAACGGTTTGTTTGTGGATCGAAATACACAGGAAGGCAGGAATAAGGTTGCGCGACGATCGTGAGTGAACAGCCCTTGGATTGAGGTCTGGTCACTGACTCATCTCTTCCACAGCCTTTACATTGTTGTTCTGAAACCACTTCTCTGTACCTTCAGCTGCATGCTGCACTCAGTGTCTTCCTTCACATTTTTCAGGTGTCTTGCAGGCAGCCTGTCCTCAGAGCAGGAGGGCCCTCAAACTGGAGAAATCATGGACTTTTTGTTCCACAGACACCAATCACAGCTACTCTTTGTCCTGTGTGCTGGTTTTTATGTTGTTGAGATAAGCATGGGAACTCTGATCAGTGGTCTGCAGGTACCCAGTCCTGTATGCACCAAGCTACAATGTTCTGACATCTGCAAATCACAGGCATGACATGTGTTCATGTCATGGTTCAGATACTTTTGTCCTTTCATGGTGCTTGGATTTGATCCATTGGTGTTTAAATTTAACTTGTGGTTAGATTTGAGGTTTCACTTATTTAAATTTGTGTGGTTTTTAATTGCATGTTTAACAGTTTTGTTTTATTAGCTGATGATTGACTACTGATTGTTTTCACCTGTTGAGTGAGACTGACCAATCGCATGACTGGATAAATTATTGTGGGTGTTGAAAAGCCTGTTGTTAGGGGCAAGAGGGAACATGAAACATAAGGTGTGAGAAATGTAAGACGTGAGATGTGAGAGTGTGTAAAATGTGACACACAGAGACACTCTGCATGGAGTAAGAGACACAGAAGAGAAAAAGAAGAAACTAGGGAAGAAGATGGAAAATAGAAGTTGCTCAGGACATTTGATCGGTGACGTGTGGGGGCTACAGGCAGGTCGCTTATGCTCAATGAACCCACCATGAGGCTCTACGGGAGGGATCAATGGCAAAAGGAGACCAGAGATGCAGCAGAGGAGCCACGGCCAAGGTGAGATACGAGGACTACGAGTGCCGGGACCAAGACGGCACAAACGGGCCAGTTTATGATTGGCAGGCAGAGGGGGAAGACTCTGCCCCTGAAACTAGAGCTCTGATGGATGATGTGCCTTTGGCCATGTGCTATTTAAGAGCGATACCTGCAGATGTGTTTGACCGGGGTTATTTTGGAGGCCCACGGACATCAAGATGTCTGCCAGAGAACAGTCAGCGGCTGAGGGATGATAAGAAGCTGTCGTCTTTCCTCTCCCCTATGACAAGGTGCACCTGGTTACTTGGGCTTTCACCCTTGGGCCCTGATTTTACTTCGGAATATTCTACTTTAATTTTATTGTTTAACAATAGTACCTCACAATAGTACGGCTTGTTAAACACACATTTAGTGATGATTTCATTTAAAACTTGCCAAGTTTAGAGGCTGCACATCCAAGAAAAGAGACCTCAGATGTCAATACAATAGTCAGACCGCCGTGCTCGTTTTACCAAGTCAAAGGTTTCCATCTGTTTTTCAGATTGGTGAACATGAGTTGGACTTGTTTTTTTTTTTTTTAAACCTTCCTAATTTACGATATATTAGGGCTTTTTAAATCCGTTTTAAATATTTTTGGACATATAACCTCAAACATCCAGTTTTGTGAGCTTAACAAAAAAAAAAAATTGGTTTCCTAACAATAAGCCACGGCTGACTAATGAGCTTAAGCCATGGAAAGTCAAGTGGACTACTCAGCGGACTTCCTATCCTGTCTAAATTAGCTCTAACAGTTTTACTTTAGGTTTGATACTGTAGACTCTAAAGCAGCACTGTACCTCACAATTCAGTTGTTTGATGAAGAGGCTGGCAGTGGTTTGTTGTGGTTTAAGCCACATAAAGCACCCGGACTGGATGTGGACACATTATGGAGGAGAGTTCAGCACAGCCTAAAGGTGTCTTGGCCAAAAAATTTCAAGTCCTCCTCTGAAATACCTGCACTGTTCCCAACACATGGAAAACTACAAACCACTGGCCAACAGGCCGGGATCCAAAGTTCTTAATGATTTTCGTCCTGTTGCCTTGACCTCTGTGCTGGCACAGTGAATGGAGAGGGAGGTTAGTAAACATCTCACTTCAGCCATATCGGACCATGTGGACCCTTTACAGTTCACATGCAAGGCTCACAGGGGCACAGAGGATGCAGCGTTAACCTTAGTTAAAATAATCCCTCTGCACAGACTGTGTATGTGAGTCGAGCTGGGAACAAAGTGTAGCTGGGGGACTGAATCATTGGAGAGCGAGCCTCCACAGAGAGTCTGCATTAATGATTTTCGATCAGGTGAAATCAGTGGTAACACTGGGGCCCCCAGGGGTGTGTTTTATCACCATTATTTCTTTCTGTTTAAAATGTAAAATATGCTGAAGATTAGGCAAAAGTTTGTATCATTCCAGAGCACAAAAGCTGCTTTTTGCTCAGGTACATAAATGATCAAGCTTCGTGTTATTCAATGTTGATGAAACGTACATTAACAAATCCCACAGGCTCAATAACTCATCTTCCGTGCTCTGATCAAGCTGTGGAGTTGTATTTGATCAAGAAATGAAGAAGTCAAAATGTTGTGGAATGAGGGTATGTAACATAACAGTCTAGTATGGTGGCAAACGGACTTTTTGTCTATATTCATCTTTCTGCAGAGAGACTTGAAAACTTGTTTAAGAGAAGAGAGAGAAATGTCCCTCAGCTTTCCCTAATCTCCTACCCCAGTCTCGGAAACCAGCTTTCTCAGAAAGACAACTGTAACTTGTCCACTAAAGCGCAGCTAAATGCGCTGACTAAACAGGGATGTCTCGATACCAATGCCATCTGGATCCAGTACTGCACCTGTGTACTTATACTCTGTAAAATACCAACACTCGGACCACGTTAACCTCACAGCGGTTTAACAGACACGCCGAGGTCAAACGGTGTCTGGTTTGAGGTTGTTTTGAGATAAACCTACTGCAAGCTCACTTGCTGACAGTCGTTTTGGAAAAGGTGTGGTTACCTGGCTGGCTGCGACCTTTCTGTGTTGAGATTTAACATGGTGAATTGGTGTGAATGTTTATCTGTCCGTGTATGTCTCTATGTGTTTGACCTGAGACAGACTGGAGACCTGTCCAGGGTGTAAGCTGCCTCTCGTAATCTGTTCTCATGGGACCGGTGGATTTGTCTACTAATCCACTGCGTGCTCTTTTCAGACTGTCAGAGACTAGAAATCTATGAAAAGGGGGAAATTGAAGTGAAGTGTCCAGTCTTTGAAAGAGTTCATCTTCAGGTCTGTTCCCACTGCTGTTTGGACCGGAAGTGTCCCTCACCAGCGTCAAGATTTTACTCTCCAGCAAATGTGTTTAATACTTATATCAGTACTCAAAATCAGTAAGCTTTCAGTGGATGTTATTGTACTCACACAGTGTGAGTCATTATTTTTTCATTATTCATGACTAATTAAATACACATATAGGCTTATTTTCTTTGGAAAAACTTCCCCCATCTTTTTACAATCAGACTATGAAGAAGAGACATGTCCATTTGACGAGTTCCAACTTCCAGATGATAACAACACCAAACACCTACGTGTGTGCTGGTGTGTGATTTATACACTGACAAACTCTAGATGCACCACAGTGTCGACACACACACACACACACACACACACACACACACACACAAGCAGTGGGCGTGTCCTTCCTCCAGTTGGAGTAAATAGAGGCGGCGCTGCACCGCGCGCCTCGGACAGAGACTCGCCGTGTCTCTGCGCTCCGACACCGGCAGACACATGAACAGCGCTCCGCTCCATCACTTCACTGCTCTGAGCTTCGCGTCCTGCAGGACCTGGGACGCCGAGTGTATGCCACAGGTCGGTAGGTGCCTACAGACTCTTGAACACCTTTCCCCGGGGCGAAGGCATGTGTGTGCGTGCGTGCGTGTGTTTGTGTCTAGGTTGTGTTGCATCCAGAGTGACGCGATGTGGCCGTTGCGAGCCACAGGTGCGCGGCAAAACAGCCGTTTGCGTGCGGGGAAGGAAGCGCGCTGGAGTTGTGGGCTACCTGCTGTCACGGCGGACAGGAGCCCTTTGCCGCGGGTGCGGGCTGGACTGAAGCCGTCTGTCCTGCCACGACTCTTAGGGCAAGGTAAGTGGACCGCGCTCCGTCCCCAGCTCGCGGTCTTTGAATTCCGCGTCTTGAACCAACAGTTCCTCCCGTCTGCGTCTGCTGGAGCTTCCCATCAGGATGCTGCCAGCACGCTGCTGTTCCTGCTCGCACACGGAAAAGCCACGTCTAAGCCGACGGAGCTTTGAAAGAACTTGAGCGGAGCGGAAGGCGCAGGCTGAACAAAAGGTGATAAAACAGAGATATTCAGCTTTAGATGACAATCAAAAAGCAGAGCAGCACGTTTCCCGTCGCGCACCGTTCAGCGGTGGTTCCGTGCCGCCATTCGGCTTCCGTGGAAACAAGTGCACGGTGCTCCCCAGTCTCCCTCCAACAGGTCAGTGGGCCGTTTTCCTCCTCAGTATTTGCAGGGATGATGCTGATCCGCTGTGTTGTGTGTCTCTGCCTGGGGGGACATGTCCTTCCTTTTAGTCACTGCGCATTTGGAAAAAGCCAACTTTCACCTTTTAATGTTGGTATCAACAGGCTCAGCGTGTTAATGTGTGTTAATGTGTAATGATTTAGTAAAAAACCCTCTGAGGTGCCTTGTGCTGCTTTAGCTTATATGAAACTTCTTCTTTTTCCCTCTGATTTGTTGCATCCTTCCAAACACTAACACTCATGGTGGTGATTCGGTGTGTGTCACAGGTGGAATGTGTGCTGGAGTGTTGATGCCTGCTGACTTTAGTGTCCCTGTATCCTCTTTAGTTTTCTTTAGAGAGGTGGACGAGGAGGAAGAGGAGGACCTGCTCTTTTAAAATGAATATGACCCAGCCTAGTTAATTCGAGCAGCTGAGGTCAAAGTGGGAGTCAGTACTAGAATAGCTCATCGGTCTGCCTTGGTTTGATGATGAAAATCTTGACCATCAACCAGCTGAGAGAGCCAGAGCTATGTGTGAGGGTGTGAAGCTGCTGCAGGGACTGAGGTGCACTGGCACTGCCTTTCATCTACAGCTGACTTGAAATGTACAAGCTTTGAGGACTGGTGTGTGTATGTGTCTGTCTGTGTGGGTGTGAGACACAGAAATTCCTTTTCTTATTATAGGCATGTGTCAGTCCAATCTGCACCTGCCCTCAGTTGTCTGATCTGAGGTCAGCAGCTGTGCCCTCAGCCTAGAAATGACTGTGCAACCTTTTACTGCTTAAATAAATTGTTGTTGTTCGATGTTCAGTGGACTCATCCATCCACCCCGACCTGCTCCCTGTAGATTTTCCAGACTAACACCTTTGCTCCTGTTGTAATGATGACAGCCACTAGAGGGCTTTGTCGCTTTAACATGTCTTGTCTGGGCACTTGCTGTAATAACAGAAGCTGTGGTGGTTGCTGCCAACATTTAGTAAAGACAGACTGAGTTCTGTAATCACACCGATCTTCATTTCCCCACTTCCATAATGCGACACGACTAATATGCACTTGTGAAAACCAGATGGAACTGGGCAGATATCTTCAAAAGTGCTGACTGAGTCATAAGTTGCGACCACAGTGGCTGTTTTTTCAGCTAAAGTTAGAAAATCAATTTAAATTAGTAATTTTAATATAAATGAATGTGGACCTGTTTTACTGCTCTGGTTACTGAGGGGTGATCCGAATAATCCAGTTCATGAAAGCTCTGACATTTGTTGCTCTAAACACTGAGGGGTGTAGACTTCCTACTCCTACATGAAATGACTGCGGAGGCCACATTATGTGTCTCTGAATTGTTTTCATTTGGTGGCGTATTAAGTATGAGTGATGATGTAAATGAGCAAAGCTGCGGTTGAGTTAATTTGAATCCACTGCCACTAACTAAAACCTGATGTTGGGCTGTTAAAGATGCATCCTGAGCTTGTCTGACAGCAGTGCAGCACAAAAGAGAGTGTAAAAGTCCTCTGCTGCTCAACCTGGAATATTGGCTGATGAATCCAGCAACAGCAATTACACAGTTGTATTATGGCAGCAAGGAAGGGAAACTATTAGGAGGAAAATATAATAGTTCTATCAGGAAATGGTAGAAGGTGATTCCTCCTCGTGTTTCAGAATAAGAACGGTGTAGTTAGCATGAGCAGTGATTGGGGAACAGAGAGAACACCACCAACTACCAAAGACTGAAGCCACACAGACCATTGTTTGGTTTTACTGTCCACAGCAATGCTGTCCACCATCTTCGTCATCATCATCATCATCATCTGCAGCAGCAGCGGCAGGCTGTGATAAACCCATGGTGCACTAGGTGCCCAAGCAGCAGATGCCTGTTTTTAGTAAGTAGTAGACTAGTAATAATAGACTGGCATTCATCACATGTACACAGACATATCTTCAGAAGAGTGTCTGCCAACATATTAATACAATATATATAAATTAGTATTCCAAACTGTGGCATCCACTTTAAATGTAAGGGCCTGCACTGTTCACTGTCCCTCTCGTATGCACTGTCTACTGGAGTCAATGTGACAAACGCGGCTCTTGGCAGAGGAAAAAAATCATTCGTTTCTGGTGCATACATGCAAGTTCAGAGTCAGAGCTGGCAGAAAGGTGCCACCGTGGATGGCTGGGCTGCCAGCCAAAGGCCACAGTTTACTTGAGGAAATCATCAGCTGTCTAGCCCCAGCTGAAGGAAGGAAAAGAACCCTCTCCTCCTGTCGGCTCTGGTTCTCCTCTGCTCTGCCTCGGACAATAATGGCTAAGTATTTGTGGATGACACCCAGACAGAAACTAGCTATGTATGTTGCTCTTTCTTCTTCTTCTTCATTTTTTCATTTCACCCATTCATCAACTTTTTAATGGTCTGTGAAATTGTTTAGGCACTTGTTTTCCTTCCTGTACTTTCTGCGCTGCAAGTCAAGTTGCCAGACCAAGAAAAAAGCCAGACCTGACTTCAGCCCCCTCCCAACCAGTTCACGTTCTTAATTAATGATGTAAAGTAGCAGTGAGGGACCTGCGTGGATAACTTACTCTAAATTGATTCAAGGCCATGTCCTGGTGCTTAAACAGAGAGTGTGTTTTTTTTTTTTTAATGGACTGGTATGACCCACACCCACAAATGCAGATAACTGCCTTCACCTGCATGTTCACGTGCCACAGCAGCTGCATAAAGGTGACATTTAAATCACACAACACAGCCACGTCTTCCAGACCGTATTGTAGTTGGATCTCGAGAGTTCAATTTAGATCAAAGCACTGAAAAGAGCGGTGTAGTGTATGGGAACACACCCAGTGGAGTGCTTGTTTATTCATGTTGTGCATGAACTGACCATCTTTACAGGCTAAAACAGATACTCGACAGATATAAATAACTTAAATATTGTCAGCACTTTTGCTAACAAGCATGTTGATTCCATTGTGGAACACCACAAAGAAAAGATGTCCCCGCCACAAACGGGCACCTGTTCACCACATGTAAAGGGAGGTGTCAGTGTTCTATCTAAAGTAATGTAAGACTTATGGTTTTCAAGGATTACATCACCCAGTACATGAAACCTAGGCTAAATATGTTTTAATATTTATCAGTTGGTAGAGCAGTTGTTCATGTCTAAGTAGCTATGGACAAGACACTGAAGACTAAAAGCTTGGCCATGTTTTCCTCAGACTTTTGTCCAGACACGAACAGGGGATGTGCAAGGACTCCTGTTCATGTTACAGTTAGGGATCTGGGAATGTTTTCCACTCAGTCACCACAAAGCACTAGGGCACATCTGGCCATTAGCACCAGTGAAGAGAAGTCCACTGCTGTGTTTGTCTGTTTGAACAATTGGAAGAAGTGAAAAACTAAAGCTACAAGTGCTTCACGTCAAGTGGAGGGATGCTGAAATAGACTTACCTTCCATGTATGAAAGCTGCAGCTACAAACACAGAGGGTGACCAGAGCTTTGCCAACTGGACTGGTGTCAAATTTTACGTCAAGAATATGGTCAATAACAAACAGACGCAGAAAGCAAATACCACATAACGGTACAGTGTGTATGAATTAGAGTATGATTAGAGATTGTACATCCATCTAACCACCACCCCCCTGCCTGGGCCTACGGCGTCCAGCAGGGTCATATCGTAAATGTTTGTATTGATGGCACGTCTGCACGTATGAAGGATGTCCGTGCTTTGCAGTCGTGGCTTATTTTAGCTTTAAGTTACATTAGGTATAATCAGTCCTACTCAATAAACCTCATCCACGCTGCATTTGCAATGTTGTAATGTTGGATGCTGTGTTTCTCTTGTTTCCCTTGTTCCTGAGAAATAGACTGATTGGAGGTCGTCATCGTTTTTTTACAAGCCTAGATTCACATTTTGTGAGTGTCACAAAATTCAAGCAGTTCCTTCAACATGAAAATATGAAATGTTCAGTTCTTGTTCAGTTCAGTTCAGTTCTACAGTTCTTATTTTCAGGAAAAACAGTAACGAATCCTCTGTTACTAAATCAAAAAGCAGCAGTACTGCAGTAAGAAGCTACCAAGAAAAACACACTATGTGAAATACTGTTAAACCTGATGATGTTGCTCACATAAATGTACAGATTCGTTCCACATGTACATAATAAATCAGGTTTCTGGACAAATCTAAAATGTTCAGGTCTGATTCATGCACATTCAGGGCGAAATCAGTGTGAAAAGTCAACTTTGATTTCTGAGCGTTTTAGTTGTAGCAATAAAAATGTGAACGTTGGGGGAAATAAAACTTTTATGAGACATATTTAATGTCAGCTCATTTCCAACTTGTGCTGTGAACTGCAAACTTTGAACAGGTGAAAAATATGACATTTCTAACAAAGAATCAAATGAAAGGACAGAGATGTATGTTACTGTAGAGAACCAAAACAGCAGCAGGTAAAGACAGCTGCTTTGTTTGCAGTCATATGTCAGCATTCATTATTAATTTATTCGATTTTGTATAAAGATGGAGCGTCTGCAAAGTAAATAAAACTGTAAAGAACATGTAGACGAGGAAGCAATTCAGTTGGGGTGGAGTAAGTGTAAGAATAACATAAAGCAGAAAACGTCCACAGTTGTACATAAGTGTAAAAGTTGAGTAGATGCACTTAGTTACTATCACCTGTGGATGGATGTAGTTCTGACACCAGCTACAGGTGTCTGATGTTCAAACGATGATCATGGGACGGATTTTCCTTCAAGGGGAAAATGATGAAGGAGGACAGTGGCTGCTCTGTGCTTGTTTACAGCTGGGCATGTTCTCTGTGACGTATCTTCAGTCACACAGAGCAGACTCCAACAGAACTGTGATGTAGGTGCCTTGTAGCTTCAAGTGTGTGTGAAGCTGCTGCAGGCCCTTTCTGCAACATGCCAACAATGTCTCAGCAGCGATTAGTGGTTTTTAAGCAATATCCGAACAGGCGTGGAGCTGTCGACAGAAATAACGGAGCAGCCCTCGTGCTCTGCAAAAGAAGCAGATCTGTACATGATACCACTGCACTGACCCTGCGTCAGTGGTGGCGGAGCACACACACGCGCGTGATCGCGCACATAATGTACTTGGAAGTCCTGCTTGTTTATCAAGCCTCGCCTCTAATGTGCCAAGATATGTGTTTGGACTGGCAAGCCTCATTATCCACATATGGAAGAAGTCTAAGGTGTGTGCAAGTGTGTGTGTGTGTGTGTGGGGGGGGGATGCTTCTACTGATAGAGGTAATGAATAATAAAGGTGAAAGTGAGGGCAGTGGTTTTGCTTGCAACCACAGACTGGCTGAGACAGAATATTGGGAACACATATGCCGGAACACAGCACAGTGTTCAGGCTGAAGAGTGTGTGTGTGTGTGTGAGATCATACACCTCGGGTATGTGGCTTTCTGGATGGTAACTAATAGTACAAGCGTAAATGTGTGGATCCTGCACTGAAGTAAGTTTCCATATTTGCTCATCACTGTGGTCGTATTGGTGACGTCCCCCCTCCCCACTCACCTATCCACCGTCATCGTCCAAAGAATGTGGTTGCTAAATTACTGTTTTGTACTGCTGAATTTTTTTTTTCCATAGAGTTGTATATTGACTTTTTGTTTTTTATTCGGTACAAAAATTCTTGCTGGCCATTTGCTGCTGCTGTACCACGGAAAATTCCCACTATAAGACGAGGTTCATCATATGTGAATATCTTCAATGACTGTGGGTCAGCAAAGCATCTGATAACACGTTTCCATGTTTACCCATGTTTTTATGAAAAGAAAAATGTTACTACAGTTACTCTGTAGCTTTACTCAAACAACACATGAATTCTATTTCTATAGTTTCAGAATGTTGTAGTTGAGTTGTTATTTAAAGATTTAATATTTTTTTGTTTGAAAAAAAAAACACACAATTTTAACATGTTGCCAGTGCAGTTTGTAACCACACTTCCTTGTATGTCACGCAATTCAATTCAATTCAACTTTATTTATATAGCGCCAATTTACAACAAGGTCATCTCAGGGCACTTTACATAATAAAGTCAAGACTATACAAACAGGTAGAGAAAACCCAACAAATCCCCCTTGAGCAAGCCATAGGCAACAGTGGAGAGGAAAAACTCCCTTTAACGGAAGAAACCTCCAACCAGGCTCAGGGAGGACGGCCATCTGCCTTGACCGGTTGGGCAGAGTGGAAAGTGGAGAGAGAAAAGAACAGAGCAACAAAAGCAACAACAAAACATTGAGCAGGTTAATAGGACCAGTAGCTGCAAACTGGAGGACACACAGCGCCAAATCCAGGGACACCTGTGGACAGGGAGAGAGAGAGGGGGAAAGAGAGGGAGAGAGACGACTACGGGACAAAGAAGACACAGAGTTAATGTCATACAGTGGTGACATTATAGATGTGGGGTGAGAGGAGAGAACGAAGAGAAGAGGAAGTGGCACAGTGCAGAGTCCCCCAGCAATCTAAGCCTATAGCAGCATGACTATAACCAACTATAAGCTTTATCAAAAAGGAAGGTTTTGAGCCTAGTCTTAAAAATAGGGAGGGTGTCTGCTTCCCGAATCTGGACTGGGAGCTGGTTCCACAGGAGAGGAGCTTGATAGCTAAAGGCTCTGCCTCCCATTCTATTTTTGGAAATTCTGGGAACCACAAGTAGGCCTGCATTTTGGGACCGAAGTGGTCTAGTAGGATGATATGGTACTAAGAGATCTTTTAAATATGATGGGGCTTGGCCGTTTAAAGCTTTATAGGTAAGAAGAAGGGTTTTAAATTCTATTCTGCATTTAATTGGAAGCCAATGGAGAGAAGCTAATGAAGGTGAAATATGATCTCTCTTACCAATCCCAGTCAGTAATCTTGCTGCAGCATTTTGGATTACTTGGAGGCTTTTTAGAGAGTTACTGGGGCAGCCTGAAAGTAGAGAATTACAATAGTCCAATCTAGAAGTAACAAATGCATGAACCAATTTTTCAGCATCGCTTTGGGATAGGATGCTCCTAATTTTGGCAATGTTCCGTAGGTGGAAGAAGGCTGTTCTAGAGATTTGCTTTATCTGTGAGGTAAATGACAAATCCTGGTCAAAAATGACTCCAAGATTCCTTGCAGTACTACTGGGGCAAGAGTTATGTCATCTAAAGTAGCGATATGGTTAGAAAACATGTCTCTTAGACTATTAGGCCCAAATACAATAACTTCAGTTTTATCTGAGTTTAGAAGAAAAAATTATACGTCATCCAGTCCCTTATATCTTTAAGACATGCTTGTAGTTTGATTAATTTATTTGTATCATCAGGTTTCATAGATAGATATAACTGCGTGTCATCAGCGTAGCAGTGAATATTTACAGAGTGTTTTCTAATAATGTTGCCTAGGGGAGACATATATAGAGTAAAGAGTATTGGTCCTAATACAGAGCCTTGTGGAATTCCATAACTAACTTTTGTGTATGTCGAAGATTCATCATTAACGTGAGTAAATTGGAATCTATCTGATAAATACGATTTAAACCAATTTAGTGCTGTTCCTTTAATTCCAATTACATGTTCTAGTCTCTGTAATAATATTCTGTGATCAATGGTGTCAAATGCAGCACTAAGATCTAGCAGAACTAGTATAGAGACAAGTCCGTTATCTGAAGCCAGAAGAAGATCGTTGGTGACTTTAATCAGTGCGGTTTCTGTGCTATGATGAACTCTAAATCCTGACTGAAATTCTTCAAACAAGTCGTTTCTGCGCAGGTGGTCACATAATTGCTTTACAACTACTTTTTCAAGTATTTTAGAAATAAAAGGGAGATTGGATATTGGTCTGTAATTGGCTAAGACATCTGGATCCAGACTAGGTTTTTTAAGTAGAGGTTTGATTACAGCTACCTTATAAGCCTTTGGTACATATCCTGTTTGTAAGGATAGATTAATGATATCTAATATGAACGTGTCTAATAAGGGTAGAGCATCTTTGAGCAGTCTAACTGGAATAGGGTCTAGCAGACATGTTGTTGGTTTAGATGCCATAATAATTGAAGTAATTAATTATTGTGATTAAAGTTTAAAAATACATTCATGTAGCACAATTCTACCACAGTTGCTGCCTCCAGCTTCTTCTGAGACAGAGTTTGTCTCCTTGCTGTGACCAGTAGTCACGTATGGACACCTGCCTCTTTGTCCAGGCCAGCATTCGCACACATAACCCTGACCCGAGTGTGTCATTTGGTGACAGTCAGTTAATGACACTGCGCCACACAACTGTAACTGAATGTAATCCTCCAACATCCTCCATTGTTCCTGTGTGGTATGTTGACTATGCAGCGTTGCCATGATGGCAGTTACGCTGAGAGGGTGCGATAGTATCAGTGCAATACAAGATTGCTGGCAGCAAAAGTGAGTAGAATAGAACTAGGTCAAATGAGCTTCGCTGAACTGGCACCATTTAGTGATAACAACAAGTGACTAACATCAGGTAACTAGTTAAATTTTACTCATGTGAACAGGCCTAGAAACAAAGTCCTGGGGCCTACATTTCCATTGTTAGGTCTGTTAGGTTGGTTGTCTAGTTGTTCCTACGTGGTTAGCTGTCCAAATAATAATGAAATAATAAAACAACAAATGGATCCGTCATAATTTCAATAACATGGTTAACACAGACCCCGCGTAACATAGTAACACTCTATTAATGCTAATTTTGTACTTGTATTGTGAATTGTGAAATCCTGTTGAGTCTGATTGAAGACATGTTGAATCCATCGCAGCTTACTGTTACACCCCACAGAGCGCGGTCACAGACAAACCACAAATCACAGAATGAGCAGATGCCAGCTACTGCTTTGGACTACTGGAAAGGAAACGCTCTATCTCTACACCCCTCGTGGCTGCTGGAATACGTGGAGCAGCACAGACGTTGCCGTATTGTCAAAGTAACAAGAGTGTTTCCCACTTGAGAGAGAATGACTCAGCCCCCTTCTCACGGCACTACGTGTTATGACTGCGTTGCCTTACTGTGTTGCCAGAGCGTCATTTCAGACTAATCTAACGCAGCTTTCGCACAGACACACAGAGCTAAAAGCTTCACATCATCAGAACAGAGGAGGGCCTGCTCATTTCAGAGGAAAATTCAGCTGCCTCTTTCCTCACTTATTCACCAACACCAAGTGCAAGTTTAACTCTGCGTGTTTTGAATTAATGTTAGCGGTGGCTTCATCTATTCTTGTCCGGTGGTATGAGCTCGCGTCGAGGTGATTATGAGGATGTGCAGTGCAGGAACGGGAGCTTTCAGCTGACCAGCTGTGCTTGCTCTCTACATCTCCTGGCTGTAGAGTGGCCAGTCGATACACTGCAGGGTCAGCGGTTCAAACCCAGGCTTTCTCGATCTTTACATCTTGAAGTGTCTTTGGGCAAGACACCGAAATACTGGTTGCTTCTTTGTGTGTGTGTTTTTTCAGTGTCTGCAAAATTTAAATGAAAGTAATTTATAAATTAATTTGAATGATTATTTTTAATTTGCCATTTTAGTTTTTGTCTTCAGTAAATATAGAAACACGGTAATATAATGTGTTTTGACAGCCTGTGCTTAACATATTCCGGAATGTTTCTGATGCGTAGACCTAAACCCTGGCAGGGCCCTTTCATTAACAGTTTGTGGATGA
Organism: Channa striata; assembly: GCA_033026295.1. Taxonomy (NCBI): domain Eukaryota; kingdom Metazoa; phylum Chordata; class Actinopteri; order Anabantiformes; family Channidae; genus Channa; species Channa striata. Next base: position 677,301 of record CM065171.1, read on the forward strand.
CAAACCATTTTAGTAAAGAAAATCTATCATACCTGTACTGTTATATACTATTCATAGGAAGAGTGATACTCAAATTGTGTCAAGAAAATGGTTTGATTTGAATTGGAAGTTGGTCTCTCCTGCATGTTCTGAATTTCTCTTTAAATGGTTGAAATAATTCCAAAGCAGTGACGTTTTTTTTTCTCTGGCTCAATTACTACATGTGAATAAACAGTTGTTCTTGTAGTTCAAAAGCAAATGAAGACATTGAAGCCAGAAACATTCTTCAAAGAAGTGTAGCTCTTACTAAATGTTGTATTTCAGCGGTTTGGGCACCAGAAACTAAATTCCATTTATCTCGGTTGTACTGGAAGCAGAAGACTTAGATACAGCTATGTTAGAAGCTGGACAAATGAAAGAGAAAAACAACTCTTTTTACGTGGATAGATGTCACCAGAGGAACAAGAAGCTTTGGTACAATTTGGGTGAGCTGGCGCTTTAAAATTCCCCAATATTTTTGTATTCATGAATGGTTAGGATCTATAAGATGATGCAGGGACTTAACGTTCGACAGCAGACTGAAAATATTCCATTTCACCCAGCTACACTCTACCCTCAACACAGACTCTGTGTGTGTGTGTGTGTGTGTGATTTCCCACCTAGGGTGAAGGAGATGACTGGAATAGATCTTCTCAGATTGCTCTACAAAAAGTACATCAGTGTGTACATGTGTATAGAAAGGCCATATGAGGAGCACACTGCACTGTCTGTTGGAAAGTTCGTGTCCCAGTTGTCTTGCTTCACACAGACGAGGCTTCAAGCCTAGTGGTAGGATTATTATCGCTGCAATGCTTGGAAGTGTCGCACTAACACACAGCGGTTATTGCTTAAACGATTGTGCAGCTAAACACTGCAGACTTTTAGTGAGGGCATTAACATTTATCGATAGCTGAGAGGATGATGGCTCTGACGTTTGACGATAATCCACTGAGGGGGAAGAGAATAGCATTTTCTTTCTTTGGCTCTATAGTAGATTCCAATTACCTTCTAATGTCGATAGTTCCTCATTGTAAGCCAATAGACAGCCATAGGATAATGGCCAAGTCCGTGTCAAGCTGCTGCCACTGCCGCTCTATAAAAGGTTTTTGTCAATAAACTGAAGCATTTAAATAGAGGCCTTTACTCTTCCAGCTCATAATTCATTCTGAGATCAAATCAATGGCTTTAATGATGTGTATGCAGGCTGGCATGTGTTGATTTATGTGCAATCTAATGTGCACGTGTGTAGATACTGATATTATAAAAGTACAAGCTAGTATACAAGCTGGCTTTAATCCTGTGTGGGTGTGTGTGTGTGCGAGAGAGAGAGAGAGAGAGAGAGAGAGAAGGCAAATCGTGCAGCTATGTTGGCACTGCTTCTCCAGGTCCTCATAGCCCCAGGCTCACAAAGGATGAGAGACAGTGAATAAGTGTTTGTATCAAATTCTTCCAATTATAACCCTAATAATGAGGTGGAAAATGTGTGGAGGCGTGCATCTCCCAGCATCTCCCAGCCCCCAAATCCCAAGCTTTTACTACACTGTGAAATAAAAAAATCACTGTATATATCTACATTGTGAATAACATTTGGTTTAGCTTTAATTCCATCAGAAAAACAAAACAGTCCTGTCATATGAATCATTGTAATGTTTTCAGACCTGGCAGAATGTGACCACTGCATTCAGCTAAATTCGGTGGATGGAACAGTGGCTCAGCCAAGTATTAGAGTCATTAGAGCATGTGTTTAAGCACCAATGGGACTCATTCACCTTCCAAAGTTTTGTGAAATATAAATTGATCCAATGATAAAGTGAAATCGCCTGTTTCCACCCTGGTATGCTGTAGATCCCCCCCACGTCCCACATGCCACCCAATGCCTTGGACTAATAGGCTACTGTGAAATGCCGCTGCACTGCATGTACAAGCTTGAGCCCACCCCTCATCCCTGATGGGTCAGAGATGAAACAGACTTCAGTTTTCAACCACTGGGGCCTGTGTTAGTCTTTTGCGTGGCTGTAAATCAACTTTTTTAAGGTTCTTAATAACATGCACTGTGACTTTACTATGCTGTCACGGACCCTAGTTTACCTGCCGATTATGTTTTATATCGGTTTCCAAAATCAAAGATCGCTGCTCCGTAGAAGCTGTGCCAAACCCTGTAAGTACAGTGTGAGCTGGTAAACTGTTTCTCCACCAAACATGTACATGCTTCAGCTTTCTAATGAGGACGGCTGCATATTTAGAAGTGAATTCATTTGACAGTGTGAATACTGTGAGTGTTGAAGGGCAAACAACCTTTCACTCATCCCAGTAAGAGAACATGTACTGGACACACGTCTAAACTGGGCCAGCGTTCACTTTATTATGCAGAAGGCATTTTGCAGGACTGGGCCCACATACATTTTTTTCTTCATGCTAATCAGATGCCTACTATGTAGCAGGATTGCTTTGATTGTGATGCATAACAACGAACTGCTCCCTTGATTCTCACATCCTGAACTGTGAAGGTGCTTTTTAAAATGTATGAGGTTAATTTTAAAATATTAATATTATAGAATCTTAACTTTGATTTAAGAGAGGAGTCAGGGTGTGAAAAGAAGAGAGGGCTGTAGAGAGATGGCAGGGGGGAGCATAGCAGTTGTGAGGTGTCTTTCGAACAACAATTTTAATGGCACAGCTTAGCTGATAATAATTTGGCAACAGTGTCAGCCTGTATTGTCCACATATCCTCTCTATGTTTGCATACATACTGGGAAAGTGTTTGCTACAGACCTTTATGCAACATTACTAAGACAAAAGATCAAAATAAAAGGAGGAAGAGACTCTTGCTGCAGCAGGATGTTTTTTTGACAAAAAATTACAGGTACACCTCATGAACTGGCTGTATGAAGACAGGTGTGAGGCCACCCTAGATGCCTCCCCGTCAAAGTGACAAGCTGGTGGGTAAAATTTGCAGAGAACTGGCTCAATATGAGGCTGAAAAAATGAGGATACAATTTGTATTATTATTTGCATTTAGGGTGGATTCATATATTCAGTCACATTTTGTAGCTGTCCAACCAGGCAGATTATGCCTGTAAAGAATGGATTTTACCCCTCTCTAACCTATTTATTAGTATTTGCTCATTCCTACTGTGAGTGAAAATGGGAGGATGTGGTAGATATTCACAGTTCAGCGTAAGACCTGAGACTGACAGTGGCAGGGTCAGGATGGAGGTCAGGTGAAGGGAGGCTTTCAGGAAATGATAGATTTGTTTATAGTCACTTCCATGGAATTCACTGCATAAGGCTTGTGCGGTGTCTCCACCAGTGTCCTCCTCTTAGACTGGTCGGTCCGGTAGCTGGTGGTGAATTTAAGGAATGCCCGAATGTAGAGTGGAGGAAGGTAAAATTCAGAGCAGTATCACAGGCCTGATCTCATGTGTTCGCATCTTGCCATAAGCTGTTTGTCCCTCTGTTCTCTGATCTTGCTGTCTGCCTGTCTGTCTCTCACCACATGCTGGGGCTCAGATTGTCTTTAGCTGGAGGCAAGGTGATCGTCACACAGCACTGGACAGAACACAGGCTACTGGTTAGTCTGGCAGCAGCCACACTGGTTTGTCTGAGCCTTATATTTTTAGATCCATACCTTACAAGCGATTCTGACAACGATAATAATGGGTCCATTAAGTCATATTCTCGCTTTACCTTTGTTTTACTTCATGCCAGCAGCGATTTACCTTCTACTTTCTCCCATTCAAACATTATAGGTGAAACATACACTGTCTTTAAACAGAAATTATTCATATTACCCCACTAAACAGTTGAAGGGCACTGAGTTTAGTGATGATTTTTTTAAATCATAGTCCTGCTGTTGGTATCTCTGGTTGCATTTGAGCACTATTCTCTGTGAAAGCATCTTAATTTGAATCCTCTGAACCAATCACCAGTGCTCACAAGCTCTGCAGACACATCACCAGATCAATTATGCATGGATGCTCAATGGACCCACTGAGAATCCAGAATCTCTCGCTTATGGATAGAATTTATTTTCAGTCTGAAAATTCATCCCTGTTATCTCTGCTGTACAAAAGACCCTGCTGTTGATTCTGATTCCCTGTGTTGGGTGGTCGGTGGGAGGGCAGGCATTCATCAGCACAGACACTCTTTCTGGTGCACTCGTGTTAAATAGCACAACGTCTTTTGACTTACTGTCACATTTAGATGAAATAAAATGGAAGAGCTGAAGCAACTGAGGTGCATGGAACTGCAACTACAAATGTATTTTTTGAGGAACCCCGTTTGAGCCAAAATGACTTTTTCCATAAACACGTTGAGGATATGTTGTTAATTTACATAAATTACATACATACATTACATTTTTATAATTTACATAACAATATATATTGAAAATGAACATACAATTTCCCATCATTCAACACAATTTTGACAAACACAGTTTTGTCAGTTTAGTGTTGTTAAAATTTAATTTGTTAAGGTTAGAAGGAGACTGTGGTCTGGCTTAATAGAGGAGTCACAGGTAGAAGTGTTCGAAACGAAATATTCTTCATCTCATAATAGAGAAAATAGCTATTTATTTAGAAGTTTGGTTAAGAGAAACAGCTGGTGGCAACTTTATCTGTCCTCCATTATTATCGCCAGTCTAATAACGGACAGCTTGCGTACAACCCCGAACATAAGGGAGGATGTCACGTTATTCAGACTGTAACTGAAGCCTGTAATAAGAAAGCAGCAATTTCCAGAGTTGCAGAAAAAAATCGGCCTTAAAAATGTCTTTTTGTGTTTTCTGTTAACTTTTGGCCTTAAATGTAAAACATTCCAGACGTCCAAGTTCTTTCTAAACCCAATGTGTCATATTAATTTCTCCAGAATACACAGAAAATTAGTTCTACAGAATTAACAGCTAACGCTCACAACACTACATCTGAAGCCTGACCCATCCCAGACACAGTCATAACTCCACCAAACTTGTAATATGGCCCCATTGTATGATATCATTATGACGATTTGTGTGAGGTATTTTTAGATGTGATTGTTAGTTGCCACAGTAGCACTTCAAAAAGGCAGCTTATAATCCGAGTTGTGTAAAGTACCTACTTAAAAACTCTGTCTCTGTAATTACAAGTGAAAAGTAGCCGTCAGCCACATGGTAGGTCTGTGTTTCAGTGCTCCCTCTATAGTTATTACCCACTACTAGGCTTTACACACATCTACACCCTGCACCCAGAGGATCACAGGGAGAGGAACATACGCCAGAGCAGGGAGGAAAAACAGCTGAGATTGTCTTGTAATGTGTCCCATGTGTCTCCAGTTACGAAAGCCACTGGCAGCCATCAAACATTATGCTCTTTGAGTAGGATAGATGTGTCTATATTGGCCTTGACAGTTGGCAGCAGGATGTAATTGCATTCATGAAAACTGTATGTGAGGTGCCTGTGCAGAAACATTCCTCTCATAGTTTACTACTAAACACACTTTGAAGCTGGTGTAATGGTTCTTATTATCATGTTTTGTTCACATATGGAGTAAGACTGAGGTCAACTGATGCTGGACAGGAGACTGTACTCAATGATTTACCCGATGTACGTTATCCAGTAGAAGTTCATCAAGCCTGTGATGCAGCGGTGGCCACTTCACAATAGAAGGGCATGGGTGACGGAGCCAGATGGTTGCGTACGTTCATCCCTTTATTGAAACTGTTTGTCCTGTTAAGAGTTGTGGGGGGATTGAGCTGATCGCAGCTGTGATTGGATACAAGGCAAGTGCATCCTGAATATGTCTCATGGCTTAGAAGATCATGGAAACCAGCCTTAGACTTGAAGCGTGGACCTGCCATGTGTGAGGTGGCAGCTGTAATCACTCCACCACCCCGCTGCTAGTAGTAGGTTCGACCTAATGCAAATAATCTATGATGCTGTATGAGTTGAAGCCCAATGAGCCAGTTGTGATCATCTAAATTCAAGGCAGACCATTGTTTTCATTTACATTTGAGCATTTTTACCAGATGCTTTTATGCAAAGAAAATTACTCTCCCACTCTACTGCATGAAGAAAATGTTAAAGTAAATAGAGGAAAAGCTGATGGCACAGAAAAAGAGAAAGCAGTGCGTAAAATTCCTTATTGCAGGAAAAGTTTCATATAGGGCACACAATAAAAGTAACCTTGAAACTTCAACAGTTTGTTGTTGTTGGTGCGTCTGGAACAGCTGATAAACCAGGAACACAATACGTACATGTTCTGTTCTCCCCATGAAAGGCCAGCCATTGCACATTTCAACACATTGTTAGATCTCATGCATTTCAAGTCAGCATTCAGTCATTATCATCGTCATCAGTACACAAAGTATTTCCAAATTCCCCAAAATCCGCAAAAAAAGTCACACAAATGAGGCAAGTCACACAGGCTTCAGGATAAGTCTGCTGACCAACAGCAAACTACCAGTAGCCACAAGTTCCTAAATGGTCCCTGAGTGAACAACACAGGCCAGAGACCACATCAGCAGTGAAAATTGGCGTCCTTTCTGTGCTCTCCCAGCTCCCTTAGCAGTGGAGCAGAATTCAGAGTTCTGCTAACGGACAATTATTTTCAAAACCTGGAGGAAAGAAGCACACATCCAATTAAAGTGAGCTTCCGCCCTGCAGAGGTTCCTTAACAAAGAAAAGGAGCTTTGCACACTCCTAAGCACTCACCTATGGCCAAACGATTAGTGCGATTGAATTCTTGTCATTGTCTAATGGAAACCGAGCCTCGTTCATTGTCTCTCTGCTCCGTATTAACCTGTTTTCTCCGCACAACGCGCCAGAAAGAAAGAGAGAGATGAGTGGAGTAGGAGCCCAGCTCTCACACAGCAAAAGACAAGTGTGAATGGATTAAGAACTTTAACTTGGATTCTCTGCCTTCTTCCTCACTTCTCCCCTAAAAGATAGTTGTCCCCCGATGCAGTTTGAGTAAGTGAGGCCACGTGAGGCCTTATACTCAGATAAATGCAGGCCACTGTTGTGCTCCAGAGGAAGAGTAATGCATAATGACTGTGACTTTATTGCAGGTGCATTGATCAAACTGCAGACTGAATTCAGAAACCAGTCATCTGAATAATATGATTGTTTGGATCCATTAGTATTTTGAGTGCACAGGACAGTGGGTTGACTGATAATGTGGTGTGACTGAGATAAATAGCTTCTGCTGATATTTATGACTTGTAATAGTGACAATTTTAATACCTAAATAAAACAGATTTAGCGTCTTAACAGGGGGAATGAATCCCTGTATTATGACCAAATGAATCAATGAAATGGAAAGGGAGGGAAGTACTGTTTTTACAGTGGAGAGACCTCCATCATACTGATAACAGTGGGGCAGGATGCTTGCTTTTAGAGAAAGAGGCAAGGGATTTATGTCGGGCGGCTGTAGCTCAGTTGGTAAGGCAAGCCGTCCATGGACCACAGGGTTCGATCTTCAGTCCCTGCCTGCTACATGTTGTAGTGTCCTTCAACACTGACACTGAACCCCCCAGTGGTGAAGAGCACCCTGTGTGGCCATCACCACTGTGCATGTATGTACCAAATGACTCTGAAAGTTGCTTTGGATAAAAGTGTCTGCTAAATGTAAATGACTGCAGTCAGCTAATTCTATGATACACTGCAAAAGGATTAAAAAAGAATTTCTGGAGAGTTTGGACTCCACCAGTCGACAGTCGTCAGTTGACAGCAAAAATCCAACTAAGAGGAAATCATGTAATAGTCCCTGAGGTCACAAGGAACTCCAGGCTAGTATCTCAGAAACTACAGGCCTCGCTTGCAGAGGCTACGATCAGTGTTCAAAAATCCACCATTGCCTACCTGCACCTTTCTGTTTGAAAAGTTGTAATTTTAATTGTTTTGTTTTCTTTGTAAATAACATGTCTTTACCAAAATTAAAAATGTTGTTTCCAGAAGAAACTTCGAATAACAAAAAACATGCATTGTGTTGCCTCCCTCCCTTTATCTAGTTATTATTATTATATTATAATTATTAGACCTGTCTGCCTGGTAAACAAACACTTTACACTCCATAATGCTGGTGTCTGGTCTTTGCACGCCAAACTGAGATAGCTTTAGTCACATAATGATGGCCATTTTGTCAGACTTGATAAAGCTCCTCCAGAATCACAAAACATTTCAGATTTTTACGTTTCTCTGATTATGATGACTTAACTGGCCTTTAAGTGAAATAAAAGTGAAGCTCTCCAAGTGCTGTAAGAAGTACTATATTTATGTGCCACACCCAGGACAGGGAAGGAGGTCGGGGTAGATGGTGATTGGCTGCGTATAGAAATGTGCCAACACAAAGAGCGAAGTTTACATACTACAGAAAACAGAAAAGGCAAAACACACGGAGAATCAGTTTATCCTCACAGTTTGCAGCTCTACATGGCATCTACATTAGAAAACTATTGGCTCGTTCCTATGTGAAGGGCACCGTGCTGTTTGCCCCAGTTTGCGTTTATGATCAGTATGATTATTTGCAGGTGTAAACTGTTGTTTGTGAAAAGCCTTATGATTTTTTGATTACTGTTTCAGACAAACTACTTTATGTCATTGTGATAACTGAGCAATACAGTCCAATATTTAGAAGAAATTTTCAGCAGATGCAATAAAAGCAGGAAATTAATTTAGAGTTGTACTAATTATCCTTGGACAACATGCAGATATGTAATGCATACTGAATGGATACACATGCCATAGAGTCAACATTGTCTTTTAAAAATGACCTTCCTATGCAGCCAAACTGCAAATGCAATGGTGCTTTTGAAGTGAGTGTAATGAATAAATCATTAAGTTTCCATTAACAACAGAAAGCGAATCGCAATTAGAGAAAGGTTGTGTGTTTGTTTAAAAGCAAACAAGCACAATATGTGAGTTCAAATTTGCTCTTGTAAGCCAGACCTCAATCTTGACCCAAAACCAACTGCTGTGTGAGTTCAAACAGCCATTAAAGAGTTAATTAAGTGCAGTCAGATAAACTGGATGTTTGACTGCAAAACTGGATATTTTGATACATAAAAATATGTTGTTTGGGTACATTTCACTGATATATTCAGAATCAACCTATTTGCAGCTTGTCATATGTATCTCAAATGTCAGCATGTACTGAAACATAATCTGGCTGTAATTATGATCCCCAGAAAACCAAATTTGGGTTTGCAGTGTATTGGTATATTTAGGAGACAGGGTTGATAGAGTACAGCTCATCATATTTCTCAGCAGAACTTTAAAAACCTTTCATTTTCCTAAACCATTTGTCAGGTCCCGGGGGAAGAAGTGTAGAAGCTGTCGACACATCTCAGCTCTGCGTTCCTGCGGCATTAAAAATATAATGCTGAAATGGGTTTATCTGTAAAAAATCGAATGTGTTTATCAAGTGTGTGTTGACGCCTCTGTGTGTCATACCATTTTAAAACTACCCCAGTGTACAGTATTTCATGACACAACAGAAACAATGGATGGAGACCGCACGTGGCATTGCTAATTTAATTTATAGGATGCTATAAGAGAGAATCTGTCTGCAGACATAAAGGGGAGAGAGAATATGTATAGATTAAAGAGAAAAAGATGAAAAGGAAAAAGAGACTTTAAAGAAACTGACTCGTACGTGTAGAAAAGTAATCCTGAAACCCTAATTAAATCAGCTCACACTCCCACACGCACACTTACTGTTTTTATGTGCATAACAGGATATAATAACGCAATGTGTCAGCTTGATCCCTGCATTCAAACCACAGCAGTGGCAAATGCCTGTGTCTGAAGGCCCACCGGGAATAATGGAAAGGCAGAGAACAAACACGGGGGCTTCAAGCAGTCTCTGTAAAATGAACGATTCAGGGTCAGTGTGCGAATGCTGGAGTGTTGTCTCCAAGAAGAAAGTGCGGAACGAGTGAAACCAACAAAGTGTGGCTAAGTGACTGTGCTGCACATGTAATCCTCCCGCAGTCACATTTGTTCTCAGCTGCAGCACATTGCACTTCCCTGTCCTCACTGCGTGGTGGCTTCCATCCCTCTTCCTCTCAGCTGGAAGCAAGAACTCTTGCAGATAAGACAGCATGTGTGTGTATATATATTTATATAAAATACCAGCAGGATACACATAGAGATTTGAAGATTCGACCAGTGCTGATGATGACAGGAGGCATCTTTATCATTTTATTTCATCACAAACCCATTAGAAATGTTATACTGAATTTCTACCATCTCACTGCTTTATTAAAGCTTTAGTTTAACCCACACACGTCTTTTATCCTGCACACGCACTGTTGGAGAGCTGATTAGAACCCTGCTTACACAGAGACACAGAAGAGTAAAAAATCTACCTTTACAAATCTGGTTTCGCTAATCCACTCGGATTACATATGTAAACCAGCTTTTCCATTTACATGAAAGCTAAGAAATTAGCTTTTCCTTTTTTTTGAGAAAGCCAAAAGTGCACCTAGGTGAAGTGATTTAGTTATAATAGTTTACGAAAACAGACACGTGGCTCCTCCGAGCTTGTCTCTGCTAAGGAAATGGTCTTGAGACTGTGCACAGGGTTGTATGCGTGTCAACTTTAGCCACGCTACCCGTTATGCAGATGTCAGACAGAATAAAGCAACTACACCTTGAGGGAAGTGAGCAGCCTCTTGCAGATTTATGATGATCAGAGAAGCTTCCTCATCAGTGTTTTCTGCGGGGCGTTTTCGAGCACAGCTCCCGCTTTCATGTGCGGTATAAGGAGCTCATCTGTGTTACCTGGGGTTACCTGCTTCCAATTAGACACTGTAGCTCACAAACAATGTATTGCAAATGCATCAAGAGCAACTTTTTGCTCCCTGTGACACAAGTGTACTTGAGGTTTGGGAAATTGAAACGGCTTTTAATGTTCTGTGTTGAGGAACACAGAGAAAAACAGTGTATATATAAATGTTGCCTCATGCACAATCACACGGTGCTGTCAATTAATTCAGTAAATAATAATATCAATATATAACATGTTGTCAGACATTTCAATAATTCTTAGACTCAGTTAGGGTTAAGGTTAAACATGGCAACATGTGACAGGGGGCAGTGAATGTAGTTCAAAGATTTTAATATAAATACAAATGCATCTGCACTTGTGATGTACAGTTTATTCTACAAATAATGGGAGAAAAATCCTCAAAAACTGATTGGCTAGGAGACTAGAGGCTGGCTAGTGCTCAGGAGGTAGAGAGCTCGTGCAGACACAGAACCCCTTCTGACATTATCCGGATTTTATGCTTCGAGCCTTCGAGTAACAGCTATCAATTTTTTTAGGAGAGACATCTTTGATGCCCCTCAAGGAGTTGAAACTTCTTTCATAACTTCAGTGGCTGAGATAGGAGAAACTGTACATGCAAAACCTTTGCCCAGATTTTATGGGAGAGTGACAAAGAATAAAAGAGTAAGGCAGAAGGTGTATGAGAGCCTCCTAAGACAAATGGAGAACAGGTCTGAAGTCTGATGAGACCACACTGAGCTTTCAGCCCAACATTACTTACATGCATAAACAAGGGAGAAGGTTCACACACCCAGATCCACAACAAATCCCCTTTAATTTATGTCAAGCCAGCAAATATCAGCACGGAAAGTGGAAGATGCACAGTGACTGCAGCCACTTCCTTAGAATGCAGTGATTTTTCACCTTTCTCAACTTTTACATCAACTCTGAGTATCAGATCATGTAAACAGAGGAATCCTCAGATTTGCTCCTCTGAGAATCCTAAGGAGTCTTTCAAACTAGAGTTTGAACCCCATCAAAACATAAGGCCAAACGTCTCTGAACTACAGTAATTAGCCACCACATTAAGACCAGCTGCTGTGGGGGACAGGTCTGCAGGGTCATTTGCATTCATTCTTAGTACGATTAAATTTCCAGCTGTAAAACCACAACAAGTCTGAGTTAACACCTTATTTAAAAACACAAGCATGTTTACAATACACCTACGTTGGTACAGTAACTGCTTTCTTTAGCTTTTCTTTCAAGCAACCGCAGAAATCTGAAATCTGATCTCCATCTTTGATCTTAAACCCAAATGTCCTCAATGGGAAGCAAAGCCAAATTTATTAGCCTTGCCTTCCATTACATTTGGGGGAAAATATATTTTGATGAATTCTGCTTCCAATATCTTTGCTGCTGAAGTCTTTTTCCTGTTAGAGTGGGAACAGGCAGATGGAGTTTAAAGGGAATGTTGGGGGGAAAGAGTGAAGAGTGAAAGGTTTTTTTAGGGCGCTGCTGTGAATGCATCCTGTCTCAATGCGATGTTGAAAAACTGGTTCATGCATTCGTTACTTCTAGATATTTCACCTTCATTAGCTTCTCTCCATTGGCTTCCCATTAAATATAGAATGGAATTTAAAACCCTTCTTCTTACCTATAAAGCTCTACTTTTAAGACTAGGCTCAAAACTTTCCTCTTCGATAAAGCTTATAGTTGGTTATAGTCATGCTGCTATAGGCTTAGACTGCTGGGGGACTCTGCACTGTGCCACTTTCCTCTTCTCTTCATTCTCTCCTCTCACCCCACATCTATAATGTCACCACTGTATGACATTAACTCTGTATCTTCTTTGTCTCGTAGTCTTTCTCCCTCTCTGTCCCCCTCTCTCTCTGTCCCTGTCTTCAGGTGTCCCCAGATTTGGCGCTGTGTGTCCTCCAGTGTGCAGCTACTGGTCCTACTAACCTGCTCAATGTTTTGTTGTTGCTTTTGTTGCTTGTTCTTTTCTCTCTCCACTTTCCACTCAGCTCAAGGCAGATGGCCGCCCACCCTGAGCCTGGTTCTGCTGGAGGTTTCTTCCGTTAAAGGGAGTTTTCCTCTCCACTGTTGCCTATGGCTGCTCAAGGGGGATTTGTTGGGTTTTCTCTAAATGTTTGTATAGTCTTGACTTTTTTATGTAAAGTGCATTGAGATGACCTAGTTGTAAATTGGCGCTATATAAATAAAGTTGAAAAGTTTAATTCAATTGAATTGTGCAGTTCACTGCTTTTTGGGAAACTTCCTGTGTGTGGACAACAGGCCACTGCACCGCTTCTCAATGTCCCTGTAAGGATGGATGAGGGTGGGGTGACTGCAAATCCGTCAGGGCTGCCGCTGCACACTGTGTGGTTAAGTGCATTTATGTGGAGAAAAGTGTTGGCGAAATGAAAATGTGAGGCGAAATAGAGAGGATCTACCTGCTTGAGATGACTAAATGAGATTTTTAAAATAACCTCTAAAACTTGTGAGCCTCCCTTTGAAAGTACAGAATGTTAAGAATGAAAGTAGGAGAGGGGCAGCTGTGGTTTTTGTTGCTCTTCCATTATCTTCACCTCACTTTATCTGTTTATGACGTTTCTGTCTGAATATTCGATACATCATACAGTCGGAGGTGACCCCACTTTAACTCTTCTCAGTCTCTCTCAGCCAGGAAATATTTGGGCCATTTTCTTCAGGAATGTTGGACTGAGACTCTCCTTCCAGTGTGTTCTAGGGTTCAGCGTAGTTACACTGTGGTGTTGCCAAATTAAAAAGAACTGGCTTCAGACTGTGATCCCAGTGGGATGATAGGGTGAACTCAGGACAATTGGGGTCAGAGGTTCCAACTCAGGGGTTTGGGCAGCGAGTATTACAGTTTAAAAGACTCAGATCCTGAGCTTAGGTTCACAGTTTACCAATGCATAATTTTCAAAGAGAAAGATGAGAAGTCTGATATGAATCTCGCGTATGTAAAATATGAAGCTGGAGTCAGGACATGTGTACAATGCTTAGTGTAATTAGTGGAAACATGGACACATGGACATGGACAGTTCCACTGTCTGTCTTCTAAACACACTTCTTCTGTCACACACGTTAAAAACTTTTTTCTGTTTCTGTTTTTTGTCCTCATTACACTCTTGATATATCAATATCTAACTATGACAATCAGATAAATCCATCCATCCATTCAGTATCTAAACCGCTTATCCTGTTCAGGGTCACTAGGGGTGCTGAAGGCTATCCCAGATGTCATTGCTCAATCAGATAAATATAGCAGAGTAAAGAGTATATTTAAATTTTTGGCAATTGCTTTAAACAAAAGATACTTACACACATGCACACAGGCACAGGGCAATTTGGAATTCAGTATTATGCCTGAAGAAACTTGTGTGGACATTAATTCAATTCAATTCAATTCAACTTTATTTATATAGCGCCAATTTACAACAAGGTCATCTCAGGGCACTTTACATAATAAAGTCAAGACTATACAAACATGTAGAGAAACAAATCCCCCTTGAGCAAGCCATAGGCAACAGTGGAGAGGAAAAACTCCCTTTAACGGAAGAAACCTCCAGCAGAACCAGGCTCAGGGTGGACGGCCATCTGCCTTGACCGTTGGGCTGAGTGGAAAGTGGAGAGAGAAAAGAACAGAGCAACAAAAGCAACAACAAAACATTGAGCAGCGTAATAGGACCAGTAGCTGCACACTGGAGGACAAACAGCGCCAAATCCGGGGACACCTGTGGACAGGGAGAGAGAGAGGGGGAAAGAGAGGGAGAGAGACGACTACGGGACAAAGAAGACACAGAGTTAATGTCATACAGTGGTGACATTATAGATGTGGGGTGAGAGGAGAGAATGAAGAGAAGAGGAAGTGTCTCAGTGCAGAGTCCCCCAGCAGTCTAAGCCTATAGCAGCATGACTATAACCAACTATAAGCTTTATCAAAGAGGAAAGTTTTGAGCCTAGTCTTAAAAATAGGGAGGGTGTCTGCTTCCCGAATCTGGACTGGGAGCTGGTTCCACAGGAGAGGAGCTTGATAGCTAAAGGCTCTGCCTCCCATTCTATTTTTGGAAATTCTGGGAACCACAAGTAGGCCTGCATTTTGGGACCGAAGTGGTCTAGTAGGATGATATGGTACTAAGAGATCTTTTAAATATGATGGGGCTTGGCCGTTTAAAGCTTTATAGGTAAGAAGAAGGGTTTTAAATTCTATTCTGCATTTAATTGGAAGCCAATGGAGAGAAGCTAATGAAGGTGAAATATGATCTCTCTTACCAATCCCAGTCAGTAATCTTGCTGCAGCATTTTGGATTAATTGGAGGCTTTTTAGAGAGTTACTGGGGCAGCCTGAAAGTAGAGAATTACAATAGTCCAATCTAGAAGTAACAAATGCATGAACCAATTTTTCAGCATCGCTTTGGGATAGGATGCTCCTAATTTTGGCAATGTTCCGTAGGTGGAAGAAGGCTGTTCTAGAGATTTGCTTTATGTGTGAGGTAAATGACAAATCCTGGTCAAAAATGACTCCAAGATTCCTTGCAGTACTACTGGGGGCAAGAGTTATGTCATCTAAAGTAGCGATATGGTTAGAAAACATGTCTCTTAGACTATTAGGCCCAAATACAATAACTTCAGTTTTATCTGAGTTTAGAAGAAGAAAATTATACGTCATCCAGTCCCTTATGTCTTTAAGACATGCTTGTAGTTTGATTAATTTATTTGTTTTATTAGGTTTCATAGATAGATATAACTGCGTGTCATCAGCGTAGCAGTGAAAATTTACAGAGTGTTTTCTAATAATGTTGCCAAGGGGAGACATATATAGAGTAAAGAGTATTGGTCCTAATACAGAGCCTTGTGGAATTCCATAACTAACTTTTGTGTATGTCGAAGATTCATCATTAACATGAGTAAATTGGAATCTATCTGATAAATACGATTTAAACCAATTTAGTGCTGTTCCTTTAATTCCAATTACATGTTCTAGTCTCTGTAATAATATTCTGTGATCAATGGTGTCAAATGCAGCACTAAGATCTAGCAGAACTAGTATAGAGACAAGTCCGTTATCTGAAGCCAGAAGAAGATCGTTGGGGACTTTAATCAGTGCGGTTTCTGTGCTATGATGAACTCTAAATCCTGACTGAAATTCTTCAAACAAGTCGTTTCTGCGCAGGTGGTCACATAATTGCTTTACAACTACTTTTTCAAGTATTTTAGAAATAAAAGGGAGATTGGATATTGGTCTGTAATTGGCTAAGACATCTGGATCCAGACTAGGTTTTTTAAGTAGAGGTTTGATTACAGCTACCTTATAAGCCTTTGGTACATATCCTGTTTGTAAGGATAGATTGATGATATCTAATATGAACGTGTCTAATAAGGGTAGAGCATCTTTGAGCAGTCTAACTGGAATAGGGTCTAGCAGACATGTTGTTGGTTTAGATGCCATAATAGTTGAAGTTAATTCAGCAGGGTCTATGGGCACGAAGAAGTCTAAAAGGGACTGAGGACTTACTGATGATTCTAGTTCTGTTGTATTTGTGGGGAGGGTCTGGTGAATTTTATTTCTAATAGGTATGATTTTGTTTGTGAAGAAGGTCATGAAGTCATTGCTACATAGCGTTGAGGGAATACTAGTCTCAACTGAACTATGGCTCTTAGTCAGCCTGGCTACAGTGCTGAAAAGAAACCGGGGGTTGTTCTTGTTTTCCTCTATTAGTGATGAATAATAAGCTGTTCTGGCTGCTAATTTGTGATTCTTGTGAATGAGTGGAACGCCACTTCCTTTCTAGTCTTCGTGACGCCTGCTTTAAATTGCGGGTTTGCGAGCTATACCATGGAGATCGCCTGTTCAGAATTACTGCCTTCTTTTTTAGAGGGGCAACACTATCAAGTATGGAACGTAAAGATGCTGCATAATTATCAGTCAGGTAATCAACTTGTGCAGGAGTAAAGTTAATGAGGCTACTCTCAGTTATATCGGTATGTGTTGAGGTAAATGATGAAGGGATCATTTCCTTAAATTTGTTCACAGTGTTTTCAGATAAACACCTACTGAAGCAAAACTTCTTTCTAGCTGCTGTGTAGTCCAATAAACTAAATTCAAATGTTATTAGAAAATGGTCAGAGAGAACAGAATTATGAGGAAATACTGTTAGTTTATCAATTTCAATACCGTATGCAAGGACAAGGTCTAGGGTGTGACTAAAACAGTGAGTGGGTTCATTTACAATTTGAGAGAAACCAATTGAATGTAAAATGAAGTAAATGCTGTGTTGAGGCAGTTACTGTCAGCATCTACATGAATGTTAAAATCGCCCACTATGACGACTTTATCTGCACTAAGCACTAAGTCGGCTAGAAAATATGAGAATTCAGTCAAAAATTCAGAATAAGGGACTGGAGGACGATACACAATAACAAATAGGAGTGAATTTTGAGTTTTCCAAATTGGGTGTGAAAGTCTAAGAGTAACACTCTCAAATGAGTTATAACTATGTTTAGGTCTAGGGTTTATCGGTAAGCTTGAGTGGTAGATTGCTGCTATTCCTCCACCTCGGCCTGAGCTTCTAGGAACATGATAGTTAATATGACTTGGGGGGGTCGACTCATTTAAACTAACATATTCTTCCTTTTGCAACCAGGTTTCAGTGAGACAAAATAAATCGAATTGATGATCACTTATCAAGTCATTTACTAACAGAGATTTAGATGAGAGAGATCTGATATTTAATAATCCACATTTAATTGTTTTAGTTTTTTGTTCAGTAAGAGGAGCAGTCCTGATTTTTATCAAGTTATTATGATTAACTCCTCTTATGATCATTTTTAGTTTGTAAAATTTAGTTAATCGGGGAACAGACACAGTTTCTATAGGAATGTGGGAGTTGTGGGGGTAACGGCGTAAGGATACTGCAGAGAGGCGTGTAGGACTGGATCTCTGCGTCCTAGGCTCAACTCTGGATTGTCAATCTTTTGGTTGTCTAATAAAATCAGCCATATTTTTTGATAAGACAGAGGCATCATCCAAAGTAGGATGGATGCCGTCTCTCCTAATAAGCCTAGGTTTTCCCCAAAAACTTTTCCAATTGTCTATGTAGCCCACATCGTTTGCTGGACACCACCTAGACAGCCAGCTTATTGTTTTTGCAAAGTTACACACCGATTCAATATTCATTTTAGTGACCTCCGATTTGCGTAATCGGGCGTCATTTGTTCCTGCATGAATAATGATCTTACGGTATTTACGTTTATCCTTAGACAGGAGCTTCAAATAGGATTCGATGTCGCCCGCTCTGGCCCCAGGGTAACATTGGACTATGGCCGCTGGCGTCTCTAAGTTCACGTTTCTGACTATGGAGTCGCCAATTACCAGAGTTCGTTCCTCAGCGGGTGTGTCGCTGAGTGGGGAAAATCGATTGGAAACGTGAACCGGCTGGTGGTGAACCTGGGGCGCCTGTTTAGCATTAGATCGCTTAAGAACCGTCACCCAGCCGGCCTGGCTTCCCGGCTGCTCGGGTAATGCTGGGGAACAGCTAACAGTGGCTAAGCTAACAGTGGCTATGCTAGGTTGGTCCGCACCAGCTACTGGGGCCTGACTAGCTGGATTGTTTGTCATGGTGCGGAGCCGAGCTTCCAATTCAGAGATCCTCGCCTCCAAAGCTGCAATAACCTCACATTTATTACAAGTACTGTTATCACTAAAGAAGACCGAGGAAAAACTAAACATGTGGCACACAGAGCAAGTCAGAGGAGAGACAGAAGGAGACGGAGAAGCCATTGGTAGGTGCTAGGCTAACGAAGCTAGATCGATTAGGTTTAGTTAGCGATTAGCTAGTTTGTTAAGTTATTTCGGGAGAGGTGTTTGCGTAAACAAATCTTATGCCCAAGTGATAGTTTATACACAGATAAGTCACTGATTTAGAAAACAAGAGCTACGATTAACCAGTGAACAATCCTTCGGCAGAGACCCGAAACAGTGTGAAGAAACAGGAAGTGACGCAATACGCTTACCGCAGGAGGAGTCACAGCTCGGTGATACATTAGGAGTGAGGGATTGAGAAGCCAACATGGCAATAAGTGGATGAGCTACAGCTAGTACAGCGTAGCAGCAAAATGCAGTGGGACATCTTCTGTTCTTAACATTCTTGGGTGCAAATGTTTGGACATCTTCTTAAACAGCTATTATATTTCTAGAATCACAAAAATGAAAAATAAAAACACTCTAAGAAGGTGTTCTGTATTTATTTACTGGATGGGCCTGAGGCCCGTCAACAGTCGTCTGTAGGAAATGTCAGCTGCAGCAATACCTGCACAAACAAGACCTTTACAGAAGAGTTTTTAGAAGAAAACCTCTTTGGTGTCATCAGTAAAAAATCAAACATTCGTAGGTGTGCAGCAGAACTTTTCTACGGGACTGATGAACGTGAAACTATTGGGTACAATCAGCAAAGGGGTATGTGGAGGACACAAAGAACATAGGCAAACATTTATAATAATAAGAAGAGAGAAGAAGGTGGCTTCTTCAGTGGGATTGCTAAACAAACCTTGACATCTATACGTCGAGAGATGTCAGCTGATTTGGAAATGGCCCCTAGCTCAATAGAGCACCTGTGTAACAGCCCCGGGAGCTTTTTGCAAGAAGGAGAAAATTCCAAATACAAACAGAGCTGGCAACGTTCTGATAGTGCTGTGATTGTGCTCAAGCTCGTGGCAAAAGCCCAAGTGATGTTTGGTTAATTTATGACACAACAAGTAACTTTTTATTAATATCCGCTAAAAATAATGTTCCATATTGCATAGAGCAGTTTGCAATTTTCCAGTTAAAGTCCAAAGTTACTTGTCAGAAAGCTGAACGTGGAGCTGATTTGATTGTGTGGATGGGATGTACATGAGTTGGACTTGTTGATGGAAAAACAATTCACCCGCAACTCCAAGTGTCAGTTTATTTTTCTTATTTACTTCGTGACTCACAAATAATCTCAAAAGCACATGCAAAACTCATTTAGACGAGTGCTCACTGTTGTTTTTGTCTGTGCAAAGGAAGACGCAGAGGAAGGATCTCGGTTGTAGATAAGAGCAGTTTGTTCAATCCCTGGATAATGTGCAGTGTGTTTACAGTCTGCTGCTGTCAGCTCCACGGTGTCTTTGTGTGGAAATCAGACTTTCTCAGCCAGCACTGAGGTGTCACTTACATGCAGGAATCAACGTCTCTTTTATTTCTCTTTTCCTCTGTCGCCTCCGTTACTTGATGGTTATTGTATTTAAATGCCAGGCCAGTTCCCATCTTTATTCCAAATGATAGATTTCTTTTCATGCCAAGCACAAGATTGTTTTACAATGAGGAATCCATCTCCTTCTCTCAGTCAGTCCTGATGGATTTGGCATGGGATGCCAGAGCTACTCCTGGGAGCTGCTGGCTCGCAGACTTTATAGCTGTGATTGAATGTGAATGTTTTAAATCGTGGCACTTCACATCAGCCCCGGATGAGAAGCTGAGCTGTCTTTCCATGTCGTTGTCTGTCCTTTTCCTCCAGCCTCTCTCTCTCTGCTCTCTACCATACTGATGTATCCTCTGTCTGTCTCACACTTCACTTTCTCTCATTTACAGTCATCTTCACTGGGGCCCCTTTATTAACCTGAGATGCAATTCCATAAATTGGAATCTGAAGGGAACAAAAAGAATTATATCCACAACAGAACAATAAAAATTAAATAAAACCGGATTAGCTATGCGATCATCTCGGGTTAGGCCACACTGTACCAAGCAAGATCTGTATCATATAAAATACTCAAGCCCCATTTAGGTGGGATTTATTTCTCTAAGGGAGGTTACCGATTTGAATACTTGCCACAGTCACTGAATTTAATCCCATCTGGAGCACATGCCACGGATTTTTCTTCCCCCACTTTAGTGTAAAACTGTTCCTCTCATAACTCACCTTCAGGGTGATTTATGGAGCAACGCAATATCACTACACCAAAATGCTGCATTGCTGCATATTTCAGTGTAGGGGTTCTTAAAAGGCTGATAATGTACAGAAGATGGTCTCATTGGATAAGGCTCGTCATTTGCTAGATGTTTGTTATTAACAAATTACAAAGAGATACAAAAATTAAGAATGAATTTACTCACTAACATCTTTGAATCCAGAGCCTGATTTCACTTCTGCACCTCTGTGGCCAAAACAACACAGCAGGGAGACGTGGTTCTCCTTTCACATAAACACAAAAACTGACAATGAACATATGACACAGGAATTCTATGGAAAAGTGATGCTGGAATAAAAGCTGCGAATTTCCCTGAGAAATATGACCAATCGAGGTACTGCCACACTGTGAACCATCAAAGAGGAATTTAGTGGGACTAACTAAGATTTTCTCGATAACATCATGTAAACGTGAGGTTTGGTAGTTTCACGTTAACTCAACTTTACAACTTAATAACATGACTTCTGACTGGAGGTCTTTCAACCTGAGTTGATGAGTTGCACCAGTAATGTGCTGAGAACTTGCCCATCTCATTAAATGAAATTGCAGTGAATTACAGAACTGCCAGACTTCCCAGCATGCATTGTCTGAGCCTAAAACCGTTAAGAGACTCTTATTTTTTGGAGTTTCAAAGAAGCATTGGTGATGGATGTCTTTATATTACATCGTTTCATTTCATCATAGTAACCGTGATGAAGGTTCGAGATGAGTTCACTCTCCAACCACCGACACTAAGTTGAAACAGTTGGGAGCAGCCTTATATGATTTCTTTGTCCAAAATGACTTAAGCAGCTGACTATTAAATTAAAGTTCAGCAAAATAAAATTTTCAAGGCAGCAAGTGAGCTTATGTTTCCAAGTTGAACAAACTCAAATTGATTTTAGGTGTGGCATGCACTGCCCCTCAGGCACTTGGGCAGTTGTCCACTGTTACACATTTAGTCATTCATTCATCAATGTTCAGAGCAATTTTGACATAATCTTTCAAATAAGCGATAAGGGGCTCTCATCCCACAGTACCAGACACTGACGCTTCCCATTGCATCAAATTGCGCTGCCTTTTACGTCCTTTGTTGTATCATATTGATGCCACAGGTACCCACTATTTAATGCCATAGAAAAACTGGTTAGGAAAAACAAGATAGTTACAAAATGCTACAAACACCACACACGTGCTTACTTACTGTGCATGTTGTGATCATCATGAAAACGCACAACACTTCGTACTACAGTCGAATCCTGGTCTCCTGTGCAAAGGACCTGGTGACACAGACTTACTGAACAGCACTGGCAGCAATGTAGCGATATTTTAACTTTTAAAAGTGTGTGAGAGAAGCTCGGTCCACTGACCAATAAGAGAAAGGCAACCATTTTTTGGTTGATTAGTTTATTTATTAGCTTCTTGTAAAACTACCTGGTGGACCAAGAGGAGCAAAGGGAAGCTATTTTAGAGCAAGGGTCATGGAGAGCTGGGCAGAGGGCTGCACATTGTGTTGCACATTGTAGCTTTAAGGAAGCAATAGCCTGTTGTTGCAGATACACTTAAGAAAATGCACTCCAACTTTCCTCTACCTGCAAGAAGAAAGGAAACACAACGGGAGGGAAATGAGTGCTTTCAACTCGAATGTCAGGGAATTCATTCTGCAACAGTGTTTTCTTATTCTGCTTTGACAAACCAAAAATATTAAATAAATTAAAGGGGTGATGTACAACACCGAGTTCTTTAACCCATCGCCATGGAGCTGTTGTTTCCTTTTTTTGACTGAACACCAGATACGCAGTAGCACATGCTTCTGTTACACCCTTATTCACATATGTGGTGAATTTATATATAATTTTATATTAGCTCTGTCGAAAATACTGTACATGCATTTGCAGTTTTTTTATTTGGAGCAAGAATAGAAATATTAAAGAATATAAAAAATATCAAAGCATTTGAGTCACGTGGTTGAATTGAAATGCTAAATGAAAGACATAGGGACAGCAGACACACATTATCACCCCCGAATGGACAGACTGATCCTGAATTGTGTGGTTAAACAGTGAAAACACTAAAGCCACAGCCCTGTGCTGAGGACAAGTGTAAAGGTAGGAACAGAGCAACAAAGAACCCAGGTGTGTTTGCCTCACTTTGGCCTGAAAATCGGCACCCAGGGTTTGTTGTACAACACTGAAGCACTCACAAATTCATCCACTGCCTTTTGTTTGCTCAGTGAATGATGGCTAGACACCAGAATTGGTCCCAGAGGATGAGGAGCTTGTTGCTGCTGGCAGCTAAAACCGCGCATCCCCGAAATGTCAGCCGCCTTGTGATGACGGAAAACCAGACGATGACACGCTGCTCTTTCATTAGCTGTTACTGTGATTTCAGAAGAGCCGTGTTTTCTTTCATTTATTTGGGGTTTACAGTTTTCAGTGCATTTTTAATGTCTGATCACACACAGTACACACACACACAATCACAGTACTCCCTCAGGAATAGCTGTTGTTCCTCACATCAGACTGGTGAAATGCTTTTTGTGTCAGAGCTTTGTGTCGTCAGAGATACAGCAGCTCAAGAAGGTATTCACCACCAGTTTCCCATCTTCTCTACAAAAAACCCAGGCCCAAACATCAAGCTCAGAAGTCACAGCCCTGCTGTCTCTCTGCCACAAGTCACTTCAGAAAAAATTCATGTAGTGATTGTCTTCTGTAGGCCTTTTTGCACCACTAGTAGCTACTGTTGCACACAGCTGGGCATGTCATACAAGCTGTTGTAATAACCACATGTACTGAACACTCATTCCCAGAATTATACAGGTTTTCGAATATAAATGTGATACAAAAGCAATTTCCAAAAAATAAAGTAAAAAGAGAAGGCAATGATTTGTAAATCATTCATAACCGATTTATTAGTGTAAATAAACATGTGAAATATGTGAAATGTAGAAACCAAGAAATCTGATTCTTGAAAAATCAACTAATGGAACTAACTCACTGGTATTTTGTGCCTCACAGTGCGTCACGTTATCAATGAGTGACGAGTCTGTCCTGCAGGCAGGTCAGTTTAACATCTGGACTCTTTCACCACTGAGCCAGACTTTACTGTTTTACTACATGCAGAATGCATTGTGTTGTTGAAAAGAGCTTCCCTGAAAAAGATATTTTGATGGCAGCATATGTTGCTTCAAAACCTGTATATAACATTAAGCATAACTCTGCTGTTTGCATTAACCCTGAGGAGTCTGTGATCAAGTCACACGCTCTCTTTAAGATAAGGCAGCAGGAAGAGCTGCAGATGCTTTTGATGTTTTGTTTTTATGTCGAAAGTGAAAATGTCAAACTCTATGGCAATTTTTGAGTGGTACCAATAAGCCAAGTAACACCAGAGCTATGATAAATGGTTCACATATGTTTAATTGTGAAAATTAGGACACATTTAGCGATGCTTCATATGAAATATGAAATTCTTTTTTTTTTATATATATATCCTAGACTTCTGAGGGCTAATGCGCGCCCACGTCATCACTGAAGCTGGCTTTTGAACTGTCCACTTATATCAAGTCAGATGGTCCCCGATCCCTTTAGAATGGAGGACACTGCATCCACTGTTTTCAAAATGTCTTGTTTATATATGGTTGTTTCTTTGCATGGTAGTGTTAACTTTGATTTGCAGATGCAGCCATGTGAACTGTGTTCACAATGGTTTTTCAAGGTGGTCCTGAGACCATGCAGTAATTCAGCAGAGTCATTTCTTATTATATTGCAGTACTGCCTGAGGGCCTAAAGACAACAACCATTCAATGCAGTGTCTGTAAATTGTAATGATATTACAGACTGCAGATGGTTCAAAGAGTGATCAACCTTGCCCCATCTCTATTTCTGAGTCAGCTCTGTTGTGATAATGAAGTCTTACCAATTAACCTCATTGGTTGTGAGATCAGGAGTCTAGGATATTGTAGACTTCATTTTGGTACTCATGTCCTGGTGCAGAGGAGGACTCTTTGCTGATGCTGTTTTTGGTGGAGCCACATATAGGTTGGATAGTTGGGCTGAAGGCTCTCTGGTTCAATCCCTGGACTTACTGGATAAATCAGAGTGATTGAAGTAAAAGACCAATGCTTTCACCTCCCCTTGAGCAAGGCCCTGAACTCATGAGTGTGTGTGCACAGAAAGCATTAGTTTTCAGTCACGTGGAAAAATGGATACATTCCTATTCTAATGATGTAGCTGTTTGACATGTGACCAGAAGAGCCAGGGATTGAACCAACAACTGTAGAATTGGTGGACAACTGCACTACCAAGTGCACCACAGTCAACCCTATAGATGTTTCCAGGTGGTAGGAACAGCAGCAACTACAGAGGATTAACTCAGACATGCGTGTTACAATCTCTGTGCCAGATGTTGCCGGCGTGTTGATTTTATCTTTGGATAACCCTGGCGGTAAATGAGAGAGGGGGTGGGATGGTAAATTATGAAAAAAATAGGGGATGTTGGGCACATATGCAAAATGAAATCAGCAAAAATCCAGCCTGATCGATGTACACGAAACTCTAATAAGCAGGATGGGTTGCACTGAGCCAATATTAGCAGCTGCTATTAGAGAGAGACTGAGTTGTGAAAAGATGGGGACAGATAACAGAAACTCTAATGTTTAGAACTTTATCAATTGCTGTACTGGATGGGTTGAAAAGATGGAATATTAATTTCTGGGTGGGTATTTGACGTGTAGACTGAGTGTATTGTTGCTCAGGTTCCCTCTTGCTTTTGTATTTCTCTGCTCTTATCTGGTATCACAGTCATATTATTTGGAAAGCCTTGTTTCACTTTGTGGAGGTATGAACTGGTATTTTCTATGAACTGTAATTAAATACAGCATGATTTTATATTTCCAGGCCAGGCTCATTGTTCAGTTTTTTTTTTTAACACCGGACACACTTCCTGTCCGGTCGCAGTTTGACATGGAAATAACGTTATTACGATCATATGCTGTGGGTGGGTACATAGGTGTGGGTGATCAGTGTTGACAGGTCAATACATTCGTAAAATGAGCTATTCAGACACTGACTGTATCCCTGTGGTATGGAGGCAGAGCATTGCTGCATGTAGAGACTGTGCAAATTTAGCCAAGAGCAAAGCTGCAGGCACATAATTACCAGTTGAGGAGGCGAAATGGTTGTTGAAGAACATCTGGACACTGCAGGTGTGTATTGGGTAGGTTGCTAGAGCTGCAGAACCTATAGGCATTTATGTTTTTTCTCCTGGACCTTTTCTCAGTCTTAGGGCTGTAATAGTTCTATTTATTAAACGCAGACACAGATTATGTGAGTTGCGGCAGTTACAAGACTTGGATGGACATTGTAATGTGCTGGCTAACCAGTGCAAAAGGTGAACTGCAGTAGAACATTTGCTCTTTAACACTGGCTTCACAGCTAGGAGATCAGTTTTACGTGTTCTCCAGTACTTGTGTGGGTTTGCTGTGGTTTCCTCCCACAGTCCAAACTCATGCAGTTAGCTTAACCGATGACTTTAATCTGAACACCGAGTGTAATGGCTGTCTCTATTGAGGCCCTGCAATAGACCAGAGACCTGTCCACGGTGTACCCCGCCTTTTTCCCACTGACAGCTGTAATAGTCTTCTGCACAGGTCTATTACATCATTAAAAAGTAGTCTAAAAACTGGATGTGTGGTTTGTCCACTTCAGTATTTAACTTTGCAAACATTGTTATTCGGTTTCAGATCAATCTGATCAGCTGCACAGTTCGGTCTCAACTGATGTCCAATAAAGCTGTGTCAAACTACTTCTAATAAAGACGGAGTATCGTTTTAGATGGACGACCAGATTAAAGTCAAGCAAGGAATGATCGGCTCAGGGACATACATCTGAAAATACTTGTTTTTTTTTGCCGCAGTCCAAAGACATTCAGTAATAAAAACACATTTGAAAAGTGAATTTTTGCATTTTACAAGTGTTTAAAATAATTTGACATAATGGTGAAAGACTCACTCAAATATATTTTAGTCAACTTGTTAACTAATCAACGATTTTAGCTCAAGTCCCGTCAGTGAGTTTTGGAAACAAGGAAACTTATTGCCACATATTGTGGTCTATATAGATGAAAAACACTTGCAGTTGGAGCGTTAGATGCTGTTTAGGAGAATAAGAGTTTAGAAAAAATGACCAACAGATGAGTTCCAGGTAACACTGATGCAGTGGAAGTGGCATAGGGTCAGAGACCAACTGCACTCTGACCAGAGAAATTTTATTTTATTGAAGGCAGACAGAGATAGAAACTGGAGGAGCACAAACAACAGGTCAGTGGTTCGTCAAAAAACAGTAACAGAATTCTGCCCACAAACATACAAACGTTAAACATGTCTTGACCAAGCATTTCGAAATGAAGAAATGTGGAGAGTTGTGTCTGGCTGATGTGTATTTAATTCTTTTTGGAAGACAACGGAGTTCTGTGGCACAGAAGTATAAGATTGAGGGCCGTTACCTGTGAGCGAAGGTGATTCTTTTCTGGCTTTACTGTGTGTACGGGGAAAGAAACCAGCACTGCAACTTGTTTGGTGAACTGTTTGTCTAGTGAACAGACCCAACTTCGAGTAAGGAAACATCCTACAGCACTGGGTTAATTTAGTAGCTTTTCTATTGGGTTATTTTGTTGCTTGCTATCCTCAAGACAACAAGTCTTCCAAATTTAATGCTGATATTCACATTTGGTCCGTACTTGGTCTGATCACCCACAAAAGCCTTTGGTGGTCGGAGCCACCGCGCAGGTTCCACCCTCTACTGGAGTGACAAGGTCGTAGTTACCTGCTGTATGAAGTTATGTATGGATCATTTCTACACTGAACAAACACTCTAAAGGCAATGTCTTATTAACAATATATAATTTATTATCTAAAAAATGTTTTGTCTACATGTAAAAACCCTCTTTTGAGGCTTTCTGGATCTGCCCCTGTTCGGGCAATCACTGACTGCCTCCTTCCACGTTACATATGTTACGCCATGAACGTAGCCATGTCGTTTCTATTTCCAGTCTCTGTTGTGAGTCTTTTCTCTCTTCACTGTCTGTAATGAGAGGATCTTATTCACTGGTACATAAGGAGAAGTCTTCAAAGAACCATAGATGCTGGGTGAAACCTGATTTAATCCTCTTTTTAAAAATCAAATTTGTTAAACGTAAAACCCGTGAGCCCTAAACGTGGTTTAAAAACAATGGTGATGCAGGACAGAGAGCAAATGTCAAAATAACTCACGGTATGTGTGTTTAGAGGGAAAGAAAGAGACTTAGCTGGAGACTTGAGGTGCTGTGGTTCCTTGCAGCTGGACGGATCACTCATAAACTCCAGCTTAAGACCACAGACATCCAATTAGAAAAAGGCAGCAGGGTAAATAACAGACGAAGAGGGTTTTATACCATGTGTGTGTGTGTGTGTGTGTGTGTGTGTGTGTGTGTTTATGCGTGTGTCCCTGACAGAGACAGTGCAGATCACAGCAAGGTACTGAGCCTTTACCTAATGAGGGAGCGTCAGGTTTCCTTACCAACATTTGATGTGGGTCAGTGGAGCCGTGGTGTGGAGAGATTGTGCCCACACTCCCGCTTGAATGAAGATGACACTAGTGCTGGCTACTAAAACCACATATGGACTTAATAATAGGGTGAGGCTGTCACCTGTCAAAGAGGATGGCTTATCATAGAGCCTGATCAAGGGTGAAGTGTGTGAATGACACGTATCAGCTGAGACGGAGTGCCAGTGTGTTGGTGTCAGCTACCACACGAAACTCTGATGATGACGATCGCTGCCTTTTTTAGAGCATTTTTATTCCACATTTTCATCTTAAAAAACAAATGCAAAAATCTCACCCTGCACCTAACGGAAGGACTTCCAAGCTCAGAGGCCATAATTCTACAACAACTCATTTGGGCTAAATTGTGGTAAGTCCTTTTTTTGTGCCAAAATGACACGTGTCCACACCAGGCGTTTTAGGTCATCGCATTAAGAAAAAGAGAAATTCTCCTCTGTAAAGATGACACACGTTGTAGGTATAATGTTTCATGCATAATGTAACAGCACAGCAGTTCAAATATATCAGTGTATATCCGAAGCAAAGCAAGAGGAAAAACTAATAGCTGTCCAAAGCTGGAGTCCAACGACGAGACGGAATACTGATGCTTGATTGAGTGGGTCATTGGTGTGGCTGATGGAAGCAAAATGAACAAAGCAACAGTGGGGAAGAGGTGGCCTGAAGGTGTGTGTTGAAAGCAGAGTATGTGTGTGTGAGCAGGAAGAGAAGGAGAAGAAAGAAAGAAGCTGAACAGATCTCCGGTCAGCTCCTCAAGTAGAGACAGACAACCATTCACACGCACAGTCATGCCGGGACACATTGGACAACTGTGTACGATGCAGGATGTGTGTGATGATACAATACTTAGAAAATATAATCGCCTCATTCTCTTTGAATGGGAACTGGTTCTTTGTCTTTCTCGGAAAGGAAGAAAGACTTGGCCAGAGGAGTGTAAATGAGCTGTGATTGCTCTCATGCTACTGAGATTTCCTTGCATTTCCTAACCCTAACCCTACATACACTGTGGAGTTTGTTTGCGAGCACAGTGCTCGCTGCATTCAGACTTTGCTGGATTCTGACATCTTGGTATTTATGTGACATTTGCTGGCTGAATTATCACATAACACTCACCCCTCCCTTTCTGTTGTTTCTCGCTAACACGCTGTCTTTCACCACCGTTTCCTGTTGTTTGATTGGATTTGAGCTGTTAGTAGTTTCACTGCTCCTTTTTCCATTAAACTGTGTCTTTATTCTGGGAGCTATTTAAAACCATTTGATACAAGGGGAATGACACTTGGCAGCAAAACAGCCCTTTGTTCATTTGCTCATATTTACAGTGGCCGAGAGAAAAAGAAGAAAACACAATCCTCTGCAAATCCATGCACTGCAAAGACAGACAAAAGAAGTCAATTTAACACAATGGAAATTTCCACAAGAGTAGTGTTTTTCTTCAGTCTTGTGATTTATATAGTTACCACAGAAGCTGGAGGAAACCCCCATTTCCCCAGTGCCGGTAAAATGATGTTGCTCATTCTCAACAGCGAGACACGCTGTCGTTTTCAAGCATTAACAGCACACACAATGCTCAATCTGCTTCTGATAAAACTGCATTCTGTTCCATTCCGCAATTATGCCTTCTCCAGTACGCACGAAAAGGCATTTGTTATTTTAAGCGATGAATTTCCTTGTTTTGGATATAATTTGAGTGCTATGGACGACTTGCGGCTCTGGTGCTGTCTCTGGGACGTGACTGTCATGACTGACAGCTAGGGACGGTCAAAGCAGAAAAACGCTGAGCTGCTGCTCCTAGGCCTGAGCTCTGTATAGCGTGTTATTACACCAGCCTGTGATTTAAACCCCCAATGACACACACACGCGCTCTGTTTGAAAGGACATACATATAAAAGACAGAGAAAGAAATAAGGAACTGGACTTAAAATCGAAGAAATAGCCTGAAACAAAGTGGTTTTTAGTCAAGTAACCACTGTGTGTCTGTGTGTAGTTGATCAATAAGGCTCATAAATAAACTCTCACACTTTATCATAGCACAGAGACAGACATGTGACAGCGAACAGAAGGAATGAGAACAGAGCAA
This sequence comes from Channa striata, assembly GCA_033026295.1. Lineage (NCBI taxonomy): Eukaryota > Metazoa > Chordata > Actinopteri > Anabantiformes > Channidae > Channa > Channa striata. Next base: position 707,730 of record CM065171.1, read on the forward strand.
ACAGCTTGTGAAACATAAAGAAAGTGGTTAGTCACTCAGGGGCTTATTGAAGCGCAGCCAAACATCTCAGCTCATTTTCCTTTTAGATGCCATTTCAAGTTGTGCCTGTCCATGTGCCTTTTTATACCTTTCTGATTCTAATTATTTTCATACGATACCTTATGGATAGACAGGAACTGTGAGACGAAACATGTAAGCATGAGTCCTGCAAGTTGAAAGACAATCCATCATGGAAAGAAAAGGTTAGACTTTGAATCCAGACAAGCTCAGAGGGGAAGTTGGATCACAGCGTTAAACCACAAAGATCTCTCCTAATGTCTAATATACTACTCAAGTTACAACCTGCCCTGATCAAATGTTTTGGCCTTGATCCACATCCATCAGTCAATCAGTCATGGTGCAGTTTTAATATGGGGTTAGAAGCCTGAGGATAAAATGTTAACCTGTGATTTAACAATCTGGAATGTGCCACCTGCCTTCCCAAACTGCTGGTGCACTTGCATGACGACAAACTGTCGCAAACACAGACCCGAATGTTAATGTAGACCAACAGATGTAACTCAGAGAACCAAGCAGGACCAGCAGTAGCGAGAGGGACACCAGTGCTTTCCTGGGAGGTGTTTATGTCCTGAATTTGAATGGAGTGTGTGGTTTAGTGGGTGGAGCCAATCACTGGTTACATTGTGTGCCATACTGTGTTTTTTCTCAAGCTGAAACGGCCGGACTCTGACACAACACTGACACATGTGATATTTCATCGAGGCAGGGCGATCGGACACATTGTCAGCTGTTCTACACTCACACTTGACTAGGTTTGTTCTGACATGTTTTCCTTTGACCGGTTATTGTTGCTTTAAGATGTTCCTCTATTGTTGAAACGCCATTACAGCTCATAGTAATAGTAATAATAAACCACTATGAAAACTTATACGCGATTAGTACCTCGGGGACTTTGGTAACTCTATAAAGGACCGGCATGATCCCAGGATGCCATTCCATTCTTTCCGGGCTGAGTGCTCTGTGACAACCTCTGCTGTGATTTTATAATAGCTGCTGTTTTTGACTCTTACTTTAGCTCCCTAAGTGTGTCTTGTCAGCTGATTGGAGTCATTAATGTGACGCCTCTGAGACAGATGTGAAAGTTACAGCAAGGAAATCAATTATCAGGTACTGAGAGACGTGAACCCAATGTCAACATGTGTTCTACCTCTAATGAGCCTGGTCATGACATTGAACTTTACAGCAGTGTGTGTGTGTGTGTCTGTGTGTGTGTGTGTGTGTGTGTGTGTGTGTGTGTTCCATGACCCATTGTGCTCCAAAAGTACACAAACACAAGAATGTTAAAAAATGTTTGACGGTTTTACAGGTTTTGAAGAACCAAGACCTGGCCCAGGACTTGGGTGAGACCAGATACCAACTGTTCTTAGTCTGACAGGGTCTAGGGGTTTCGCCGCCAGAGGTCTCAGGTCAGTGTTACAGTAATGTATGTGTAAATATATGCTCAAATTGACGTGTGTGTGTATGATCTGGTGATGGGAGCACAGTATTTTATCCTCCAGCTCTTTAAAACGCAAATCCAGCTCCCGTTTCCACTTCTGAGTGAACTAAACTTTGGGCAAATCCAAAGTTAGAAACAGCTTTAGCCCCGAAGCAGGACACTGTGTGTGTTTATCTCAGGGAGAAAATCAGTCATCTGTATTAAAATTGTGTGCTATTAAAAGAGTATAATTATGTCTGTCTAAACTCCAGAGTGCAGAATACAGATGTGTTGATGGTGCAGACAGACTTCTAATCCTTCTATGAATGAGTCATTGAAGCACATAAACAAATGATTTGTCTATGACTTTTTTCACATTATTGCTGCCCTGTTCAACTGTGGCTGCTTGTTAATGAAAAGCTCATCATGCTGCTCCACTCACCTCCACCGTGTTCTTATCGCACTTGTAATCCTTTGACATCAGCTCTCTGTTTAAGAGGACATTTTATGCATTATTGGCTTAGTTTCAGCACACATGCATGGTTTTCACTCCCACTCCTGCTCTCTTCTCCTACAATCACGCACACTCACACCAACAGGGGAGCTGTGGCGCAGCTGGTCTGAGTCTTGCTCAAGCATGCCACAGGAGGAGCGGGGAATTTGAACCAACAATCGTAGCAGTGGCAGACTACTGCTAAGTGCTAAGTGTGTGTGATGCTCAAGAGTGTGTGAGGCAGAGACAAGCCATCAAATCACCAAAGGAATCATACAAAGGTCCTTGTCAAAGTCAGACTTTTTTTTACTGTGCATCTCGGTGAGCAGACAGCACTTTGAGACAGCTCTACTGGCTCAAAGGATCTCCAGCAAGCCCTTTTATCCACCCATCTCTGTGCTGGCGCTCCTTAGTGTCTCCTAGCGGACATGCGTGCATGAAAAGGTGGCATTTAAGCAGTCATGACCAGCCAGTCACTCAGCTCTGCACGTTGCCACTGGCTGCAGGCCTTTTTCCTTTCATTACACTGATTGAATCACTTAATGAGGGTTTACAGAATGATGGAGATGCAAAAGCGGGAAGACTAATGCTTAAAAAAAAAGAGCAGTGAGAATGTATCTGTCCTGCCTTTGCCTCTTCCATTTCACTGTGATGGCTTCATTGTCTGTGATTAAAGGAACATTTGAGAGTGATGAACCCATCAAAGGATCTTCTATGTGTGCTCAGCCTCCCTGCCTCTTTCCACTCTCCCTCGCTGCCTCGCTGCTCCCCTAAGGTTCAGAGAAGAATGTCTGACAGATTGCGGCCAGTGAGCTACAGATTGCCAGAGTTCTGACACCTTTACCATGCATGAGAAAGTTTCTGCGAAGCTCTCGTCTTCCCCGTGGAGTGTGGACTTGCTCACATTTGGATTTCACTGCTGGGACACCTGTTATAGGTTACCTGCACAGACTGCTCATCCCAAATGCGGCTGTTTGATTTGGATCAAATATTTGCATGGGCAGAATTTTCTGATGCTACCTTCTTATGCTTGTTATCATTCCATTTTTCTGATGTTATTTTCACTTTGGTTTTATTTATAAAGCATCAAATAACAAAAATAATTTCAAAACAGAACCAGGCTCAGGGCGGGTGGTCGCCTGCCTTGACCTTTTGGGTTGAGTCGAAAGCGGAGAGAGAAATGAAAAAGAGAAACAAAAACAAAACACTGGGCAGGTTAGTGGAGCCAGTAACAGCAAGTAAATACACAGGACATGTGCAGCAAGATACAGAGAGAGGGAGACGGATAGAGACGAGCACAACAACGGGAGGGAGATGACACAACGTTAATGTCCGTGCATCAGAGGGTCCCCCAGTCTACATGTGTAGCAGCATGTAAGATTGAGCTGGCTCAGATTGACTGAGTCAGCTCTAATTATAAGCTTTATCTACAAGATAAGTTTCAAGCCTGCTCTTAAAAGCAGAGAGGGTGTCTGCCTCCTGAAACTGAACTGGGAGGTGCTTCCCCAGGAAAAGAGGTGATAGCTAAAGGCTCTGCCTCCCATTCTTCTGCAATCTCTACTGTTTCATTATCAGTCTAGTGTTAGCAAAGTCCTGCCAGGGTCTTGATGGTGCGGGCCATCAGGGTGTGCTCTGTGGATAAACTGCTGCTATCTCTGACCGACTGTCCCATCTCCAAATGTATGTGATGGTGGCTCATTTCAAAGTTCAAGTTCACTAAAGTTGAAAGTCGGGCCTGTTTTCCTAACAGTCCAGCTGAAAAAACATTGTATCACAAGCACTCGATTGTATTTTGACAATGTAGTATTTCTTTATGTCTCTAAGGCACATGGTTTTGAAGTCCAAACAAGGATGGGAGGACCTGTGTGTGGAGCCATGCCTTCAGTAAAAGTAAAAATTATCAAGAGGGGCAAAGTAACATCATTGTATGTTAAATTTAAATCCAAAGTAACTGTGGCTGCATCAAATGCAAATACCAAAAACAGAATTATTTTCATTCCACTGAAGCTTTTCAGGGACAAAGAGTCCAAGTAAACACAAAGAGGTCATTATGTTCTTTAAAGAATGTGACCGAGGAACTATCAAAGATTCACATAAACTTTTGGAAAATTTTTTTTGCGTAAAGCAGCAACTGTGGACTTTATCGCCTCCGTTAAAAAAGGCCATTATGAGCAGGACGACTGATTCCAGCAAACAAAAGCTGTTTCAGTGCTGATATGCCCCTGACTACTGTTTCAAGACAGACTCAGGAAGCCGTCATTTCCACAGAGCTTTGGACTAAATGTCCGCACCGGCTCTAAATCATGATGAGAAAGGTTCAGCACGCTCCACATTTTTCTTTTGCACAGATCATAATACACCAAATGAGCCGTGCACACTGCTGTGTGGGACTGTGTGCAAGCGTTAGACTAACTACCGCACTCCGACAAAAATCTGACATTTCAGATGGAAATTACAAACAAATTGCTCCTCAAAGTTGCTCTTCTTTGAGTTTTTTTTTTTTTTTTTGGACACTGCTACTAAGGTAAATTGCTGTTAAAATGCCAGCCTCTGCCCCCACCACCCCCCACTGCAGCTACTGCACTTTAAGTGAGTCCAGACTGAGTGGAAAGTGCTTTTGACGGGCAGAAAGAGGGATGAGGCGCGCTAAGTGACGAACGTGCTGACCTTCAAACTGTTTTAAGACAGAAAGCTGTTACACTGTTCACTGTCCTCTGTTAGTGAACTCCTCCAGCGCTGAAGTATCTATTTGCTTGAGTGCTATACTGTGTGTGTGTGTGTGTGTGTGCCAACCACTCAACGCAAGATAACACAAAATTTGTCACCATCTGTTTTTATTCTCAATTCTCCTTCTTTGTTTTTAAAACCCAGTAGCATTATAGCGACAAAATCGTTAAAGAAATTGGTGCCAATATTTCAAAATGGATACACTTTGCTATATCTAAGAATTCAATGAGCACAGCTGCTCAAATGAGAAAAAGCGTCCGTCTAAGAATGTAACTTTGATTGAGACTATGTCCAACATTAATGCAACACAATCGTTTCTGTCTATACACAAAAAGTGGGTCATCAGAACAGGCTGGACGGACGTCGCTACACCTGGGTAATTATGGAGCTAAAGGTGGCAGTGAGGTAGAAAATTCCAGTTTATTGTACTAACATGACAATAATGAGCAATAATAGGTCATAAGATTGTGTTTTTTTAACCCTAATAAAAAACTTTCCAGTTAGGGAGCAGACATTTTGGTAACTTAAAGGTTTGTCCTTCTATTACCAGTAAAGTCTTAGCTTTGCCAAGACATTATATTTGTAGTCATACCACGCACAGTCAATTTATGGGGGAATTCAGATCAACACAATGACAAAGTGAAACCACATTTAAAAAGTTATGCATACATGCCAAGGGGGATGGTAAATATAAGGATGCGGCTGCAGTGAGTTAGTGGGATGCTAAAGGGATAAAAGTCCTTTTCTCTCCTGCTTTGACTGTGCAGATTTACTGTCACTGTGACAGACAAGCAGCTCCTTCTGCCTCCTAACATCTGCATTGTGTTTCAATATGTGTGTTATACAATCACACGCACAATTACACACAGACAGTAGCTGACGCTATCTCTGTTTGATCTTGTTGCCTTGGATCTCAATGGCATTAAAGGTAATGGCATGCTGCTTTTATAGGTGGTGATTTCTATAAAAATCCCCTCCATGCTGCCATCTGCATCAGCCCTGCAGCCTCGAAGCAACAACACTATGTAACTTTTCCATCGTCCAAGGAAAGCACCTTGTACAGTGGCTCATACCCCACATTAGACACATACTTATTCTGCGCCTTTAATGCTAGTGGGTGGACCTCTGTATTCAGTATTACATTTCCGTTTCACACAGACACTAAAGTGTGAAAGATCCCCAACAGGCAAAGTGCAATTTCTTATTATTAAATTGTGTGTGTGTTTGTGTGTGTTAGGTGTGCAGTTGAACAACTGCCTGGGGAAGTCAGTGAGCTGGTGATGGGAGTATAGTGCAGTTAGCATTCCAGGTGTCTTGTCAAAAACCTCAGCCTAAAATGACTTTTAGTGGTGTGTTGCTGACGACTGCATTGTGTTAAAAAAGGGTATTGTGCAGTTTGTTGTAGCTGTTGCTCCAAACTATTCGTTAATCCGTTATCTGTAACCACTTATCCGGTTACCCTCTGACTTCACACCTGAACTACAGATGATCCAGTAGTACGAAATCTGGACACACCTGGACACAATCGGATGGGATCTGATTGCTCGAAATGCATTTTAAACCAAGTGGAAACATCTGTGGAAACAACCTGATGTTGGATGCTTGTTTGGATGTTTGCATCACACAGAACAGTGATGTAGTTAGTGTTAGCACTCCAGGTCTGGGAGACTGAGCTGCATTGAAGTAGGGGAAGGCTTCTTGTCTACACACTGAAGAAACGCTGCTGAAATGTTGAAGCTGCACGAATGAAATTGTCTTGGGAGCATCGGTTCAGAGTACATGTGCAGCTTTAATCTCAGCGGCGCACACATTATTCCAGTGCACGCTCTGTCTGTGCCTGCTCAGGTAGTGCAATTAGGGTTCAGCTCAAAGATGGAAAAAACAGGATTAGATACAGGAAAAAAGGAACAGCTGTAAGGTACACATAGCTTGAGTCATACGTTACTGCTATTTTTATCTCCCTCTACAACAGGCAGATTTTTGGCTGTCAGAAAAACCGGAGCATGTATGACTCAGATGATGCATTTTTGATGACCATGCTGCATTTTTTGAAGATTATTACTGATTACTGCTAATAAGCTTCTTATAGGCCAATAAACAATGGACGGACCAGAGTTTAAGCAGCATTTATACCTACTGTCTGCTCTAAGTTTGCCTGAATGGACCTTGTCCCTAATGTATCTAAATTCCTGCCTTTGACTCCCTGAAAACCCTGCATTCTAATTGAGATTTAAGGCATAATTTACACTTACAACTGTAATTTGACAAGCTTAACTTAGTGTCCAGTTTCAGAACTTTATTTGACTTCACCAGCCAGCATAGTTTGCATAGTTTGTTACTGTGGAGAGACAAAGAAAGATCCGTCCATCCACTATCTTAACTGTTGAACTTATCCCATCACTGGCAATGGCAGGGATGACACACAGGGGCAAACAGAGACAGACAACCGTTCACACCTATGGGCAATTCAGAGTCACCAATTAACCTGAAACGCCTTAGGATTGTGGGAGGAAACTAAAACTCACACAAGCTTAGGGAAAACATGCAGACTCCACACAGACCCAGTTCCCTGTGACTGGCCAGGTTTCAAATCAGTGATCCTTAGCTCTGTGCCAACCCCTCCACCCCGATGCTGGCTCACAGAGAATGATCAGTAAGACCATTTACTGCCCATCCATACCATATACCAAATAAGACTGAAAATGCAGCAGGAGACGCAGGAGCTTCAAACTCGAGGGCAACAGAGCACAGGCACAATGCAAAAAGGGGAGAAGGTTAAGGATGGTGGTGTAGGGCCAAGCAGCAAATTTATGGCTCAGGGCCTAATAACTGGGCGATGTGTCCTTCTTGGAAAGAATCTTTGCTTAGTGGGATAACCCACCTGTCACTGCAGCGTCTGACAGGTGGTGCTGTTTGGACATGTTGCCATGTGATTGCTGCGAATTGCCTCATAATGACTGACAGTTTGATGGGTCATGCTATTGGCTGACGGAGTTAAATAACAGGTTGGACAAAAAGGATAGGGCCGAGGCCCAGTGAAGTCTCTTTGAAGGCACACATTTGAATAGTGAGAGGGAGCCTTCCTCGGCTCCCACAATGAAACTTCCATAGCAGATCGGCTCAGTTTAATGGCATCCAGCAGTTCTGTTGTTCTTAACAGGTGGCTGAAGCCAAACAGATTAAACCCTAACATCACCCCGTGTTTAAGGCCAGTGAACATTCCCTAATTTAAGCTATTAGCCCCTAATACACCATCTCCTCTGAGGTCTAAATAGGATTAAATTATTACGCTTCCAAAGATCTCTCCTTACATGGGTATTACAGAGACTTAGATAACAGTGTACAAAGTAAAGGATGAAGGTATTTTTTGCAGTTTGTTTTTATAGTCAAATCTGTGGAAACCTCAGGGACTGATATTTTTAGTGTATTACTGTGAAAAACATTAATGTCAGCATGTGCAAATGTGTTTGGCTTTGTGGATTCATGTCCTCACTGATGGCTCCCAGTAGCTGTAGCTTGGCTGCGGCTGCTTCAACTTGTGTGTCAGGCTTTAGGATGTCTTCTACATTATGAATATGTGATGTGCAGAGGCAGGCGCATTGCAGGTTTAAAGATCAACAAACCCGTCAAGTCAGGCAGATTTAGGCAAATTTATAGGGGGGAGGAAAATGTTCCATCATGCTCATGACAAGGCAGCTCAACGAACCAACCATTTCATTCCTCACCTTCACACATTGGACTTGCTAATATTGTGGGTGTGTATATGTTTGTTTTTTAAAGGCTTCCTCTCATCTGCTTTTCAAATGTTGGAGCGTTTCGCGAAGCCCCCATAGAAACACACAGCACACGGAGATGAGGTGATCTTATTAAAAACCATGCGCAATGTTTCCAGGAAAGTTATGAGAGCAGCTCCCTGCTGTGTCAGGAGTCATTTATCAGGAAATTGAGATTTGTTAGCTGTTCCGTCACGCTTCTCATCAAGCATGTAAGAAGGAGCGATGTTGCTGTGCATGCAGGCCGTGGGAGGAATAAAATAAATAAGTAGTCAGTTTGTTAAATGTTTTGTTGGTTTAGGTCTGCAACACCTCCACAAAACCCAGCATATATTTCCTCCTCACTTCTCCAGTCTGCCTACTTCTACACACCCACTCGTGGCCACAGTCAAGCACATTGCATCTTTCCATGGAAGCAAGCTGTGAGATGGCAATGTGTCAGGTCTTGAGGAGGTGCAGAGCTCCAGGTTTACAAAGGGTTTTCCGTCAAGCAGGCATGTTGGTGTGACTGCTACATGTTCTGGTTATTTAAAGTTTCAGTCAAGTTTTAATTCGATTAACTGCGCACCGGCGTTTAAAAAGTCAGGACACACAAGGAACCCTGTTTTGCTGACTGTATTATTAGTTCAACTTTATTTATATAGCGCCAATTTACAGCAAGGCATCTCAAGGCAGTTTACACAATAAAGTCAAGACTATGCAAACATTTTCAGAAAACCCAACAAATCTCCCTTGAGCAGCTATAGGCAACAGTGGAGAGGAAAAACTCCCTTTAACGGAAGAAACCTCCAGCAAAACCAGGCTCAGGGTGGACGCACATCTGCCTTGACCGGTTGGGCTGAGTGGAAAGTGGAGAGAGAAAAGAACAGAGCAACAAAAGCAACAACAAAACATTGAGCAGGTTAATAGGACCAGTAGCTGCGCACTGGAGGACACACAGCACCAAATCCGGGGACACCTGAAGACCGGGACAGAGAGAGGGAGACAGAGAGGGAGAGAGCCCACCTTACTAACCTTTAAAACACTGGATAAGAAATGTCTGCCCTCCCACCAAACTCACTATCTTTGTCCTTTCTGCTTGTCCTCTGTAATTAGACATAGAAAGATGCCGCAGCAATGTTTGAAGTGAGTCCTTGTCTGCCATCCATCATCGAGGGAATATACTTTATACAATACTAGAGCAGATTCTACAGAAGATTCTGGGACCTTATACAATCATGGTTGGGAAAGTCAGGGGAGTCAGCTCTAGTTATAAGAAAGTTCTTTGTGTATAGACAAAGCTTCAAGCTCATGTCTAATGGACATCATCTTCATCATCTTTAGACAAATTCTGTGAAAATGGCAGCAAGTCAACACTTAGTTCTGAAAGTTGGCGTGTTGGAAGCACCAACAATGGCAGCTGTAAGAATGTAAGTCTGACAAGGACCATATTTGTGATGGTGAGAGGACCGGGTCACAGGTCAGGTAGGGTGCTCCCATCCACTCACAGTGGCTCAAGGAAGGACAACCTGTGAACTGGAGACAGGGTCATGGCCTTCCAAGGGATAATGATCTGCGTGGGAAAATCTGGTCCCACAGAAGAGCCACTGTAGCATGAATAGATGAAAATGAATTTTTGTGTGAATGCAGTGTGACAACCAGGCACAGCCACAGGATGGGAGATGTCAAGCAATGTTTCAAAGCTTTTATTGGTTCTTTAGCACTTATCAAGGCGAGAGACAAATAACTCTCTAATGACACCAGAGTCATGTGATCACTATTAGGGAGGGGACAAAGTACTTAAAAGTAAGTCTGGATTTAGTTGGAGCAATCCTTTGTATGGACACACCTCTATGTATGGGAGCATGAGTACAGTGGAAAAATTATAATTTATGGCACAGTTACTCTTTAAGTAGTACAGTTGTGCTGAATATGTGTGACCAGCCAAATGATCTTTTACACCTGCCACTGATTTATGTTATGATGATTGTGTACTTTTTAATAAAGCACAGTGAATTACAATGGGTAGAAGATCCCGTATTCTCCTGTCTCCTCCCCCACGTAATAATAAATGCCTGCTTCGGTTTCACCTCAGTGTGTCAGGCTGAAAGGCAGACCAGGGGTTAAGTAACATTCATGTTGTGTCAGGATAAAAAATGAGTGTGCGGCTCCAGCAGATTCCAAGGGTTGGCAGGTCAGTGAAATGGGGGTGGACAGGGGGCACCGTGGCAGAGGGCAGGGCTGAACGCTTGGCTGCAGTTTGGCACTTTATGCTGCGTGTGCATCCAGTGTTATATGAACATCTGTCACTCCTGATCCCATTCCGACAACACGGCTCTGAAGTTGCTATTCTCTGGGTTTGAAAGTTGTCTTTTCTTTTTACATCAACAGTAGAAACGAATCTGGGCCTTTAACAAAATACACCATGTGGCTGATACTGATCTATTTTTGATTTCTTTTTATGATGGAAGCTATTGAGTTAGGTGGACGTGCCACAGAGATGCAGAAAAGTTTGAACAGACCGATCAGTTAATTTGATGTATCAAAGTTCACCAGCCCTATCATTTAAGCTTTAATCCCTGGGAGATGCTAACTGTGGTTTAACAAATGTGTTTTAAGACTGTTTGGCTGGTAACGGTGTGTGTGTGTGTGTGTGTGTGTGTGTGTGTGTGTGTGTGTGTGTGTGTGTGTGTGTGTGTGTGAAGCAAAGCCGTCGATTCTGCAGAATGCAAACACATCGACAACGTCTTTGTTCAAAGCACACAGTATCGTGACGATCTTTGTCTTTATGTGTGACAGCTCTTTAAAGTGAGGCTGTATCTGGATGCAGAGTTCCTGGCGAACACGTTTGGGGACTCTGTCCTCGTTAACACTGAAGCACCATCGTGGCTGTGGGTCTGCGTGGCTGCCTTTCTTGGCACAGCAGGTGCCACTGTTAACTCTACAAGCTTCTCACTATTCCTCCTCTCTCCCTGTCAGCATAGCCGCTGCACCTCACCAGGAGAAAACCTCTTAATTGGAAGACATAATTAAACCAAGTGCCTTATATATTTATTTAAAACATCAGTGGGCTCTGTTGGCCAGGGCTGATAATCACAACCGTTAAGTGTAAGAAAATTTGAGCGGCAGCCGGTAGTGGAGAGGTCCCATCAATATGGATTATTACCAACACTGAATTCAAATGTGGCTGATGTGGAATATAAGCCATGCAATAAGCCATGGCTTAGGTTTCATAAAACCATTAATGAACAATAAGTAATGTCAACTTTACCCCTGCACAAGTAAATATTGCATTAACCTTGTTATGCTGCGGTGGCGAGGAAAGATATTTGGTTTTTTTTCTAGTTTCTATAAGACATTGTTGGTGGACCAGTGGAAAATTTTCTCCTCAACAAATTGAAAGTTGAGTCTCTAGACAAGAGGTTGGTGCGCTAGTGGACCCACCAAAATTGCAGGATTATGTAGATTATTTAAGTAAATCTAAAAAGGCGCGTGTGTCCATTCAATTTCCAGTTCTAATAAATGCAAACTACACAGTCAGCAGTTGCAGAGCTCCGTGAAAATATTTCCCTGTTTTAACAAAATGGACAATGATTCTTCCGATACATGAAACAGATAAGCCAGAGATGTTGCCTGTGTTTGCACATTAGTTAAAACAATGTACGTCGAAGCCTTAGAGAAGCCACTGATTTGTGCAGTTAGACTCTATGATGGTGCTAAATGTCAATCCTTTGTTGTGGAAATGTCCAATAGAGACCCTTTAAAGTGGGCGAGCAGTTCCTCTCTCCTGTTTAAAGGTGCGCTCTTTTCTTGGAACAAAAACCCGTGTAAGCCTGTCTGTCCTCCAGGCTTTTACAGCCCGTTCTTGTCTGACTGTGATTATGTCTGTGTTTGTTGTCTTTGATGAGGGCTGGACTGTGATGGGTCATAATGGCTAAAATGAAAGGCTTCAGTGCAGACATCACAGACGCAGATATGAAAAAATACTGAAGTATAGGATTGTTAAAGATTAAAAAGGATGTAAATCTGTACCAATTTCAGCCACAATAATGTGGTTTGTTTTATCTTCAGAGCTGAATGCTCCCTTTCCATCGCAGCTCTTTGATTCCCTGTATTGTTTTTGATCTTCTTGCATTATTCTTCTCCCTACTCAGCATCTTGACAGCAACACTGAAGGTACGTTCAGTCATGAGCAAAGAAAAAAAAAACAGCCTGCTCCAAACCCCGGCACCTTGCCCCCACCCCAGCCACCGCTAATGTCAAATAACTTTCATCATTTGCAGTGTGTGTTTCAATTTCATCACACTTACATTTTCAGTTGCTGTAATCTCTGGGCTGTGCAGGCATCGCAGTGTGACTGCAGGGCTCGCCGGGAATCACACACACCATGCTGTTGTTGATGCTGCCGCCAACTTTAATGAGGGCATTTCTAACCTTCCCTCTCTTCAGTGTAACTCTTGTGAGATTTCATCATTTTACTGCAGTGACAGCAGCATTACTGGGAGACAGAAAGGGGAGCGTGTTGGCCCGTCACTGTGTTGCACCTTGCTGTTGGTTCACCAGCCAGCATTTGTCAACACTAAGCTCCTCATTTTGTTCAGACCACACAATTATACTTAATCCCATGGATTTTAACCAAGACAAATCGCCATGTTTCTAATTTAAATCGAGGAACATTATTAAGCACGGTCAGAAAAAAGTAACTGGACCAGTACTGCAGTAGTATTTAGAACACTTGTCTGAGAGGCAGGAGAAAGTTATGAATGTCATCCGTTTTTACCATTACCAAGCTACAATAAGCATCTTAGGCTAGTGCTTGCTTGAAGCTTTCATCTCCCTGCTCAGCTTTGCTCTGAAACACGATTCATCCATCCGTCCATTGAGTCATTATCTCTAAGCACTTATCGAGTTTAGGGTCGCAGGGGACTACAACCAATCCCAGCTGTCATTGTGTAAGAGGTGGAGTCAGGTCTCCAGTCCATCTCAGGACAAACAACGAGAGACATGAGCCCAACACGCATGTCTTTGGACTGTGGGAGGAAACTGGAGTTGAACAAGGGCAAGGATGGGGGGAACTTGCAAATTCCACATAGAAAGACTCCAGGTGAATTTGAACTGGGGTCCTCTAGCAGTGCAACCAAACGATCATAAAACTGCTCTAAAACTCAATCAACAGTTCTCAGAAGTGAATATCTGCAATTAGAGTTCTCAACATCAGTGATTTTAGGACTGTAATTAGTGTTAACTTTGTCATTTGTCTCTTTCAGTATCAACACACAATTTTGCAGCAGTGAAATTCCTACCAGTAGGACGGCATTTTAAAGAAAAGCTATTTGCCTTGTTACATAAGGCCCTGTTTTGTTTTTTGCTCAAGATCAGACATGTTTTGTGTGTGCATGCGTATCTAAATATGTGTGCATGTGCATGTGCATGTGCATTCTTGTGTGACAGAGTGCATTCAGCTGTGTCTCACCACATGTTTTCGCCCTCACGCTAACCTTGTTAAATGTACCTGGATCAGGTTAAGGACAGTATGTTCAGTATGTGTCCGTGTGAATTTCCTGAAAACAAATCCAGACTGCTTTTCAGGAAACTCACACACACACAAACACACACACACACACATGCTTTGGCTCTTTCTATAGCTGTGAGCACTAAACCCATACCCTCTCTCTAACCTAAGCCTAAGTCCAACTTTATCCTTCAGCCTATGTCTTAATCCTTACACTGCACAAAAACTGCTCAGAATGATGAACAATTTGTCCACATAACCACTGAAAAACATGTACACACACACTCATACCTGCCCCATCCTCACCTGTCTGTTGTGTTCAGGCAGGTCTGTTATCAACTCTGGCTGACTGGCTGTTGAGTGAATCATATTACCTATTGTCACTACAGGCCTCAGGTTGTTACTAATGATATACAGATTTTTATCACTGAACAGGACTGAGCTGCTGTCTCTCTCTCTCTTTCGTGCTCTCTCTCTCTCTCTCTCTGTACGTTTTTGTTCATTTTATTGCTGGCCCGTCTTTTTGTAGCAAATAAATTGCCTGGGAAAAATATTCCATAAGACAGAAGAAATCAGAAAAAAAACTTGACAGGACAGAGATCAAATTCTGCTTCCTGGAATATTGTGCTCCAGCAATATATACTTTAGTAAAATAATGTATTAGTTACACACATACACACACACAAAAAAAATTGTTATGTACTAGATGTCACTGTACAGATGCAATAAAGTGTGAAAGAAATGAAATGATGAAGAGATGAACGACACTTGTTAATACAGTAACGTGAGAACTGTTGAATACCGCAAATATGTATGAGAGCTGGTATCAGCACTAGCTAAGGTGAGTCGACTGACACGGGTTTGGATGTGTTGTAATATTGCACACAGCTGATGCCAGACCCTAGGGGATGACGTGATGAAGACAGTCACTTCTGCACTGATTAAAACCTATAGAACTCAGGTGTGCTTGTAACATTGTTTAGGGTAAAGCTTGTGTGTTGGGCTCGACTGGAACTTAGTTTTGTACCATATAAAAGGATGGAAGGTGGGAGCTTTTCTCTTCGCATCCGAGTGCAGGCACACCATTATTTCTTCCAGGCAGTGTTAACTGGATTTGTACTGAACTTGCAAAACACCAATAAAAACATTTGGTCGTTCGTTTCAGTCAGCACTACATGCTGCCATGACATGTACTGAGCAAATACAGAGCAATCACACCACAAAAGCAATAGTTTTGAAATGCACATGACCTGATGTACCAGGGCAATAAGATGAAAAGATGACACGTGATAAAATGAGTTATTTTGCTTTCTTTAATAATGGGAGTGTAACAAAGAAGGGTACACAAGCTCTGGACAGATGGATTAACGTTTCTACATTGCCAATGTATCAACTCTGGAAGCACCTACTGCTAGTAACAAACACTTGGTGCAGCATCTTACAAATAATTATGCAAATGAAAGCAGTTTGGTGTCATGTTATGAAAAAAAAAGAACATCTCAGAGAGTCTTTCAGAAGTAAAGATGATGCAGGTACATCTGTGAAAAACAGTAAACAAATAATTCACCGACTTATGAATGATATCGTAATTTAAATATGAAAGAATTATAGGTTTTTGAGATCTAATCATTTACACTGCTAAATCTAGAATCTACAATAGTGAAACCTCTATAGACAAAAACAAAAACCAGCATTTTTTGTTTAGATCTTAAGGCCTTGAAACAGACATGATTCTGTAGTGGAAATAAGAGTATGAGCTTAGGACCACCTCTGAAAAAGACTTTGAACCACTGACAGTCAAAGTAGTTTGTCTATGTTTTTGAAAGCATGTAAAGAACCAACCATATATAAACAGAAAATACCATCACCTTCTCTGAGCCTGAGCGTAATTAAGGTGAAGTGGAAAACTGTCCCATGGTCTTATGACTGAAAACTTTTAAAAGTTTTAACTGATTTGCAAATCTCTTAAGAGTAGCATGGTGGTGGAGTGGGTAACACTGCTGACTCACGACTAGACTCACTTGTTAGGTCACTTGTTAGGATCCCTGGCCAGCTGTAGCTTTTTTGTGAGGAATTTGCATGTTGTCCTTCTGCTTGCATAGGTTTCCCCCCACTGTCCAAAGACCTGTGGTTGTCTGTTGGACCTGACATGGACTGGAGACCTGTCCAGGGTGGACCCTGCCTCTCACCTTATGACTCGTATAGGCTCCAGCCCTACTGTCACCCTCAAGAGTTAGATGATGGATGAATAAATTCTCTTATTTACATTTTACACTTTCTCAGCATTTCTGAAAATATGGTTGTCTGGGCAGTGAAAGGACACTATTGGCAAAAAAATGATAAACAAAAAGTAGGATTTTGACAAATGAGGGGACATATGTCTCTGACCCCAGTTGAAATCAGTCTTCTTCTTCAGAGAGAAAAAAAATTACTGCAGAAAATAGAGATGGCATTGATGCACAGTTTTGTTGTTCATAATTGCTTTTGGTCAATTTCCTGCCTGTTTTAGTCTTGGTCTAATTCCCTTAAATTGATTTATAGATCAGTCTGTGTTTGTCTGGCTGTCAGACTTCATACACAGACTATCCACTGATCACACTGCATCTCACAGTTTAAAAGCTCCCACTCACTGAGTTGTGCATTAGCAGTACAACTCAGGACAAAGTGCCATTTGTTTTTGGATATGAGCACAGATGTGTTTGCTTTCAGTTGACTTTGTTTATTGCCAGGTCTTTTGAGCAGTTTCCCCAGTGTCTTTTGCTCTAGTTGCTCTGCTCGTACGTTCTACACAAAAGCCTGTTAGTGATGACTTGTTGAGATCTCAGCCAGCACAAAGCTGTGGCACAATACAGCTTTTGTAAAGGTTGAGTGCTATTTGGAAAGGAGCACAGGAGCAGAAGTCACCCCCTCAGGAACAATCCCACTGCATTCACATCCATTAAGTCTCATGAATGCTACAAAGCCTCCTTCGTGGCTTTTTTTCGCAAGATAACAGCATTAGAATCTGAACCACTATTTTGCTAGTTTTCCTTTTTTCTTTGAGTGTTCATGTTCAAAGATTTTCAAAGATATTTACTCACTGGCAGGTAGTAGCTACAACCAAAATGGCCTGGCTGCACAACTGATTTCCCTTTTTTATTAGGTCTCCATTTGTATTCTGTTTTTGCTCATTTTCAGTGATGCAGTGTTCACCGAGGATACCTCCATCATAATAGTCACTTTTAAAAGTCAGCTTGTTTCACCAAATACATGGTGTGCATTATTTAGGTTAAAAATGTGTTTTAGAGAATGTTGGGATGGGTGGATGGGTCAGAAATTGTAAGATTGTCTTGCAGGACACTAGAATTCAAGTCCAGTGTAAAAGTGTCAAACTACTGCTATTGCTGCCATTTTTTTATCAGTGACACATGAGGCATGACGTTAAAAAAGCTGTGATTTTTAAGGCAAACCTCGACTATTTTACCAGCCCTAGTGTAATTATTCATTCTTACACCTTACCCTGATATATTTGTGCCCAATTCCAATCAAACCACTGTGTTTGCATTGATATGGCAAAAAACAGTTTTACACCAGCTGCCAGTTTGGTGACAATAGAGTGCATTTACCCCCCTGCATAAGGTGCTATTTTAAAGAATGGTCTTGATTTTTGTATGAGAGGAACAAAGGACCTCGAATTCAGAATTTAGAAAAGCTCTGTGTACAATAACATGAGCATTTATGTATGTACTAAAACTAGACAGAATATCCAACCAAGTAAGTGATTGATGTGTTATTCACTGTGAAATACAACAACATTGTTCAGTACTTCAGAAACCAGTCTTGCTTGTGAAACACGGTTGTCAGGTCAAAAGTAAGTGAGGATCATGTCCCTGCTCTAATTTCACAAATGGTTGTTATGGGGGTATACAGCAGGGTTGGGGGTGTGATCCTGAGTTCTGGTTCCATAGAAGCTCATTGCCACCCTACTTTCTGTGGAATGCAGTATAAGGGTACCACACTGGTCATTGTCCTAAAGCTGCACTGGGATTGGCTTCCTGCAGACGAGACAGGGATCAAAACATTTATTCAGACAAAAATGTAACAATGTGTGAAGTCAGCATTTTTCTTACATCTCCATATGGCCGATGTTTAGCTAGACGTCAAAGAGATCTGCTGCTAATGCGACTAACAGAGCTCCACCCAACACTTCCCCAGAGGTATATTATTACATACTATTCACTGACTTGCTTGCTTGTTTCTTCAGGGCAATAATTGCAACTTTTGTTACTGCTGAAGTCATAAAAGCATCTCTGAGAGCGTCCGCCACCCTCACTTAACTTGCTGGCGAATGTGTTTGTTTGGCCGTGTCACTTTGAGTAGCCAGCAAAGAAAGACGTTCATTTTTGAGGAAGTGTGTGTGAGCACTGTCAGAGCAGTGCCAGCTTGTGTTCAACATTTCACAGTCACTCTGAGCTCATAAAGTGTCCAATAACCAGCAAGGTCTGGAAGCACATAAACTACCATATAGCTTCAGCTCTGTGTGCTGGCTTTAACATAAATCTGAATTTACAGCTGCACTGTTATATTAAGGTAAAGCTTTGTCCAAAATAGAAATGTCATTTTTTAACATGAACACGCACAAATATGCACATATGTGTGTGCATTTGCTCTCTCAGTAGCTTTAGTGCTGAAGGTAAAATGTTGAGACATACAGTCACTCTTGCATTACAACCACAGCACTTGAATGGCATTAGTTTAAGAACACAAGAGAGAGCAGGACTATGGAGGCTCCACAAAACCTTTACGTGAAAAAAAACATGCAAGCATTGATCCATGATCAATAGGCTTCTAATAAGGACACCAGGGCGGAATGGTGGTGTAGTAGTTGGCACTGCCTCCTCGAGGCTACAAGGCTCCTGGTTCAAATCAGCTGTGCCTTTTTGCATAAGTTTCCTCTGGGTTTTCCAGTTTTCTCTCACAGTCCACAGACATACATGTTAGGTTAACTTGTTCAAATGTTGTACCCTTAGTTTATGTCATTTATAACCCTAACCCAAATGAAACAAGGGTTAGGATCAGGATTATGCCTCAGCCACACCTCTGCCAAAGGTTCCCATACTCAATCCACCCATCTAGCACCATTAGTCTTTCCTCAGACAGACTGTGCACCATTTTCTGTGTGCATTGTTAAATTCTAATACTGATTAATACAAATGCTATGCAGTCAACAAAAGAATTTAACTCGCCACACATCCTGAACTGCAGATCAACACCTCAGATTTAGCCACCTTTGAGATCAAGAACCCACAGCCACCAAAGGCAGCTGGAAAGAACAACCAAACTTCCTTCCAGCTTCCAGCCATCCGCAGCACATCCACAGCAAAGGGCACCTTGCTAATGAGCTAAAATGAACATTGGAGACTGGATAGTGGTGTGTCTCCAAGGCAAGGCAAGGCAAAAGTATTCTGTTCAGCTGCAGCAAATACTCAGCTGCTATTCACACGCCAGCCCCAAAAAACAGAGCATCTGGGACTTGTCCCCAATGCCTGCTTCCTCTGAGTCCGACCTTTCCCATTTCATTGCATCTTTCTTTTGATTCCTCTGTTTTAAGAGCCCCCACAAACGTGCATCTGTCTACTCTTCCAGTAAAAAGGTCTCTGCTTTTCCTAATATTAACCATCACAGTAATCCAAGTGGCTCTACCACGAGCAAACTAAGTTGGGTCTTCTGAACTTCCTTCTTTATTTCTTACCACTCTATCCCCATCCCCCTCCTATCCCAACACCACCCCTTCCTTCCCTGACACCCAGATTTTTTAACTTGTAACTTTTAACTTGTATTAACAATTTCACTGTAACCACACCACTTGATTCAGGTCAGATTTAGCCCTGTTCCTACCCCTGTTTCCAGTTAAAGGATCCCTGCTCATCACAGTGATTACAAGTTTTCCCTCACTTTTTTACATTTATTTACTTTTAATCTACTCCAAATACCAAAATTGAAGGTTACAATTTGACTATTACTTGTTTTTAATGCCTCAGGTTTCTGCAGTTACCATGTAATTTCGCTAGGCAGCAGAAAATTTGCACCGATTCAACAAAGGGGAGCGCTGGCTCTAGAGCTTTACCGTCATATCATCATCATAGCTTAGTAATCCATTTTCCTGCAAGCCCTGAAAAGCTCATTATCATCTAGTAAATATTTGCAGTTACAACTTTCAGTCTGCCCTGTCATCACCTAATGCTGTCAACACCTTACTGGCTAAATGGGTCAAAGACAGATTTATATCGAGTCAATTGAACAATCTACCTTTCCTAGACGTCCGGCCAGCAGTGTCATTCCATCCCCAAACTTCTCTATGCAACACAGAACCACCAACAATGTCATAAAACTGTGGAGAGGACATAACAAGCCCTCTCATGTCTTCCCCACCCAGGTGAATGGGGTGAGTTTTCTGGAAACGCTACATCACTAAATCACAGTCTACCTCACTTTCAGCCACAGATGAAGCCCTTAGACTTTTGATTTTCTTTTGGAGGCATTCTGCTGAATTCCAAATAACTACAACTGTCCTAATGTTTTCCATTCCCTCTGTCATTTTCTTGTCATCCCTCCATCCTCACCCCAAACATTGGCATTACTATCCTCACAAAAATACACCTTTGGCAACACTTGGCTATACGCCTGGAATGGAATCTCCATTTTCTACAACGACTCCATCGCCCATCATTGTCAGCCCACCCTACTACAAAGGCTCATGTACTTCAGGCTCTGGCTCATCCACACGTTTTAAGCCCATCATCATAGCTTCCATTCATTTGCAGTTTGGGAAATCTTAAACATAGGCCAGTTTCGCTTTTACCAGCCATGATGCAGTTTTAATGCAGACTCATTAATCTCCATCCTTTATCTATTCCTTCAACGGGCAGCACCTTTAAAAGAGCTACACATACCACACCTCCTATAACCTGTCCTTCCTTCCTATGTGGATTTGGTTCCTCCAAATTCAACACAAAATGCAACATTTAATGACTACTGCAGTCTCTAAACTGCTCACTCCCTTCATGACCAGCATCTTCAGTATTTAGCAGAGCACACTTTAACTATTATATCCAGCTGCAAACATGATGCATAGTCACACTAATCTTGGTCTATAAGGCCAATAACTCACTAATCTTTTTAGCTATAGAAAAATCCATCAGGAACTAACTAAAGACAAAGGCAAGGCAAAATGTCAGGAAAGACACACCAAAAGGTAAAACAGTGAATGAGATTTGTTTTAAAATTAAAATGCAGTAGCAATTGCACTGTTTTAGATGGTGAGCCCAAAAACACACATACCAATCATGTTGACAGGACATCAGGAACAGTGGAGCTGCTGCATGGCTAACTGACTTACTGACTGACACACACATACACACACACGCACACACACACACACACACACACACACACACACACACACACACACACACACACACACACACACACACACACACACACACACACACACACATTTGAGCAAGTAAAGTTAAAAAACTCAAGACAAAACAAGATTATTCAAAATAACATAGGGATGCTTCACTAAATTGACCCCTGCCTATGCTCACACACATGCACACTGTGTGTGACAGTGAGAATGCACTTAATGTGAAAATAAAATTACCATTCCACATTTCTTTTGAACATCCGTACATGTACAAACTCCTCTGCAACATCTCAGAAGGATGTTGCTTTACACATCAGTGTGATTTGTTACAACATCTCTTCTTCACTGTAAATAGAGGCATGTGACAGTAAAACAGATTGACTGCATCACCTTCATCAAAAGGTCATGTATAGCCAATGCAAAGGATGATTTGAACCAAATCTCATGTAAAATCAACAAAATCCCTTGCAGCTGAAATGTGCTTGGCATAAATTTGGAATGTTATCATTATCTGCAGACACTCAGGTTAATATTTGTCATCTGTCACACAAAGCTATGCAGCCTTACTTTCCTCTGCTTCAGTGATATATATTCCTGTCAGGAAACCTATATGTAGTCCTCCCATGGTGTGGGGGCCGTGCTGTCTCTCATGCAGAGAACATCAGTGAGCTTGAGCAAGTGCACACCGGTTATTCAGTCATAATATGATTAACGCGTTAATACAACAGGAGTGCAGCCTATGTAAATGTCAGTTTGATTAACAGGGTTGTGCACATAGCTGCAGTAAGCATGATGGTTAATTCACTTCAATTTTTCCACTGTATTTGCATAAAAGACATGAATGCAGCTGCATGATGCATGAAAGTAGCAGAGATGACCTAAACAGTTAGAAACAAGACCAGTCTCCTGTGTTGTCATTCACGACATTCTTAGTAATTTTCTGCCTCTGCCTCCCTTTTTCATCATTCTTCTTCCATCTGGTTTAGTTTCTCTGCTGTTGGAATAAATACAGTCCGCCCTTTAAAAATGTTTTTTTAAACTTTTCTTATAACAGTCCATAGGATAATTCATCATTACACAACATTAGTTAGACTTATGTATCTTATTTTTATCTCATTTTGCTCTTTTTAACTTTAATTATTTAAAGAGCAGTGTTGTACAACAGTGATCAAACTTTTTTGTTTGTTTCCCCCTGATGTTAGATTGTAGACTAATCCAGACACATGTGTTAAAACAGTTTTCACAGCCAAGACAGGAGCCTTTAGGGCCAGAGAAGGAAACATGTGAACCCCCCATGACACAGACACGTTCGTAATGCATCAATGGGAATACAAACCGGGGTGCTTTGAATAGCACTCTAATTACTCTCATATTCGCCTCCACACCACCAGATGTGCGGGTCACTGCAGTTCTCTTAGGAATTTATCATCTCATGGAAAGAAATGCAGCCTGATCATCACGGACTCATGTGTTTAACATAAGGGATTCACCAATATACAAAATCACAGCTGTATCTAAAAACTCTAATGTAAACCAATTTTACTACGAGAATGTCTACAGTAGATCTGAAACTGTGTCATACGTATTTGATGACATGGCACGCTTGTTAAAATTTATTCTTATTCTTTCACCCAGCAGGAAGTTTGCATTTTAGCTATTCAATATACAAATCAATGAGTACAGCACACACACATACACACACAGCGTGACATTAATTATAAGAAGTCATTCAGTTCAAGAGAAATTAGTCATTTTCCTGTAATACATACCTATTGTATGTACTAAACCCTCATGCTAAAATCCCACAAAGCACTAGAAGAGACACATTCACTTCCTCTCTATGAAATCTGTTCTGTTTTGTTTGGTGTGATTTAGTGTGAAGGACTGTGGGAAATATACAATATGTTATTTGTAGCTGAATTGTTTACAGTTTGTTTGGAAGATATTAATAGTACTGTATGAAATTCGTAATGATAATAATTATCTAAGCTACAATCTCTAAGGGTGATCGCTTGTAATGAGTGAGGATATTGTAAATTACACTGCTCATTTTCCTTGTGACTGTGTGGACTATGTGGATTGCCTACCAACAGGTTTCCTCCTTAAACACCCCATTAGAAACCACTTTGAAAGATTCCCACAAAGCAGCTTTGCTTATTAGGTCATTACATCTACAGTAAATGTGACCACCAGAAGCTACATATTTGTTACAAATGTAATATTTTGTTTTTTCCGAGTGCAGCTCAGAGATTTATCTGCTGCCTGCCAACATAATAATATGATTCCGATATGCAGTGGAGATTACCTGCAAAAAATGTTTACCATCCCACAGCTGTGACTTGTGCACACAGACGTGTACGCACAGCCGGATCAACTGCACAACATGTTGGACATCTGGGCAGAGATGAAGTGTTTGCAAGAATAAGAGGGACACACAGCAGAATTAGCAGCATCAAGTCCAGCAGTGAGATAAGGCTCTGTGTCTGGCTCGTTAACTTCGTGTGAACAGTGTGTCTAAATAGGCCAGTGTACTACATCTGACTGCACACTGAAAGTAGCACTAACTTTGTTACCCATAGTCAAACAGCAAGCTAATTAAGTGATAAAATAAATTATAATTAATTATTAGAGCGTTCCTTTATGCACTGAGTCTCTCACTGAGCTCTCCACGTGGCAGTGCAAGCTAATTAAATCTAATCAAAGCCAGCATTGGGATGCCGCGTAGTTGAAAAGGATTCAGGCAATTTTCTGGAGGTCATGAAATGGCAGAAGCATCTCCATAGAGCTGAATTACCTCTCTATTAATTAATCTCCAGCAAACATGGTTAAGTCATTAAATGAGTAATTAAAAATGCAAAATGTCAAGGCACGTTTGACAAACTTAAAATTCATCCAGCCATGGCAAGAAAGAACTTTGTGCTTTCCACTGACCACAGTTGGGTTAAACTGTGTCTGCTGTAAACTGACAGCACAACGTGGAGCTTTGGGGATGTACATATACGACTGTGCCTTCTTGTATATGTGCAAATGTTAGAAAATGGACTTGAAGTGTGAAGTTGTCATGGTTAGTGGGTGTTCTGTGGGCAGTGTAGATGGCTGCACTGACTGTAATAAAAGCATATCTGCTGCATGACGTGGCACGTATTAATGACAAGCCCGACACTCTGACTGTGACCAAGCTTATAGCTTGTTATGTCGAACTTGCACTCATAGTCTGTGTATGACCATTTAGGGTTTGTTGTCACCTCGAGGTCCACTATCTGGTTTTCAGGGTGGCATGTCTCATTTATTACACTTCTGCATGTTGTATGTGACAAGGGTCAAACCACACGCCTTCTCTGGAAGGAGGATCAGGAACTGGGTGCATCTCATTTCCTTCCTCTTAGTCTTTATTTCATTATTACCACCATTAGAGGTATTCTTTTTAAAAACACTAGTCAGGCCCAATCACTGATAAGTTCTGAGTCGAGATGTCCAAATTGAGAACAAACTGACAGTGACGTCCCACCAAAGCTTAATTTTTATGCTGGTGTGAGCAGTTAGACTGTGCTAATCTGCAACACCACCTGTCCGGTAGTTGGCTGACGAGTTTCTTTGTGAATTTGGTGAGTTTGATTTGTTTGTTTTACAAATAATAGTGAAATGAAGAAGGTGATTTGAATTTGGCGCTATCAGTCATTGAAGAGCAGTAACTTTAAATTACCACCAAGCAGAGCAGACATCGGAGGAGATGGATCATCCGACCATTGAACTGTTTGAGGAAAAGGGATTGATCGACCACTTGTTGTTGCGGTTTGCATTGATGCAAAGTTTAGTTTCTGTACATTCCTGTGGAGGTGTAGGGGTCTACGATGGAAACGTGACAAAAGAAATGATAGACATTATTTGTGTTATATCACATGAAGTTATCCAGAATTACCTATTTCTATATCTCTCTTCTGCACTGTGATGTTCCAGTTAAATTTGGCACTTCCCACTCTGAAACCCCCTCTGAAGCTCACTGGAAGGTCGAAAGCAACCTCAGGCGTGAAGTTGGTCAGCGGTGGGCTTAGAGAGATGAAGACATGTGCCTTGATTCTGGCAGCTCTGCTGCTCCACATCGTCCAAGCAGGTGAGTAAATTAAAACACCATACGACACTGTGGTTTTCTAGCAGTATGTCTCACTATTTATGTTTTAAAAGGTTCATAAGCTATGAATACCCACACAGAGCCAGTTCAGCGTTGGTGTGTTCTCTTTGTGGGGTTGGTTGACATGTAGAATATAAAGAACGTCACAGATCTTTTGATTTCAGTTGGATTCTAAACTAATTAGAGGAAAAAGGAGTTCTCGGCAGGATTTGGGTACACATACTAACGTTCAATAACTTCCAGCATGCTTCAGTTGTTTGCCTAAATAGGATTTATTGCTAACAATTAAAGGACAAAATAATGTTGACGCTATCCTTAAATGGGTTGTGCAGTGTTAGATAGCTTGACTCAGTCAGTGTTGGCCATTACTGTCTGTCTGCAACACTGTACTCAACGTTGATACTACTACTTTGTGCTCTCCAGACAGCTCTTTGTTGTCATTCTAGCTTGTTCCGTTCAGCACTATATGAAGTGATGGTGGAGCCAAAAGCCCTGTAGCCTTCAGACAGATTGAGAGCAATTATAAGTTTAGTACATAAGGTGTAGTGATCAGATTCGGTTGGAAACATTTTCAAACACATGAGATATGGTGAAATGGCTCGAGCAGTGCATGACATAAACATTTGTCACACATACTCTATGTACACTAAGGTCACACACAAGTTTGATCTACTTCTATTTCAGCTTTTCCCATCAGGGATGTCTGTTAGGACATCCATATGTCTCTGCCTCTTGTCTCTTTCTCACTGCTACTGTCTCTAACCCATAGAGCAGAACTGGTCTCACTACTGTCCAGTACACGTTTCCTTTGAGTCTGGCTGACACTCTTCTGTCACACAACACTCCTGACACTTTCCTCCACCCACTCCAACCCGCCTGCACTCGCCTCTTCACCTCTTTTCCACACTCCCCATCACACCGAACTGTTGACCCCAAGTACTTAAACTCCTGCACCTTCTTCACCTCAGCCCCCAGTAACCTCACACTTCTACCTTGCTCCCTCTCGTTTAAACACATGTATTCTGTCTTACTACGACTGACTTTCATGCCTCTTCTTTCCAGAGCAAACCTCCAGCTCTCCAGCTGTTCCTCCACCTGCTCTCAACTCTCATTGCAAATCACAATGTCATCTGCAAACATCATTGTCCAGGGAGATTTCTGTCTGACGTCATCTGTCAACCTGTCCATCAGCATAGCAAACAAGAAGGGACTCAAAGCCAATCCTTGGTGTAGTCCCACCTCCACCTTGAACTCCTCTGTCTGACCTACTGCACATCTCACCACCGTCATGCTTCTCTCATACATGTCCTGAACTACTCTGACGTACTTCTCTGCCACTCCTGACAACCTCATACAGTACCACAGCTCCTCCCTCAGCACCCTGTCATACACCTTCTCTAAATCCACAAAGACACAATGCAGCTCCTTCTGACCATCTCTGTACTTTTCCATCAACAATCTCAAAGCGAAAATGGCATCAGTGGTGCTCTTACGGGGCATGAAACCATACTGCTGCTCACAAATCTCCACCTCCTTCCTAAGCCTGGCTTCCACTACTCTTTCCCACAGCTTCATTGTGTGGCTCATCAGCTTTATCCCTCTGTAGTTGCTGCAGTTCTGTGTGTCACCCTTGTTCTTAAAGATCGGCACCAGAACGCTTCTCCTCCATTCCTCAGGCATCTTCTCACTCTCTAAAATCCTGTTAAACAGACCTGTCAGAAACTTCACTGCTGTCTCTCCTAGACACTTCCACACCTCCACAGGTACATCATCAGGACCAGCAGCCTTTCCGCTCTTCATCCTTTTCAGAGCCTTCCTCACCTCTTCCTTTCTAATCCCTGCTATTTCCTGCTCCACAACATCCACATCTTCCTCCCTTCTTTCTCTGTCATTTTCCTCATTCATCAGCTCCTCAAAATACTCCTTCCATCTTCGCTGCACACTCTCCTGGCTTGTTAGCACCTTTCCATCTCTGTCTTTAATCACCCTTATCTGTTGCACATCTTTCCCATCCCTATCTCTCTGTCTGGTTAGCCTGTACAAGTCCTTCTCTTCTTCCTTCGTGTCTAACCTGTCATACAGCTCATCGTAAGCTTTCTGTTTGGCCTTTGCCACCTCCCTCTTCACTCTGCGCTGCACTTCCTTGTACTCCTGTCTACTTTCCTCAGTCCTTTCTACATCCCAGTTCCTCTTAGCCAACTTCTTCCTCTGGATGCAGTCCTGTACTTCGTCATTCCACCACTAGGTGTCTTTATCTTCTTTCCTCCTTCCAGATGGCACACCCAGCACCTTAATACTCGTTTCCCTGATTACCTCTGCTGTAGTTTCCCAGTCATCTGGAAGCTCTTCCTGACCACCCAAAGCCTGTCTCAACTTCTGCCTAAATTCCTCGCAAGTGTTTTCATTCTTTAGCTTCCACCACTTGGTCTTCTTTTCTGACTTTCCTCTCTTCTTCTTCCTGACCACCAGAGTCATCTTGCACACCACCATGCGGTGCTGTCTGGCTACACTCTCTCCTACCACCACTTTACAGTCACTAACCTCTCAAATGACCTCGTCTACATAGAATGTAGTCCATCTGTGTACTCCTACCTCCACTCACCTATGTCACTCTATGTTCCTCTCTCTTCTGAAAGTAAGTGTTGACTACAGCCATTTGCATCCTCTTAGCAAAGTCCACCACCATCTGTCCTTCTGGATTCCTTTCCTTTACACCAAACCTGCCCATAACCTCCTCATCACCTCTGTTCCCCTCACCAACATGCCCATTGAACTCTGCTCCAACAACTATTCTCTCTCCTCTGGGGATACTCTCTATGACCTCATTAAACTCACTCCAGAATCTCTCCTTCTCTTCTAACTCACAGCCAACTTGTGGAACATACCCACTGATTACGTTCACCATCACCTCTTCGATTTCTAGCTTTAGGCTCATCACCCTGTCTGAGACTTTTTTCACCTCTAGAACATTGTTCACAAACTCCCTCTTCAGGATCACTCCTACTCCGCTTCTCTTCCTATCCACACCATGGTAGAACAGTTTGTATCCTCCTCCAATACTACGTGCTTTGCTGCCCTTCCACCTCGACTCCTGCACACACAGTACATCTACCTTCCTTCTCTCCATCTTGTCTGCCAGCTCTCTACCTTTCCCTGTCATTGTTCCAACGTTAAGAGTCCCTACTCTCAGATCTAAGCTCCTGTCTTACCTCTTCTCTCTCTATCCACGGACCCTTCTGCCTCCTCTCCTTCTTCGACCAACAGTAGTCCAATTTCCACTGGCACCCTGTAGGGTAACGGCACCGGTGGCGGTCGTTGTTAACCTGGGCCGGTATGAAAGTGCTATGGATGACTCACATGTAGGTTGTACTTGACGCAACCCTCTCTATTTATCCAGGGTTGGGACCGACACAGAAGTCACTGGCTTGCAACCCCTATGGCTGGATTAAGGTCACACACAACTTCGATGAGGGACAATAAATGGAATTTCTTCCTCTGACCAACAAATACAGATTACAGTGATTTTGAAGAAAAAAATGGACATTCATGTATGCATGTAAAAAGCGGTCTCATGGTTTCTGTTCCTATAGTAGATCATTCAAAACCCATTAGGTTATTTAAATTTTTTTAAATGTGTTTTGTTAGCTTTTGAAAATCATTTTTATTTCAACATCTGGCATATTATGGGTTTTATCTGTACCAATAGTATGTGAATGTGAGAAGCTTTGAAGTTACTATGACAAGCAGCAACAGCCCTGGATGGACACCAGCTAATAATATATACTGTCAATGTACGTGCTCATGGTGATCTAATCCCTGAGGTGACTGAGAGACATGTCTGACAGTTGAACTCTTAAATTTATCCAGCATATCCACCAGGTGGACCAACATTTTGTGATTCCATGATGAAGATTGTGAACAATGATAATCAACATTGTCTACAGAGCACAGCTTAGACATTGTCAAACTTTGGACAAATGGTAGTGATTCCTCTGTCAGCTTTCAAGGGATTAAGGATGTTTTCTTTCACGATTCAGTCTTGCTTATGCTGTTCTTGCGTTTGTCTGCCAGTTCACGCCTCAATTTAGACATCACAGCTATTGGTGTGGGGCATCCTTCAACTGGTCATGAACTTCCCACTTTTTGTAACTTGACACACACGTCACAAAGCTTAAACAGTAGGAAATGAGGACGTCAGAGGACGACAGTCCGTCAGACTGATCCAAGAATATTCCACTGCATGTAATTTAATGACATATGTTACTTTGCGTCACAATAGTGGATCAACTGACGTGCAAACATTGCTGTCTTCAGGGGCCACGTGCGAGCATGGCTGTAAACTTGTTTCTCTGTGGCAATTTGACTAACTGAAAGTTTAATGATCCCTGTCATGTGGAAATTGTGCTGTTTAAAAAAACAGGCAGCAATAGAAAACACCAAAGATGAATCAGAAAGGCAAATGAGGATGTTCTAAAGTCCACATAGAGACAATCCACATAGTCAGACACATTAAGTAGGAAATGTGTAAATGAAAATGTGCCAGATGTGTGAAAAACAATAATGCTAAGCAGGCTTCAGCTCATTAGCAAATGTTAAAATGGATGTGTAGACAATCTACACAATCATTTTCTTCATTCATTTATAAGTTTCCATCAAGCTACGCTACAGTGTGCTTACAGAACCTAGACAGTTTCAGCACCGCTGCTAGATGGAAAATGTTCCATTTCTCTTTCCTTCTTTCTTTCTTCATTTAAGCAAGACAGTGCTGCAGTAATTTGCATTATAGGGCATATTTTGGAATAGATGGCCATCAAGAGTTTTTGAGTAAGGCTCAGCCTCAGAGCTGGCCCAAGGCTTAAGTTAACTAAGTGGTTGCTTAGGGCCCCGTGACATTGCAGAGGCCCAACACATGGTAATATTTGTTTACATTTTTCACTCCCAGTCCTGTGACTGTTCTATTTCTGTTCTGTTTTTACACCTCTTGGCTGTTCTTGATTGGAGGGAGGGAGCATAAGGTGGATGACTTTTACATCCAGCAGTGGGTGGCTAAAAAGAAAAATGTGCCCCACAGCCAAAGTGTTGCAGTGAATAAATTAAGAAAGGACGACACTGTCAGAGTGAATGTATGTATTTAACATGATAAATTTGTCTAATAATTGTCCATATATCCATCTATTAACATGTATTGTGTTTAGGGTTGCAGGGGGCTGGAGCCTATCCCAGCTGTCATTGGGATAGAGGCGAGTCCACAGTCCACATACAGAGACAGACAACCACTTATACTAACATTCACACAAGCAATTAAGTGTCTTTTGACTGTGGGAGGAAACTGGAGGAAACCATAGGGAGAATATGCAACTCAACACAGGAAGGCTGTAGCTGGCCAGGGATTAGAACTGGGGACTAACCACTACACCACTGTGCTGCCCTCTAGTAATTGTCAAAGTCTATTGAAATCACATCAGTATACACCTGTTAGAGGAGTAATGTTGTTCCATTGTTAAAACCTTCTGTAGATGTAACCATAGCTCTTCTGTGCACAACAGGAAGCTGCAAAATCTATCGATTATCTAAATTGCCTATCCCGTTTGGGGAGTGCTGGAACTAAACCAACTATCATTGAGTGAAAGCCAAGTCTGTTAAATTAATCATTTTACATACTTCCAATTAGGGTCTGAGACAGAGGGGAGACATGTCCAGCGTGGACACCGCACCTCACCCAATGACACCTGGGATAAGCTCCAGCCCCTGTGACCCTGAACAAAATAAACGGTTAGAGATAATGGATGGATCCATCTTTCCAATTACTAATTTAATCCTAAGTGTCGTTGTAGTGATGAATTATGTTTGTGAAGAATCAGCAGCCAGATCAGCTCATTAGATCTGATTATGTTCATTAGTTTGGTTTGTTGATGATCTGTCAACAGATGGTCACATCTGAAGTTTAACTGTGCACCCGAATGTTTGTGGACTGCTCCACCCCGAACAAAGTGTGTCCAACACACACCCATGTAGCTGGGGACAATAATACAACAGCTTCAAAAGATGATTCCTGGTAATCCAGCCAGTTCTACTGTGTCTGCCTGTAGTCGGGTTCCTTTGAAGTGTCATATTTCTTGTGATTTATTAGTGTGGTGTAATTCCCTCTGACTCACCTGGGATGGTGGTTTCTGAGTTGAGGGACATTTGATTGTGTTGCTGAATAAAGAAAGAATTTTAAAGCAAAGTAAAGCAGCATGTTCAGCAGTTTTACTCACAGCTGTCAAACACTTGAGTAACTGGCAGCCACAGATCTCAAAGGAGTGAAATGTGTGTGAGAACAGCTGCTGATGAGGACCTTTCTACTGTATGCTTTATGGAGAGAATTTTGACTCTGGGTTTATCATGTACTTTAAGCCTTTCCATGTTGACTCCTCCGTGCTTGTGATAGCGATAGTGATTGTGCAGACAGCACAATCTTTTGTATGACCCGTTCTTGCTAACATGTTATCTCAGGAATGCTTTCAGTTCCAAATTTCGCACAAGCATACACTTGGACTGAAGGATAAAATGATTACATTTGGATGGTACGAGGTCACTGTGACATCACATCAACAGAATGGGCATTTTAAAAAAAGCACTGTTGTGTTGTTTTGATGATTCTTTTTTGTTATATTCACAAAAGTATCTTCACTGCACAAACTTGTTATAAATTTCATGTTACAGACTGAAAAGAAGCCAGTTGGCTGTTCGAATTAATCACCATGACTAATTTAAAATAAGATATTTAAAGAAATTAGTGCACAGGGTTAAATTTACTTGGGGTTTTCCAGTTTTCTGAGTTCCTATCAAATCTATACATACAGGTCTAAGCTACACATTGATTCTTTATAAAGTGCTCCTAAAAGTTCCAAAATAAAGAACATCTCACTACATCTGGCACAAACATCCATTTTGACTCATGGCTAAACTCATTAGAATATGATTCTGAGCCGATGTGCATGTCAACAGCAACTTGACCAGGTGGCAGAAGGATCCAACCACAAGGTTGTAATGTCAGTTATATTTCTGTTCTTCAGTGCATGGTTAACAATGTCGTTGTAGATTCACAGTCGTTCAGGTTGTGCTATCTAAAGTCTATCTTGTTATCTAGAAACATTTCACTACTTATCCAAGCAGCTTCTTCGGTTTCAATAAATGTGGCTGGGGAACGTACTCTGCAGGATAAAACTGGATGAAACTTTGCTTTTGGGGCCAGTCCAATTTATGGTTGAGGTGAACACCCAGGTACCAGAAATTGTCCACCATCTCAATGTCCAAGCCCCTGATGTTCACTGGTGTTTGAGGTAGTGTCCTTCTCCAGAGGTTTATCATTGTCTTACTTGTCTTTGTCTTTGTTTTGCTGGTGTCTAAGCACAGGTGGTTGTGCTCACACCAGTGCATAAATTCCATCAAGATAGACCTGTTCTCCACTCATTCCCCTCAGACACACAGCCGACAATTGTCAGTCACTAGAGAACTTCTGGAAGCGACAACTGCTGATGTTGTAGATAAAGCCTGATGTGTAAAAGATGAAGAGGAATGATGAGAGGATCCCTGAGGGGCCCCAGTGTTGCGGACACACCGTTATGCAGCTTGACGTACTGTGGCCTATTGGTGAGGTAGTCAATTGTCCCATGCCGCCCACTGTCCAAGCACAGTTGCCCAGTAGTGCCGTTGCAGTCCAAAACCTGGTACACCCTGCGTTTATATTGCAAAACATGATGGTTCCAGAGGATGACAATAGCCTACTGGACCAGGAGGTGCAGGGCCCTCCTAACCCACATCTAGTTCTGACACTTGATAACGGCAAGTAATTGGCACGTGACATTTAAAGTGGGTGTACAGAGCTCAGCATGGATAATTCCAAGTATTCCCAGAATAAGGTACAGGAGGAAAAAAATTTAATTCTATTTTAGTGGCCAAAAATGAACATGTGAATGCAGTATGCCACCTTAATACAACAGTAGTGTCACTAGACTCAACATGCTAAGTGTTAGAATCATAAGAAAGCTGCAGACAAACACCTCTAAAATCACTCTCAGACAGCAGAAGCCATCTGATTGTATGTCACAACCTATCAATCTGTGTTAGCCCTTTGGGAAATCTACCTGACAATTCGGGTCCCTGGCCAGTCAATGTCATTGATGGATCAATTAGGTGGCAGGGGAATCAGGTAACCACGACACACACCACAGAGCAATAGATTGAAACTGTATTGAGCAGGCACTGTGCTATCCTGATAATAACAGAACCAAAGTAAATGGGTTTATCAGTCACTCTAAGTCAGTGAACAAGCCAATAAGCTTGTGTTTCCCCCTTTTGAGTAGATGGGAAACTGTGTGACTGTGGATAGTAATAACTGAACAGCAATTAACTAATTGTCAAACCTGATGAAACCATTCTTTAGGAAGAACACATTTATTCTTAAACCCACCAAATTCACTAATAATATTCACTTAATTTTTTATGGTGTTTGTTGTTATGTTTGTGTGCGGACAGGTTTGTGAAAAATAATTAGATTATGATTTTTTATTCCATCCATGCACATTTTCTGAGAGGGGCAATCATTTATGTTAGTGCCATATCAATATGATGTTGATAGGATTTCTGAAGAGTTTTTGTAACTTACATTTTTCTGCCTTTTTTTATTGGACATAATATCAGTGTGTTTCCCACATCGTCAATCAGCTGCCTGGAAACCTTGTACTTTGACATAACTGCATACTGCTAAAGGTAACTGCAAGTTGAACAAACTCATTTACTTATTGTTTTTGAATGAATCTAACTTAAAACAATCAAGCAATGATACTGTGCAACAGTATCATTGCTTGAATGGCAGAAATTCACAAAACGGACTTGGTCTGCTGGGAAAACTTCTAGTCAAGTATTACCAAAGTTACAGTAAAGAAATGTTTCTGTCTTTTAAAGCTGCTCTGCAGTTATTTTCTGAGGCTGGCAATGCTAAGTGCACTGCTGCAAGTAAAATTATGTTTCACGTTTATAAAGTAAACATTTTATACAATGGTGTAACTAATCTGAATACTGGATAATTACAGCTAATGGACACAAGAAATGTTGCACAGTGGAGAAAGAGAGAAAGGGAGGGTTTAAGGGGGTCTACTGATTTCAGGAGCTTAGTTTAAATATACAGTATTTTGCTCTGAATGCCACAGAGTAAACGGTACTATGTTATTAAAAACAATTATAAACCTATCATATGTATTTTATTTTTTTGAATCCTATAGGGAATTAGTGGCTGTACAATTTGTGCAGTGATATAAGGACAATATTGTCTCTGAAGTGTGGTGAATTAAAATATACAAGAGAATGAAATAAAACATTTATGTAAAGGCTGCTCATCTAAAGCTTTTATCTAAAGTGCGTAAAAACATTGCGACTTATTCACCTAGTCACACATATTCATCCAAGGTGCTCACCTGATACACAAGGAGCTACTTATCGGGCCCAAGGACACTTCAACAAACTTTGATCGGGAATCCACTGCCTAAACCACAGAACTACAGCTTGTGTATTTCCTGTCTCCTGCAGCGTGTCCCGATAAGGACCCAGGACTGCAGCCATGGATGCCAGGACACAGTGAAGACCACCGTGTTACAATCGGTTATGGCAGGAAGGTCCTCCTCACCACTTCAGCTACCGTCCACTCGATTGAGATTCTCAACGGTGGTAAGTTCATTGTTCTGGTCAAGTCAAGTTTCTTAATATTTCCTGATTTGACATATTTCTCAGTGAGACAGTGGGTTTTTTAGTGGATCAGGCTGAACAAATTGCAAATGTGCAGAGGTATGTAAGATATGGTGCACTAGAGCATCTCTCGCTCATTAGATTACCTGGCGAGGCATGATGGATGAACAAATGATACTAATAACTAACACAACACAGCTGCAGTTTTGGTCTCTTTTGGAATTAGCCTAACCCTATGACGTGGTCATAACCTGTTAATTGGACCAAATTACGATTTCAAACAGAAATTAACGTTGGTCACCAGAAATTTTCTTCAAGCTGTAAAAAGAAATTACTTTCATTCACATATGGTGGATTACAGTACCACTTTGACTGGTCAACAATCAGAGACATTAGGTATACCCTGTGTATCCAGTGTGTATGAGCTGTCGTGGGATTGACACAGCATCAGCATGAACACCTTCAGTGAATCAGTTTGAAATCCCACGCAGTTGCATGTTATAGCTTTAACTAACTAACTGAAAAAACGTATTCTAGCAGAATAAATGCCTGCCTTTTAGAGGTGCATTAAGATCAAGGAGTGTTTGTTTGAGGCTGTCAGATTCCTCCCTCACAGAGCAGAAGATGATGTTTGCTGTTCAGCTGCTTTTGCCACTTCACTACTTGAATTGGAATCATTGGAGGCCATGTAACAGAGGTGGTTGGCCAGCTTCATCTACTATGTCTGTTTATGTGTTTTTGTGTGTGTATATGTGTGCTTGAGGTCAGAGCCAAGAGCCATAAATGGTAGAAAGACAGGAGGTTTCTGGGGGCACTGGGGTATGAAAGTCCTGCCAGGAGGCTTCATCACCCTCTTCTCTCTCCCCTGTAGGAAAGCTGGTGATTGCTGACAGCAGCCGACCCATACTGCTTCGAACGAAACATATTCTGATTGGGAACAAAGGGGAGCTACACATTGGAAGCCCAGACTGTCCTTATAAAGGCAACCTCACGATCTCTCTGTTTGGAAGGTGTGAAGTTCCACATGAAAATGTTATTTAGTGCATTTACATGTTTTTTCAAGACTAAACACAGATCAGCACATTTATATTGTGTCCAGTCAGTTGCTTTTTTTGTTTGAAACTGAATATCATGCAATGGTGAAATATAAATGCTGTGGAGTACAGTATTCTTGGTAAATAATACATTTATTTGTAGCAAAATAAATCAAACCACTGGACAAAATTCTGCTAATTTGTCACATCTGGGGCTACGTTTGTTAAACTTTGAAGTGTTTCCAGTTTGCAGGCTGACAGACATTGCTGAGTAGAGATATTGGAAATATCGTCATATAACATATTTAGGAAATGGCTAAAGGCACATATAAGCCTCCTAAATGCCAAGAAATCCTATTAAATGTGTGAAACCAACAAGAAAATGATCATGCACATGTAAGAAGATGGGCTTTACATAGCGACACCTGATATGACCAGCTGCTTTACATTTTAAAGAATTCTGTCTACGATCGCCAAAAACCTATAAAAAGACACACAGCTACACAGTTGACACGTTTCTTCATTCCAAAACATGTGGTCTACATAAATATAGTGCACTGATGTCGATCAGCAAAACTCCACCACAGTTCTCGTACATTCACAGTTGACATGCACAAGCAACTTTGGAGGATGTGGGTCAAAGTTTGTGAAAAAAAACATGTTGGTCACTCGTTTCGTAAGAAAGGAGTATCACCCAATGGAGCTGTGAGAAGAAAGGCTTCGGGCTGCATCAAGTTAGACACTCAAAACAACGGATGTAAAACAAAGCAAATGTGTGAGGACGCAAAGGTGGTTAAAAATCACTATTAGACAAATTAGAGTGGTGACTACAGTAGGTGATGATCCAGATGTTTTCTTGCCTCATATGCTCCATGAAAAAAACATATTAAAACATTAGGAATTCTATCACGCTGCCTTTCAGATTGGATGACAGTGATCAGGAGCACAGCTACTTCGGGAGGAAGTACATCGGTGTGGGGACTGGAGGGACACTAGAAATCCACGGACAAAGAAAGCTGTCTTGGACATTCCTCAACAAGACTCTCCATCCTGGAGAGAGCAACCAAAACAACTACCTGTTTCAGAGAAGCTGGGGGAACCGAGGCATCATTATCCACATCATCGATCCCAAGACCGGAGAGGTGCTGCATGATGACAGGTGAAGGGCCCCTCAAAACAGAGGCAGCATCTCAGCTGCTCAACAGTCATGAGGCTTTTAATTAGAGCCGACACGAAGTGGTGGCTGTCATCTTGTAAGCTGTCTAACCACAGAGCTGCAATGAAGGAGACAAATATTCCTCTAATGGCTCTGGCTTTGCATGGATATTAAATTTAGAAAT
Organism: Channa striata; assembly: GCA_033026295.1. NCBI lineage: Eukaryota > Metazoa > Chordata > Actinopteri > Anabantiformes > Channidae > Channa > Channa striata. Next base: position 745,328 of record CM065171.1, read on the forward strand.
CGATGCGATCCTTAATATCTTTTCATGATTAATTATCCGTTATGTTTCTGTTCCAAATGAGGGTCAGATTAATTGATATACAAGTGTTTTTATGGCAAATAGATGATTATTAATACTTTTTGGAGGCACTGGACTGCATCCAATCTCTTCCAATTTACTCTTGTTAGGCTCTGTCTGATTTAAAAGGTAACAACCATAAAATATACTCAATAAATAAATGGCTATTGCAACAATGCAGACTGAGAATGATACGCAATGATCATAAATGGATAGTAACTATTTCTTTGAAGTCGGTTTGTGCTGAAGTGTTGAAGTATTTTATGACTGGGTGTCATTGCTTGTTCAACTTAGTTTTGATCTCGTTTTTTGCTCTTGTGTGTATGAGACGCTATTTCAGTTGGAATACTTTGAAGTGCCACATGTACATCATAGAGTCCAGCTGAACTCAAAAGACATTTCTTTGTTTCTTTTTGATTTATTGACAGTGTACACTTTTCAGTGGCAGAAAGAAAAGAAATGCTATTTGGAGAAATATCAGTAAAGCTGCTTTAATGTCTTAGTGGGTGGCCTGGACTGTGGGTCTGATTGGCAGCTGAACCAGCAGGGCCACAGAAAGACAATGCAGAGATAGAACGCAGTATTTTATTGTGTACTGACGGCTGAGTTTGGGTACATAAGGTGTGTGCATGTGGGAAATGGAATGGACTGTTTGCTGTTTCTATTCTAACCTGCCCTCCCTCCAACAGATTTGACACATACCGCAGTAAGGATGAGAGTCGTCGCCTTGCAAAGTACGTAGATGGCGTGGAAGCAGGGCTCATATTGGCCATGGTGGTCAATGACGAGGGCTCCAACAACTTGGAAGAGACAGCCAAGAAGAGCCTAATGAGGCTGGGCAGCAAGCACATCAGCAGTCTGGGATTTCGGTGAGTTCCTGAAATACTGTTTTTAATGAAATCACTTTATTCACTACGGAATAATAAACAAAATAAATAAATGAAAAAAATAAATAATTGGTGTATTTTTTGCAACAAAAAAAAAAAGTATTAATAGGTGTAGGTTTACCACTGGGCCTCATTCTATCTTTTTTGAACTTGTGCTCGTATTTGTCTGAGCTTTAGAGCTGTTTTAAGGTAATTGATCAGGAGAGAAAAGTAAATTCAAATGCAAACTGTGCTGAGGAGTTGTTTAGGATTACTAACAGTTAAATATAATGTTTCCTTATTTAATATTTGCTACTGACATCTGAAACAACCATGGTTATGTACAGTTACTACAACGTTACCTGAGGTTCACTTAGTTTTACAGTTATTTTATCTTGATATTCTTCTGTAGACAAATCTACATTCAGGTAAAGCTGGAGTTACTGTAGGTCTGACTCCATCGTGATGTCATCGGTCGATGATACCCATCGTAAATATTCAACGTGTGTAAAATAATCAGCGGCGACTTGGTCTTCCTAGCATCGAGCAAATACTAGCATCATTAGACAGCGCCACTTAATGGCTGTCAGCGCAGACTCAGCCAGATTGGCACTGATCGGGGCCGCCAAGGGTCCGACTGCATCACATCGGCCAGATAGTTGTGTGCGTGTGCTGGCCTAAACAGCAATGGATTAAAGAAGATTTTACTGTCAAACAACTCATACTAGAAACAAAACCGTATCAGAACTATAAGCATTGGCGAGTACTCAGATGTATGTACCTGTACTAGAACTCAGTCTAGGAGAAAGTGGTTTGAGGATTTCCTTAAATAAATTTATGAAGACAGTCATTGTTAGTGACATCGTGTTGATCAGTGCTGTGAGCTCTACATGTCTGGTGAGTTCTCTGAGGTATTCAGTTCACACCATGTCAGGAAGGAAAGAGTATTTTTTACTGTCTGCAGCTTTTTATTGATTGATGTGAACTGATAAGGAAATGAAACTGCCACAGAGTAGACACAACAACTGTATTCTTCAAATTACTCCCTGCAGCATTTTAGAACCTTTTGGTATATGATCCACATTTTTAAAAAATCACTTTATTTACTTTATTTATGGCAAGTCAATACAAAACATTTGCCCTACATTTTACATTCATAAAGCTCACAACTTTCAGTTTTCCTTGGCATTTATTCCATGACATTATTATGACTGAGGCCAAACTAAGTCAACAAATAAAGTGGTGTTAATAGGAAATATTTTATATATTCAGAAACAGCAAATGCACACAAACTCCATACTCAAGCAAAATTTTTTAGTAACTTGTTTTTAGTAACTTGTCATCACCATCAAATGTGCTAAAACTCATGGTTTTAGCACATTTGATGGTGCTAAAACCATGAGCGTACAGTTCTACTCCAGGTTTGTTTCACATAAATAAGGTTTCTGCAGAAATCTGCAGAAATTATGTAAAGATTCAAGGAGAGAACCAGTGTGAAATTTATTAATATTTACTACTATTTCATGCAAGAAATGCAGAATTCATTTCATTAGGTGGTTGCAGTAACAAAAAAACGAAACAAAAAAAGAACTAATGGTGGGGGCTACACTCCAAAGAAAGGAACCTTTTCATAATTTGGTTTTATTTGGCATCTGTGCTGTAACCTGCAAAAGGTGAATAGTGTGGGAAAGAAACAGTTTTAGTGATGAATAAAAATTAAGTTCAAACAAAACAAAAGTACAATACATATCTTTAACATTCAACTGTAGTTAAATAAAGTAAAAAGGACCAAAAATTAAAATAAACAAGTAGTTAGTAGTTGATCTAAAAGAACAAAGTGGCCCTTACTAAATGTGACTATATGAGGGCGACTGTGGTTCAGTTGGTAGCGCGGTCGTCCACCAATCCCACAGTTGTTGGTTTGATCCCTGGCTCCTCTGGTCACGTGTCGAAGTTTCCTTGAGCAAGACACTGAACCCCACTTAGTTACTCCCGGTGAGTGTTGGCCAGCTGCAAAGCAGCTCCCCCATCGGTGTATGTGTGTGTGTTTGAGAGTGTGAATGGGTAGATAAGAAGCAGTGTAAAGTGCTTTGAGTAGCAACAGGTACTATATAAGTGCAGACCATATGAGCAAGGCTTTAATACACACACCGAAAACATTGCACTGCACTGTGTGTGCAGTGTGCACGCACGTGTTTGTGTGCGTGTGTGTGCAACACACGCACACAAACACACACAAATGTTGATGGGAGTCTCTTATGCACAATGCACTCAACACACCATCCACATAGCCATACACATACACACAGTCCCACTTGTTATTGGATGCTGCAGATGATGCTCCTGTTGTGTGTGCTTTAGTTAGTGCACAGAAACTGTTTAGGGAACAAAGTCTGGCCTTTCAGCGCGCGTGTGTTAGTATGTCAGGAACGCATGGAGAATGAAAAACAAATCATGCCTGATAATGAAAGTTTCTGAAATAAGCTTATTGAAGTGGACATGTAGATGCTGACACATTCTTCAAACAAGACTCAACTGTGCTCTTTCTTTTTTCCAAAATAAAGAATGCATGACACATGAAAAGGCGAGTTCCATTGCAAACCGCAGACTTGTGTGACTGTGCATTGTGCTAGTCAGCTGCAAAATGTGAGACCTTGTTGTGGACTGAGAGAAGATGATGGTGAATGTTGGCAGTGTAGGTCCTGTGGTTAGCCTCTGAGCCAGGCGGTGTTATGAAACCTAATGCTGCTGAGGAGACCACAGCAAACACTGAGAGCATTTCAAAAATGGTATGACTTCGGAGTGCAACATTCCCTTTTCCAATTTGCACTTTGCTCCGTGGTTGTGGATGCTGGGGAAGACAGAGGAAATGGATAGGAGCAATAGTGAGGCGACAGAGGGATTCCTGCCTAATGACTCTTGTCGCCTTCTCTCCTCGCACTGTTGCCAAACAGGCCAACACTGGTGTCATCAGGAGAGAGAGGCTATGTAATTTGTGGCTCACCCAGAGACATTTTAATAAGCTGGAATTTATGAGACAGTGTAGACTGTGCAATACATTCTCAGTTATGTAATTTGCATATGTTTACTGTAGCTGCCACAGTGGTGCGGGTGGCAGCGTAGAGCAATACATCTACGCACCTCGGCGCAAATTAATTTGTATTCTGTCGGGAATGTAACAGATGTGGTTTCAAGTTGTGTACAAACCAAACCATTCTGGCATCACATAGGTTGGATGTAGGATTTAACTGACCCAGCGTACAGAATGTGCACAATAAATTACCGTCAGTTCACAAGTGTTTCTTGTCAGTCACTCCTCTGTGAACTCAATAACCTCCGTTAAAGTCATCTGCTGCTGCTGGACGAAATCTGGCAGGGTCGAACCCGCCATGTGTGAAGAACTTGAACTTCTTTTGGAGTTTTTTGCCATAGTTCTGTTTACAGACATTGTTACTTAAAACTTTTTGGACATTTTGAAGAACACACTCATGTGTGTTTATTCGTCTGAGTAATAATATTAATGCTAGGCCATAATGAATGTCAGTTTTGGATTCAGTCTCTCTCCCCCAGCAGCACATGTCCAGGTCACATATGGATTTACTGCCCATGTACAAGCTCCCCTTTATTCACACACACACTGTATATGGTGACATCTGAGACATGGACATGCAGTCACACACATGCACACAGCTTCCCCAGTTCCTCCCTGACAGGTGGCATGTCATCACCTGAGTGATGCATGCTGGGATAGCTCATTTAATTACCCACACTCCCCACCTGTGAATGTCAGCCACTCGCTCTTTTCGTCAACATTATTAGGGATATAATGCCAACATCTCTCTATGTGTGTGTGCTGACAAGTGTCAAGCAGTGTGTGTGTGTGTGTATGTGTGTCTGTGCAGTCTAATATAGATGTTCTCTTTTTTCACCTTGTCTTCAGCTACTTTATTTGTATATCCTACATGTTTTTCTTTTCTGCTGGGTTAATTTCTTTTTTCTATCCATTCTCTCTATCATCTACACTTCCCCACCTCTTTTCCTTGTTCCTATTACCTGTTTCCCTCCTACCTGCTTCACCTCTTCATCACTCTTTCCACTACAGGCACCCCTGGACGTTTATAGTGAGAAAAGGTGATCCCTCTTCTGTTGTGGAGGATCACGCTGTTTATCAAGGTAGGAACCCTTTTTGCATTTTTTTATGCATTTAAACATACATGTTGTGAATAATGGCTGGTGTTCCTGCTTCACCTTGTGTGTGTGCATGTGTGTGTCTGTGTGTTTTGTCAGGAACCAAGGCCTCCTCAGAGGCCCGGAGCTCACGTGTTTTCCAGTCGAGCTATGAGGAGCATTTCACCATCACTACTAGCAGTCAGTGGGTGCAAGGTGCAGTACATGTTCTCACATACGAACACACATCTGTAGCTAGTGTCCTCCACTAACTTATGACTCCAGGGACACACTTAGACATTTTGGCTCTGAGCACACACACAGTGCTGCATGATTTCTGTACCCATCCACACACCCTGATTTCCTCCTAACACTGTATGTATCAATCTACAAATACATCACCAACTTTCTCTGTTATGGTTACTACAGCTACTAAAACATTTTCGAACAATGTCACTGTTAGAAATAATAAGCTGATGGCACAAAATGGTCGAACAACTGACGAACTAACTGATTAAATTCCTAAGTTTAACCAATGAATTTAATAAGGATCTACAGATGCAGCCAGGCCTGTTGAGCAGTGATATGTGCACGTTCATCCCACACATGAGATTTTCTCCAGGAAACACTTCAGACTCCAAATGACATAGTTTAAAATTGGCCAACACAGACCAGACTATTTTTTTACTTCAACATCAATATCAGTGATGACGTACACTAAACAACCACAGCATTAAATCCACCTGGTGTTATTGTGGTGGACAGGGTTCAGAAGGGGCACACTGACTGGTCTGCAGCTTCACAGCGTCATACACAGTAAACTGTGATGTGTGTTCTCACACTGGTCTGATACCTGCCAGCACAGCAATACAGAAATGTTTTCCACGTTATGCAACACAACCAGGTGGTTTTAATTTAGTGGATGATCAGTGTAAAACATCATATATTCAATGAATTTAATTGCTATGACAAACTGACCTATACGACTATGTATGAAAGCTGCTGTAGGAATGGATAAAATGAATTTGAATTCACACGAAACATTAAAAACACAATATCATCACCACATCTTCTCATCAGTACATCTGCCCCATACCCAGCTGCCATTATTTGCCTTTCATTTACCACCCGTTCAAAGCAGATTCCAATTAGATGCTTCTCATCTCCTATCAGATCCACTCTTTTAATGAAAATGCCACACACCAGCATGCAGAAATAGACAAAAGCCTGATACACAAACAGTGAAGCTGTTACACCCCCAGACATTCACAGGCACAATAAGTGTGTCTGTTAAGATCCAGATTGAAATTTGGGCCCACAGTCAAAATGCTTATCCCCTGCTTTGGTAGCTGGACAGAGAACATAATGAGTGGAGAGAGCCCTTCACTTACTTTCCATTGAGTGTTTCTGACAGCCAATAATGGACTACAAGTCAAAGACTTAACATACATTAGATTAGCCTAATATCGACCACTTTGCTGTCTGATCACTGAACTGGGAGCTGTGTGTGTGTGTGTGTATGTCCTACAGAGGCAGAATGGACAGAATGGTTTGACAGGGATGATGAGAGGGGATCTGGAGACTGGGAGAAACTGTCTGACCTGCATGAGGCCTATCCAGACCGACTGTGTAGCAGTCCTCTAGACATCCAGGTAAATCCGCTCTCACATGTGTGATAGTAAGATGAAAATGCAATGACCATACCACTGAATCCTTTAATCATGATAACAAAAGCATCCAGATCCCCCAGCTTCTACCTGAGATGGCATTTGCTTTCAGCTAATGCATTTCCTAAAAATCTGAGAAATATTTCGGTTAAAAAATCTTCTAATTAAAGGTGGCATTATGATGTCTTTACATTTAGACATCAGGGCTCTGTGAGCTTACATTCCATCACAGTTTACACCTGCGCTTAAAGAGACACTAGCAGTTTTTGGAAAATAGGCTTGTTTGTTATTTTAGCCAAAATCAAACTGAAATCAGACTGATATCACTACGCATCTAGATATTTGTGATCATATACTCTTCTTCATCATTTGGAACAAAAAAAGATATAGATGCTCATAAGCTGTGACATGGAGCAGGGAAAGGGACCGAGGTTGGAGACATAGTAGCTTTCAGGTCATGCATGGTTGCTTATGCTAATGCTGTGGAAAAGCGGAAATTGACGAGGAAGAAATACATGTTGGTCAGCGATGATCAGGCCTGAATCTGCCCCCTAGTGGATACCATCTTAAATCCTCCAGACACACAAAAGCATCTAAAGAATGGTGTGAACAATGACATGAACGACACAGTCATTGTAAATGTGTATGCACTGACAAACAGCAAGCACAATAAATTCCTGCCCTATGGACAATCTAAATTCTTGAGCATTTTTTTTATCTATTTACTAGTTTTTTACATTGCGCATCTACTGGTCCTACTAACCTGCCCAACGTTTTGTTGTTGCTTTTGTTGCTCTGTTCTTTTCTCTCTCCACTTTTCACTCGGCCCAACCGATCAAGGCAAATGGCCGTCCACCCTGAGCCTGGTTCTGCTGGAGGTTTCTTGCGTTAATGGGAGTTTTTCATCTCCACTGTTGCCTATGGCTTGTTCAAGGGGGATCTGTTGAGTTTTCTCTACATGTTTGTATAGTCTTGACTTTATTATGTAAAGTGCCCTGAGATGACCTTGTTGTAAATTGGCGCTATATAAATAAAGTTGAATTGAATTGAAAAATTGAATTGATATGGCTGATATGGGTGGTGTTTCAGATTTATTAGCCAAACCATTTTCCCAGAGTCTGAATGAGTCTAAGGTCAGGATTATACACAATGGCGTAACATTGCCACATTTACTGACTCTGAGCTGAGCTGCTGTGGTATGTGAGACATTTTGTGACAGGTAGGAGAGAACTCTAAAAGATTTAGAAATAAAAGAAAAGACGTCTATAGCTGCTTAGCATGGGGGTAGAAGGATGGTCAGAATCCGCAGTGAACAACTATACCATAACCCATGAACAGGAAGCCCACCCAAGTGTCCGCTGACCTGAACTTAACAAAGCATGCTGTGCATCCAGATAGACTTGAGGTTATTTGCAAAACAATAATAGAAAGACTGCTACAAAAGGAAGCTGGTGTATCTGCTTTAGTAGGGGCCCAAAGATTTGCAAATGCCCCAATTATTTGTTACATTTTATTATTAATCATGTAATTAAAAATAGCAGTTTATTAACATCTAATAAGAAGTGGATGTGCTGGAGGGGCTTTGTTTACTTCTTTTGACTTAAAAAAATTGAGGGAACATGGAATTTGCCCAGGGGCTCCGGCCTTCTCTTTACAGCTATATTTTATCCCGCTGTGCCACAGGGCTCCATTATTCTGTTACTCCGCCTGTACAAATATAAAATTCGGACGTGTAATAATAGCGCTGAAACTTTTAACACATCCCATGGCCTAATGAGAAATCACCACATGTACATCGGCCCCAGCTGCACCTGTGTCCAGTTTTGTTGGGGGTTGGCCTGTCCATCCACTCAGCCCATCATCAGGTCCAGGCCACTCTGCTATTATGTGCTGCTGGGACATAAAAAAGGCCCTAGCCACAGAAGGTTTGGTCGGTGGTTCAGGCCTGGTGCCATAAAGCAGCAGCTGTTAGCCTTGTACAGAGATAAGCATTTGTGCCAGGTCTACCCACACCTCCTCCAACACCCATACCATTACCATAAGAAAAAGCTCCAGCTGGTCTGTTTTATGGCTGTGGTACAAATGACTGCTCTTATTTCATCCATTTTTATTTCCCTTCTTCGCCTACTGGTTTATTCTTTGTAGTTATAATAAAAAAATGAAAGTGGTCACACAAAAACTTCTAATCCAAGTTTTCCAATAACTTGTGTTTTACCAAGTAGTAAAGCTGTGATATTATTCTGTTTCCATAAACATTTAGGAAAAACCGCCATGTCCTGTGTAGGTTGCCAGCTCTGTGTGTCATTTTTCCACACAGTCTGGACATAGTCAAAGTTTTCCTCAGTTTGCACTTTTCACTCTCTAATTTGCCTAGTGGGATCTCTATTTTTAGCAACCAAGTGTTTTGTTGTTGTCTCCTTTTAATATGTTATGTAATGTGGTTCTGATTTGTTATAGGTTTTATGTGAAGCGGCTGAATGTCTGCACGTTTCTGTTGATCCTTGGGTTTGTACTGTAGTAGTGCACCCACAGGTCACTGGAGTTCAACGGGTTATAGTTTCATTGTTTTGTTTTACGAATGTTCATTACAAATAGTTACTGTAAGACGTCAACATCATTAACCACATGAAACCGCAACTGACTGGCAGCCTCATGCAACCTTTCCAGTGTGTTTTGCCACCAGCTCTGCTCTAAGGGGAAATCTGCTGGATTGCACAAGAGCACGCCAAGTTAAAACTTCCATCGTTCCCATGTCAAAGGCAATTTCCCTGTTGGCGGCGAACTCGCATTTGGGAAAATGCTGTAGTATTTGGATTGAATGCGGGGCACCATTTTTGCCTTTTCACAGCTTCATTACATTAAGCCAGATGTTGACAGACAAGTTAGGTCTCGTTTAGCTACAGTAGCTAATAGTGTGTGACACATGGAAAATAGTTAAAAAGCAGCAGTTAGTGACAGTATACACATCAACCTAAATTGCCCTTTTTTAATTGCAATTTTGTAAATTGAAATTGAAATTTGGGCAGCATGTTGGTGGAGTTCTTAGTGCCGCTGCCTCACAGCTAGAAAATTTGCCGTTTGATTCCCTTTCTGGCTGTAGCTTTTCTTTTTGTGGAGTTTGCATGTCCAAAGACATGCATGTTAGGTTCATTGGTGACTCTATATTGTCCGCTGTTGTGACTGTGAGTGTGAATGGTTGTCCGTCTGTTTACAGTATGTCTCCCTGTGTTGGCCCTGAAATAGACCGGAGACTTCATGGTCACGCGGGTCTGGTTGATCCCAGGTGTTATTAGTACATAGGCATGTAATTGGTTAAGGTATTAGTCAGACGGATGGAACTGCGAGTATTACCACAAGCAAGGGAGGTCATAATGCAGAGGAGCTACAGAACATGTTGTCCTTAATCTCCAGCACTGCCACCAACAACAACACATGTTTTTAATTAATCTTTCCCCTGTACAGGCTGTGACCCATGATTCCATACCATCCAACCAGACAGGAGATGTGATCCACAAGAATGACAAGGACTATGGCTTCGTCTGTCTCAACAAGGATCAGACTCATGGCCTGTGTCACAACTACAGGGTCCGCTTTCTCTGTGGAAAACTGGGTATGTTTGTGAATGCAGTACTTGTAGAGTAACACCCCTTGAAATGGAATTAAAATAAAAAAAAATTCCCCTCAATCTTCCATACACTTAGGGACAATGTGAAATTTTTAGGTTTTTTTATTTAAAAAAGTTGTCAAATGAATTGAAATGACAAACGAACATCTTTGGTTGCGAATACCTTTGTGGTAACAGTCCAAATTATAGTCAGGTTCATTCTGTTGGATTTTATTTTTCTTGTCATGAGTCTTAAACTTGACTGGAGCCCACCTCTACCAAAGTGACCTGACTGGACCTAGTTTGCATGTCAAAATATAAATCAAGCTATAAAGCCCCAGGAACTTTCTGTAGAACTCCACAACGACATCAGTAACACCGACCAGTTCAATTTCCCTCAGTTGGATTCCACCACACTGATAAAAAATAATCTATGCAAACTGGATGACATGATTAGATTAAAGATTTAAATTTTCAATAAATATGCAAATATGTCTCTAACCAACAAAACAGTTTTTATTTTGTCATTATAAGGTATGAGAAGCACATTAGTACTCAAAAGTGTATGAACCCTAAATATAAACGAGATAAAGACAAACCTGGTAAACCAATATGATGAGTTAAAATTGTGAAAACTGATTAGATGCTTAATATTTGTGAATGTGAATTTAGTATTATCATTTTATTTTAGGGGGAAAATTAGAGTCAGGGGTTTTAGTCACTGTGATGACAATCAGGTGTGAGATCCTGTCTAACTTAAAATATCAGCATTTTCACTCTTAAAGTCTGATCCTGACAACAGGTTTGTAGAAGTGTCTCGTGGATTGAACAAAGTGAATACCCGGTGATGGATACCAGCATGGAAAGAGTTACAAAAGAACTTGGACTCCCCCCCCGTCAACTGTTAGGCCACCTGAGAATGTTAACCACTGTTTCCCTACCCAGGAGTGGTCGACCAACAAAGATGACACAAAGAGCAACATGTGTCCAGAGGTCACTAAGAACCCCAGGGTCATATCTTGGAAACTACACACAAAAATACACAACACTGGAGAGTTTTCCACTATAAAACTGAATCATCAGTTGTAATACTTATTTGGTTCCACGGTTCCACGTGTGCATGAGAGATTTTAAGACATGCAAAAAAATCAAAATATTTGACCAGGGATCAATGCCTCTGAGAAGCTGAGCCTGGATACAGAGCTAAGGCCGATCAATGCTGATGTACAGACACAAACACTCTGGCTGCACTCCAGAGAGTGTGTTGTGTGTGTGGGCAGGCTGCTATGGTCGGAATGCATAGGACCCACATCATGATGCACAAAAACATGGTCTTCATGCTCTCTTTCTCTGTGTGTAGTATTAAATGCCAAGGAATGCTGCCGTGATCTTTTGTCAAGATCAACACTGGGTACAACCCACTTGCATCACTCTGCAATTACTCTCACACACACTCCACACAGGCTCTGCCAAGATTCTTTCTTACATTTATCAAATGCTCACATAATTGGATGACAAATGAACTTCAAAAATGTTGAATCACATTTTCATTAAGTTGCACCAAGCACATTCAATAAAGATTAAGTTTGAAGATTGTAAAATATGTACAGTCTATATAAATATTCGGAAAGCAAATGATTTTTTATTCTTAAGGCTTGGAATGAAACAATAAAGAAATAAAAAAATTTTTATAGGAGGGAGCAGATTATTATTTTGAGAATACCCCTTAAATGTGGAAGTGTGAAGGCATTACACACTAGCATTCCAACTTGCCATTACATCCAAAGGATTATTAAAAATGCAAAATACACTACCGGTGTGGATGAAATATGTTATTAGTTTCCTTGATGACCCGGGGCTGGGGCTAGAGCAGTGACCTAAAATCTTATTGACTACCTCAGGTGCCAGCATGAGAATGTTGTGGCTACCTGCTCCAAAGCAAAAAACACACAAAAAACTGACCAAATCTAGAAGCTAAAATAAATTGTGACCATTTAAAATAAATATGGAATATGGTTTTAGATGGATGGAATAAAGTTTTTTCATAAATTTTGCCACATTAGAATTTGTAAGTTGCAACAGAGAAGGGAGAGATTTTTACTGTCCCCTACATGTTAAGTAATATTTTTATGCTTATTTGGAGTTTCATAGTACTTTAACTCTTCTCTTCTTTCACTGTAGTTCGTCCACAGGCCTCCATTTCTATCGACAAGCTGTCCAACAGCACCATCCTGGAACTCGCCGATCAACCAGAGGGCTGGGGAACTGGGGATCGGGTGGTGGTGGCCAGCACAGATTACTCCATGAACCAGGCTGAAGAGTTCATTATGTTGCCCTGCCCTACCTGCACACCCAACCAGATTAAGGTCCAAGGTGAGAGAACCAGTGTGTCAACGTGCAGCCCAGAAATGAAAAATGTGATGCTGCTGAGATGAAGCTCTGAGAAACATCTGATATGGTGTTTTAAACCTCTTTGAGAGCTGACTTCTTTCAATGGAAATATCCTTCCCTTCTCTACGCCTGTGGGATTTGAAGTGACCATAGTGTGGAAAAGTGAGTCAGCAGTGTGCTATGCTCCCGCTGCCCCAGCACTGTAACTTAATTGTGATACTTTGTAAACTGTGAGCATTTCCTTACAGTTAACTCTAAAGATTATGGATTAACATAATGTACTTTGATGCATATACACTTAGAAATAACCATTTTGGTGTTGAGAGAGTTTGTGTCAAAAATTTGAGCAGCAATAGTGAAATATGTGTCAAACTTTGGGGAGAAGAGCATGTGACTGAGTGCAGAATCCACAACTAATCTAAATAAATAGACTTCAAGATGTTTTGGAGCTGCAAACGGAGGAAATGTATTTAGCTCAAAAAAGGTGTCTGACACCTGAGGTGGGTTTTCTACTTCCATTTCCTTCGGCACAGCTCAGTTTTCTGTAAAGAGGACGTGCATATATTCCGTTTTTCAGACCCCTTCACTTTTACTTAGTATTGTTTTTAAAATATACTTTTAAAATGATACAGTTGCCATTTGACCCATTAATTTAGATGCATTACCATGAATGATATGATATGTTTTAGACATCCACCCACTATATGCAACCACTTATCCTGTTTAGGGTCGCAGGGAGGCTGGAGACCAGCTCTCATTGGTACATGCTGGGCGTGTTTTCAGTCTATCTCAGACAATCATTGACACTTATTTTAGAATCACCAATTAACCAAACCTGCATGTCTCTAGACTGAGGGAGGAGTTTCCGGAGGAAATCCGCGCAAACATCGACGGCAAATAGTAATGGTCAAACACTGAAACCTTCTACTTGCAAAAGTGTCCTGTATTTGGCAAGAAGGTCCCTATTGTCAGTCTGTAAAATAAACCACTCTGATTGGCTGTTTAGTGCATCTTGTACAGTGCTTGTAATTCCTTATTAGTCACGTCCTTTATTAGAAACAGTCAAGAGCCGTCTGCGGTAAACCAGAGGTTTAAAACGGCTTTCTTCACAGTTTGTATAACTGCAGTTCTCCCTCTTTGTCTTCCCCTTAGACTAGCACAAAACCTGCAGTGCTACATGCTCATCAGCTCTTGTCTTTGCAGTGTGTTCTAGTGCCACTTGTTGGCCCAGAAAATGGTGATGTGAGCCAACACAGATGCTGCCCTTTGTCTGTGGTAGTTGTTCAACACGGTTCTTAATCACCTGCCTGAACTAAGAACCCTCTTGCTCAATTACTCAGTTTTGCCAAACGCTTTTGCCTGGTGGTACTGAAGTTCAGCTTCCCAATCATTAAGACCACAATACTCCTGGCAACACTCAGAGCTTTAGAAAGTTTTCTTTTTCTGATATATCCCTGTCACAGTTTTATCGTAGGACTACAAAATATTTCTTTGACTTTTGACAAGCCATTTAAATTGCAGGGACAAACTTTGGCAAATCAATCAAAATTCTAGGGTTATCTCAAAAAAAAGTAGTGCACACGGGAAGCAGGAAGGGTCCTAACCCTTCTCAATGACTGATTCCACTTTGGGGTGTTGTACATACAGGTTAGAAGGTGGTGTGTCACACATTGTCCTTACAGTACAATCTATGCAAGCTATGTTTCTGAACGCCGACAGTGAGCCTGGGGGACATTTGAAGCCACTAATAGCGGTTGTGACAAAATCTTTTCCATTTCATTTGAAGGACTCATTCTAAGTGAAATGTTAGGTTTCATAAAGTTTACTTTACTTTAATTGTTTAGCAAGGTTAAAAAAGTGGTGAAAGAAAAAGAAACAACAAGAAAAACACAGCACCAATAAAAAAGAACATGAAAAAAAGGGAACACATCAGGAACAGGCAGGTCAAATCAGTCTCTTACTCTGCCAAAGCATTTATAAACCCTTTATACAGTTAGGCAGCTTATGCCATAGTTTAGGTTTTAAACAACAAAAGTAATCACATTTACACTTTCCAGCCACTTTATTAGGTACACCTTGCTAGTACTGGAGTTGCTGCCATGTGATTGACTGATTAAATATTTGTGTTAAACAGCAGTTGAACAGGTCTGACTAATACAGTGGCTGGGACTGTGATTACTATAATAGGGGCGACTGTGGCTCAGTTGGTAGTGCAGTCGTCCACCAATCCCACAGTTGTGGTTCAATCCTGGCTCCTCTGGTCACATGTCAAAGTGTCCTTGAGCAAGACACTGAACCCCACTTAGTTACTCCCGGTGAGCGTCAGCCAGCTGCATAGCAGCTCCCCCATCGGTGAATGAATGAATGTGTGTGTGTTTGAGAGTGTGAATGGGTAGATAAGAAGCAGTGTAAAGCACTTTGAGTACTAACAGGTAGAAAAGCGCTATATAAGTGCAGACCATTTATAATGCAGTCCGGTAGATCCACAAAAATAAATTTATTATTTACTATTTATACAAGCATTCATTGCAGAGGTATAGTTCATTCAAAGAAACTGCGGGCTTTATTGTAAATCAGTAAAGCTTCCTCGTGATTTTTATTGTATAACTTGCAACCACTGATGGTTTTCATTACTTTTTCCTCTAATTCAAAGTTCATTTAGTGTAGGTAAATTCTGTAATTACTTCTCTTCATGATCGTTGTAATTATTACTAACTGAGACCTCCTGTCCTGTGTGGGATGCAAATGGTGTTCCTAATCACAAGGGACTCACAAAGAATATGTGGTAAATTAGCAGCATTGTCATTCTAACCTCCCAAAAAGTGGTAATTAATATGGCGGCTTGTTTACAAAGTGTCTAATTGCAAAGCAACTTGTGTTTAATTTACCGTATTTTTCGGACCATAAGCCGCTACTTTTTTCCGACGTTTTGAACCATGCGGCTTTTACAGAGATGCGGCTTCTCTATGAATTTTTCTGCAGCCCTCAGATGGGCGCTGTAGATGGAATTTTTAAAGAATTTTTACACCCTCACCCCGTCATAATGGAAAACACGCGAAGAAATTCCTATGATGCAGCTTTTAATTTGAAGCCATCGATCTGGCTATCCGTGAAGGAAATCGAGTGTGACAGTGGTTTCAATGCTCAGGAGGAAGATGAATAGCGATTTGTGGTTTCAGTGCACGGGAGAATGAAGCGACTTTAATAGTTGCGCAGGAAGAAAAAGTGACAGTGGTTTTGTGTTCAGTGGTTTCAGTTCGCAGGAGGAAGAAAAATAAAGCAACTTGGTTTTAGTGCACAGGAGGAAGATTAATAAAACCATGACTTTTCTGTTTTGTGTGATCAGCACTTTTACTGCCGTGTTACAGGCACCATTCAGGTTCAGGTGTATGAATAAACACTTATGGTACAAAATCTTTTGTTGAGCGCAGCAACTCCTGCGTAATTCGTGAAGAATAAGAGACGTCTTCTCCTTTGGCTATGGAACAAGCCGTTTATTTATAACAAGGACGTTTTTGTCGGCTCTGTACATTCGACATGTGTTATACCAGCCACACATACACGTAAACGCACTCTTTACCGTAATGCCGGTAAAACAGCGCACAGAACATCCTCATGCTTACTGTGAACAATGAGTAGGAGCGCATACAACAGATATTATTTTTCAGCCTGGATATTGGCGGCTTATAGTCCGATGCGGTTTATATGTGACAAAATATATATTTCTTTCAAATTTTAGCGGGTGCGGCTTAAACTTAGGTGCGCACTATAGTCCAGAATTTACGGTAGTTTATGCAGTCCATATCACAAAATCACACATTTGCCTCCAGGGGCTTTACAATCTCTACAGTATACAACACCCTCTGTCTTCAGAGCCTTGCGGCAGATAAAGAAAAACTCTCTGTAAAATGAATAATATAAAACAGTGAAAGAAACTTCAAAAAGAAAAACAGAGCAGCGACCCCTGGAACAAGTGTCTCACAAAGCCAATTGGAAGCTGGAAAATACCAATTGATTACGCCTTTTCCCATTCCACTCTCATCTAAAATAGTATCTTCCAGCTTGTGATTGGATGACAACCCCTGATCTTGGTAACCAGCAGTTAAGTAGGGCAGGGGGAAGTTGTAAAACAAGCAGAGCAGGTACAGTAGTCCTGCTACAGATGTTGGAAATTGGCGCTATATAAATAAAGTTGAATCAAATTGAATTGAATAGTCCTTGAGGAACAGGATAGAGAGCCCTTAGGTTGGAGAGCGAGTGGATTTCAATAGTTTCCAGTGACCTAATCAGTAGGAAAACACAGACAATATTGTGGTTAATAGTAATGATGGGTAGATGAAGCTTCATGAAGCACTGAAGCTTTTCATCAAATTGGTTCACTCATGGGCAAAGGTTTATGAGGCTTGATTTGCTCTACCCAGGCACCTAGTGGACAAAAATAATTGAACAGGTCAAACTATTACAGTGACATTTGTGTATAGTATATATAGTGTTTGAAGTGTATAGTTTTATAACTGAATTAATGGCCACAAGGGGTGAGGACAGGGAATGTGCCTTTATGGGCAACTTGCAGAAATAAAAAACTTTCAACAGTTGTAGGAAGTATGAGATATCCATCACTTCAAATGGCACGCCAAATCGCAAACCACGATATGAATCACTCGTGGTAACCAGGGAGCAAGGCTTCAGACATCATCGCATATGTCATTAAAACAAGCTTTGATACACGCCTCACAAACTACATATCCTATATTACCCAATATGTTTTGTACGACCCATTAATAGTTAATATATTTCACTGAGGTTGTCCCACTGGGACACAATGCTAATTGTTCCTAAACTAATTAAGAAATAGGCCACTAACTAAAAGTTGAGTCTTTGATCACACAGGACTGGACCAATGGGCGTCTCAGTTTCGTGGTGAGTGGGAAATTGTGTAAAATGATGTAACATACATCTGTTGACATCTTGACATAATATATATAAGGTTGGACAGCAGACAAGCAGGCCTTTAATTTAATAATAAATCAAATTTACATACACATAGAGCTGAGAACCATCAGTGTAGCACTAATGTGTCTCGGATTGTACAATGATGTATGCCAGAGGCTGCACTAAGAAGCAGCAAGCAGAAAATCATTTTCCAGGTTTAGCAGGTGCAGTTTTAGAGGAGTGACAGGCCCTTAAGGTAGACTGAAGAGGTTCAAAATGATTCATAAAAAAAGCTATAGCTCTGTGTAGTACTCGGGAGAAGAACAGAAGGTTAGAACCTGCTTGGTAGCTACTAAGAGACTCTCAGTCCAGCTGTGGTTTTTAAGTAAAGGTTGATCTGCTGCAGAGATTCACCACTGCAGACCCAAAGACTGTGTGTGTGCTGTTTCACTGTTAGGGGGGCAATGGATTTGAGTGTGTTCTTGTATTTGATACAAGGAGTGAGGTCCATTTTTAGACCTGCCTGTGTCTGAGTTTGGGTATTGTGGCTGGTCCTTGCTTTCTTATGAAATGTGTTACTTCCTGCTACGGTGTGAACATGTGACTTTAGAGTTCAGGATAGGGTTAGGCATATAGTTGCACTTAAGGGTTAAGGGGCGAGAGAGTGATGCATTATGTTATGAATGTCCTGTACTAACGTTTGTGTGCATGTGTGAGTCCAGGTTTGGACAGCCTAGAGCAGTGTGTGGGTTGGTGTTTGGACTGACTCTGGGCCAAGGGAAAGTCTTAGCCTTGCATTCTGCAAGACTGTGTGCTCCTGACTCAGCCCATTCATGCTAACACACACATACACACACACACAACACATATGTTATTCTGACCATGTGCGGGTGCAGACATTTTTCTCTTCTTACTGCACACACACATGCACACCGAACTCTTCAGGTCAGCTTTGTCAGCTCACGGTTCTCCTCATCATTGGGTAGAAATCAGCAGCACGATGTGTCCTCTTATAGCTGCCACTTCCTGTCACTGATTCACATTCGAAACAGACAAGTTCACATCTCTTTCATTGAGGACTCCAGGATTATTTTCCAATCTCTGCCTTCGCTGCTGGCGTTTCTCTTCCGTCCAGCTGCATCTGAAGATCAGTCCATTAAAGCCTTCACCCCACCCCGTACTCCTCTGCTGTACGACGTCACGGGCGTTTGGCCATCCAAAGTGGAAATTCAATTTCTGTGAGCCCGAGGCTGCTCCTCCGAGCTCCTGTCACTCTCCTCTTGACTGTAATCCTTTTCATTAATTCCTGCCTGCGTGCCACTTAGCAGCACTGGTTGTGAACACGCAATGATAATCAAGACTATTCCCCAGCCCCTGAGGTTATGCACAAACAGGGAGGGTGTGTTGTTTTTGTTGTTGGCAGCTGGGATCTGGGAGATTTCTGAGAGAGACACTGAGACAGATAGCCTAGGGCTATTTATCACATTGAGCCCAATAACTTGTGGGTTTACATGTTGAACTTATGAAAGTTTTAAATGGCATAAATGATGATGGGTGTAGAAAAAAAATGTTGTTGAGTGGATCAATGGCCCGGAGCAGTGGTGAAGGATTTAGTGTTATTCTATTTCTATCCTGATATTTGCCTAGACTCGTAAAGCCAGGCTTTGTATCAGCAGCTCAGCTTTCCCCATAACAAACAAGTCAGCAAAGTCTGGAGTGTACAATGTCCATTGCTGTATCATCAACAAGTATCAAATGCTGGAGCAGTCAACACTTGCATGGTAGCAACTATGTGGACATCCACACAAATAGATGGTATATTATAGGATGTGATTCTAGGATGGGCTATTCTGATGATCATTGCTAAGCATTAGTGAGTTGAAACATAAAAGTGCAATCACACTTTTAGCTTAAACAGCATTTGATGGAGTGCCATTATGGTTTTATTTTGTTTTTTAGGGGCCTCAATCAAATCAGTAAAGTAAAAGTTAGAACACCCCACTTTCTGCGAATGTTTGATCGTATTGTCGTTTAAAATAAAGTATGATTCAAACGTTGCTGGGTTCTTTTTTGCCACAGGTTCATTCAGAATTGTGTATGAATTAAAGGTAAAGGGATATTGAACTGTGGCTTTTCCACAAAGTCATTAGTTCTCCATATAAAAATGAAAAGAGGTGGTTAAGTTGATGTCATGTTTATTGGAAACACGTTGAACCCCAGAGCTACTGACAAACTTCTGTTTCTGACAAAGTTCTGATATCTGACTAACAATGATGACACTGCTGGCAGCTCTGCTTCTAACTAATGTAAGTTAATGTCCTTAGACAGTCAAGACAAACTGCTTTACGTCTCTGTAGCTGGAGCTCTTAATTTACAGCGTTTAAAATGATATACAGTAAATGATGATACATTATGGTGTATTTTGCTGCCATTGATGGACCATTGATTAGCTAATTAGTTGTTAAATGCTTTGTCTGAATAGGGACAGACTTAAGAATTACACAGAGAAGACAACAGGGGACCCCGGCTAAGCCAGAAATACACTAAGTTGTTATGATATATTGCACAAATAAACTTTGTTCCTCAAAGACAGACAATGTGAACTACTCTGCCACCTGATCAGGAAGTTGTCACACCATTCAGGGGTCTGTTATTGGATTTTAGCATCTTAAAATTGTGGTCCAACCTTTTAGCTCATGGTTGGTTTAGTAGCTGTGATATAATGGTGACATCAGCTGAGTAGTTTCCCTACGTTCTTATTGTGCACTCACGTGTGCTCAGCTGTTGTTGTCACTGTAACAAAATGATAATAGAGCAACTTTCTATCATATATTATTTCAAAGTGGGAAACAAACTACCACCTTTTACTTCAAAGTCGTCTGCACTAGTACAGGCCTTTGGAGTGTTTTGTCAAATGACCCCTTGGCACAAGGCTGTGTAAAAATGGGAATCAAACCACCATCCCTGGGGTTCCAGGACAACTGCAAGCTGCAGACACTGTGACTGGCATTGCAGGTTTAACTCAAAAATGTGACCACTACATCCATCTATTATCTTTTGCTGCTTATCCTGTTCATGGCTGCAAGGCAACCATGGAGGCTGCAGCACTAATCACTCTCTCACCATGATGCCTGGCAAGGTAAAGATTGAGCACTGACACTCCCAAAGTAGCAAAAAGAGGCAGTAGCTACTTTACATTGAAGAGAATAGAAGTGTGACTGGAGGCTAGAGAAGAGGCTGCAGCTCGAAGGCAGGAAGACAGACAGTTAACTCCCCCGCTCAGGATTTTACTGTTCACCCAGTCACTACAGGGATTGTGTCTCTGAGGCAGGTGTTTCCTAGAATAAGTGGAAGCTGAGGGGAGTCGTTAACATGAAATACCAGAGACTTGTGGTGAGTACTAGAAATCATTTGTACAGGTTCAGATTGACTGTAAGGCAATGGAGCAGGTTTTCCAGGTCCAAACCAAAAGGAGTTGGTTGAAGGGGGGCAAGCTTAAGGCCTAGCTGCACTTTTCTACCTTGCTGGCACCCAAAGGGCTTCATGCAGTGTCTCATTCTCCCATTCGCACCCACAATCTTATCCACCGATGGGGGAGCTCCTATGCAGCTGGCCTGCACTCACTGGGAGCAACTAAGTCTGGGCTCAGTGACCTGCTCAAGGACATATTGAGATATTACCTGAGGAGCTTGGAATGCAACCAGTGACCCTTTGATCAGTGGAAATCGTGAACTGATATACCTCCTGAGCCACAGGGTGTTTGAGGTTGGCAATATGACTCAGCAGGGCTCTGGCCTACCATTGCAAGAGAGGGGGGGGGGGGGGGTCAGAGGGATCAATCTAAAACCAAGGAAAACTGCAACATGATAGAAATAGAGATGGCAGCATGTTGGTCGAGGTAATAGTTGTCAAGTTGTTAGTAGAAAAGCAGAGGCGGCAGTAAATCACATGTGTAATCTACAGTGTTGGCCGTTTTCCTTGTAGATGTCTAATCCCAGTCCAGGTATAAGACATTTCAGCTGGATACTGAAATGGAACAGAAGTCAAACATTATTAGTTATTCTTATGCTTAACCCGCAAATTACCAACTATACTATAATTAAACATTTTCACATTTTTATGAATGGTTACAATGTACTTGTAAGTAAGTTATGGCTCTTATAATTTCAGAATTACAAACACACCTGCTGAACTTTCAGGAATTAGATCAACTCTCAAGCAGACGAAATTATAGTATTTCACATATCCCTGATCATATTATTTCAGAAGAATTTTGACATTTTATATGTACTAATGTGCTTCCAAAAATGTTCCACTTGGCTGACACCTAATACAGAACTGGAGGGATTTATAGTATGTACTGTTGGTATATATATGTATTTTAAGCCCGGGGTGTTTTTTTAAGTTTGAGCTGGAATGAAAGTGCTGGTTTGTACTTTCTGGGTCGTGGCTGTGCTGGTGGAGGGAGTGGGAGGAGAAAAAGAGATTAAGCAAGTGGGTGTGTGATCATCTGTCTCTCAGATTACACGCTTGAACATTTCTTTGTTTTTATTTCTTTTTCTGGCTTCACTTTGTTTTTCCTAATCGCTACTTTTGGGTTGTTCAGGATGTGAACGTGTAGGAGCAGCAGACACGTGGAACAGAGCTGTTTTTGTTCAGTGTTCCTCCACTTACTGTGTTATCGTGCTGACCTTTTCTTCTCATCTGTGTTGTTCACGGGCTTCTCTTTATTCTCTCAGTCTATCATTTACTGTAAATGGGCCCTTCAAGGAGCTACACTATGCAAAATGCAGAATGCTGGAGCTTTTCAGCGTTCCGAGAACCAGCGTGAATGTATCTGAGTGGTGTAGGTGGACGTTTAGAACCGATTTTCTAAATGTCTCAGGATTCTTTCAAAAATAAAGGTTATCTAATCCATCAGCTAACCACATCAAAAGGTTTGGGCCTGTACTATATGAAGTTGTGTGCCAGCTTGGGTCTTGTGTGTTTTGGCAAAGCAGTACGTCCATCAAAAAATGTGTGACAGCCATCTTACTCTCTTTGCCTCTACCCATTCTAATCAGAAAAATAGATGAGTTGTTTTCAAAGGTACAGGTCTTGTTACACCGTAGCATGAAATAGGCAGTTAGGATCATAGCTTACCTTGCAGATGTTGTTTTGTCACCATCACAGACTCTGAGGGGACCTACGTCTCACATTCCAACACTGCAGCCCAGATCATCAAACCTCCACCTCCAGCTGACATCACAGTCTTGTTGGAACAGGGTGGCCATTCTCTACCCATCTACCATTCATCAGTGGAGTTCCTCTCTGTGAGCTTTGTCTAGGGGTGGCTGCAAGGCACTTTAATGGACTATTGCCAGTGCTGCAATAGTGGTTTGTGTGCCCACAGACACTAGTAGCTTCAAAAGCACATTTGCTGCTCAACAATGGCCTTTTTATAATAGCTCTTTATATTCTATGAATGTGTCTGTTAGAAACATTTCTCAAAAAGCCTTTGTCAGATTAGATTCATGG
Source organism: Channa striata (assembly GCA_033026295.1). Classification (NCBI taxonomy): domain Eukaryota; kingdom Metazoa; phylum Chordata; class Actinopteri; order Anabantiformes; family Channidae; genus Channa; species Channa striata. The sequence goes on from CM065171.1 coordinate 768,529, forward strand.
ATTCAAATACATATTAAGAAAGTGCTTATGGAAAAACTAAAAATCCAATGTTTCTTTTTCTAAAATTCTACTAATATGCGATTTTCATAAGATGATATTGCCAACACAGACCAACAAATGAGGTGTGTGTAGTGTTTAGAGCTGTTCAAAACAAATCAGTGATCATTATTGGGCCAGAACTTTAGTAAATGACTGCAAATGATTTTGGTCCATGATGAACCAAACTAGCTATAAAGTGCTCTTAGCATTATTATTTCTACGTTTCCATGTGTGTAAAAACCTCTCCCCACCAAGGGCAAGGGACTGATGGATAAATACTGTAGATTTCATGCTCCACCTGCTTGCACGATCACCCTCTGTGTGTGTGTGTGTCTCACTCTCTCTCTTACACACATAAGAAAATTAAGCAAAAATATAAAGATCTTCTAAAGCAGTGAATAGCAGTGTGTGTGTGTGTGTGTGTGTGTGTGTGCATGCACCTCTGACTGTTCACCATAATTATAAGGGCTGCCTTCCTGTTCTCCTTTAAAAAGAAAGAGTGGTACTAAAAACTCTGACTCAGCTTCTCCATTATGTTCTCTATCACTTCTATCTGAAACATCTGCTCAACCACACACACACACACACACACACACACACACACTCTTGCTCACTGTGCACACAACAAACAAACAACAAACTGCACTTCTCTCAGACCCTAATGGGAATGCAGACTTGTTAAAACGGTGCTCAGCTCTGTAGAATGAAGTCTTCCATCCCTGGGGCCGTCCCCTAAGACCTGCTTGTTGCCCCATTCCATTTCAGTTTAAGTTTACTCCCACGTCATAAGAAAATGCAATCTTAATTTAACAGATATGCTGTTGACATCAAGGTCAACATCTCCACCAAATCTCTACAATCTCTGAATGTCTGTCTGGAAGAGAGAAAAGAACGTACACAAACAACCTTTCTGTACTCCACAGTTACAGCTCATTATATTCGTCATAGACCACAAAACACTAAAACCATCTAAAATTTCCCTCTTACCACTGACACCTCCATTGTTCTCCAAGTCTCAAAGTATCATTTTTGATAATTCTGTTTCAGAGCCACAATAGCCAAAACTACCTTGCTGTTGCCTTAGTAGTAGTAAAATCTACCTTTTACTGTACCACATGAGAAATACCTCCTATTCTCCACAGCTGGAACTTTTGTCACCTCCGGTCTAGAACAGCTGTCTGCAATGAGAATTGAACTCGTCTTTCTTTATATTCAATAATGCAGGGTTTCCCAATTCTGGTTTTCAGAGACCCCCTCCTCTGGTTTTCCAACAACCCCAGACCTACTAACTGCTGATTACCTGGTACAGGTGTGTTAATAAAATAAATAATAAAAAGCTAGAACATACAATTTTGGATAAGGGTGGAATCGGGACAAGGGAAAAAACTGATCTGCACTTTACACTGCTTCTTATCTACCCATTCACACTCACAATCACATACACATTCATACAACGATGGGGGAGCTGCTATGCAGCTGGCCGACACTCACCGGGAGCAACTAAATGATCAAACCAACAACTGATTGGTGGATGACTGCGCTACCAACTGCGCCACAGTCGCGCCACAACAACAACAAACAAGCCAACTTGAATTGGTATCTCCCTGTTTTGTAATTGGCTGAGTACACAGTAGGGACAGTTGGAAACCAAGTAGAGTAGGGGTTCTTGAAGACCCGGTTTGAAAACCCCTGCACATAATGCAAACTCCTATAACCTCTCTCTTTTCGCAAATCCTGCTTCTAGCTTGTGATGGCTTCCACAACCTGGGCAGTTAGTTGTGATGGTTGGGATGGCTATGCATTATGTGACTCAGTGTTCTCATAACTATAGACATGACTGTGTGTGTGTGTGTGTACAGGTAAGGCCCAGTTCATCCACATGGGTGAGGAGGTGGACGGGGTGGATATGAGAGCAGAGGTGGGCCTGCTGAGTCGGAACATCCTGCTCCGTGGTGAGATGGAACCCAGTTGCTATGGCACTGAGGCCTGCAAGTTCTTTGACTTTGACACATTTGGTGGACACATGAAGGTACGTTCTTGTTCTAATCTTGTTTTTAAAAGAGGGCAGACATTTTTGACCAGTAATCGGGAGCAGTGACTCCTTTTCTAAACTATCTGTGTTGTTTGTAACGGCTAATTACAGTTAAACTTGACATTGGTAACAGCAGTTGACTAAGCAATGTCAACTCGAGGGCAACACACTAGACTTTACCCTTAGTCAGTAAGCAAGTCCTAAAACGGGAAGTACTCAGTTATCAAAATCATTTGAATAACCAAAACACTAAAGATGCATATTGTTTGCACCAACATTTTATTATTGTAAATAGCAGTTCTATACCGTGATTAAGGCAATTCTATATTGAAAAGTTTCCTGCTGTCTGTGCACGACTCTGACTGACAGTGAAAACACACTGTTGAGAACCTCAGGTTGTTATTTTACAGCACTGAACAGACACAGCAAAACTATGCATCAGAAAGTGGTCATTGCTTCCTAAACAAACTTTTCAAAAACTAGAGCAAAAGTAAAGATTGTATGTTTTATAGACAGCGTCAATTCAACATCAGTTGCAAGGTCAGAGAAGCTGTTTTCTGACTAAAATGTTCTTCAGCTGTCATGTCTGATCAGTGCATTGTTATCAGATTGTTGTTTTTATATATCGAGGCCATTTCTTACGCTTTGTTTATTGCAACCCACTGCTATTTTTCATTGCACTGACATTGGGCCATGTTATACAGCTGAAATCAATAGACCTATATTTGAGATTGTCTTATCATCCCTTACAGGAATTTGTGATGTTGCGATTGCAACAATCAATTCAACCAATCCCCTGTGACTTCTATGTGACCTTAGAATTAATTTAAAACGGCATAAAAACATCCCAATATGATGCAAAAAAGCCATCAGGCTTTTTAGAACACAAAAACATTAGCAAAATCATCACACCCCTTCCCTTCTTATCAAACTATCCATTAGATGTTGTGATTTACCAATCAGCTGACACCAGATTTTCCTCCATGAGGACACAAAAGTAGACTGACAGCAGAAAGGATTAGGCCCTGAATGTGTCAAGCAAACTGGAATATACAAAACAATATGTTATCAATTTTGGCCAGTTAAAATTTTTGATTCCTGATCATGAAAAAAATCTGTAGACATTTGTGACTTTTACGTAGGTCTCCAGTGTGTGTAGACACACAGAAAATATAAGAAACATCCACGCTCTCCCCTTTTTGCTTTTTCTATTTGAACGCTCCAGTCAGAATTCTCTTCCTTTTACAAGGAGGGTTAGCTTGTTAAAAGGGTATAATTGAAACTAAAAATTAATTCTCAGGAATAATGTCCGACAGTCCCCAACGTGGATTAACCTGTTTCTCTGGGCCTCAGTCCATTGTTGTTGTCCAAAAACAAATAAATTTACAGTCAGACACGCTGCTCCAGTGGGTCACATGTTCCTTCATTGCATTATGAGTGGTAGAGAAACATTTCTCATTTTTTTACACAATTTCTCAACCATAAGGTCTGTAATGAGAAACTGGCTGATGTGTTTTTAGTCTTTCCTGGTCTTGTAGCACAGACGGATACGTGTCTGTATGAGGAATGGTAAAAACAGGATTCAGAAGTTAACCTTAAAGCCAGAGCAGTGAATCCCATTCTGTATGTATCTGCCTGTCAACGGGAGGGGATGAGACAGCAGAGAGAGACAGGGTGTCAGGAAAGGACAGGGGAGGGAGAGAGGCCGTAGCTTTTATTCTCTCCCCCAGGCCCAGCTCTCATATCCTGTTATAGACTTCCATCACATATTTCTAAATGGGTGTGTGTACAGCGCATACAGCAACACACACATGCGCAGCGGGACGCCCCAGTGAGATTTCAATGAAGCATTTCGAAATGAACGCCTCCGAGCATACTCCACTCGTGCTATTACTGCTCTGTCAAAACCTCGTGTATCCACCGTTATCTGTGTTACAAGCAGAGAGGAACAGCCTCTGATTCGGCTTGTGTTTTTTTAATTGTTTCATAAGCAGCAGGGGGTTGTAGAATTTTCTCAAAGGCTACAATCTCTCAACTGAATTTACAATGAAAATCATCCAAAGTGTTATTTGGGAGCTTTTCTGGTGATGTGCCACAGCAGGGGGCCTCTTCTGTAGAGCCGGGCTGTTGCCATCACTCTGCTCTCTAATGGATTTTACTCATGGATAAATCTCTACCTTCCTGTTCTCCACACTGACTCTTCTGTTGTGTTAACTGCCTCCAACAATGCCCCCCATCCCTTCTTTTTAATCCATCCTCATTTCCTCTATTGTATCTTTCTAACTCCTCGTCTTTGTAACCTTGTTTTTCTATTTCCTGTCATTTCCACTTCCTCACGCCCATCGTATTGTCCTTTTACTTTTCTCCTCAATTCCACTTTCCCTTCTGTTTTCTTCTCCATCTCTCCATCCTCATATTTGTCCATCTGTTGGCTCTGACATCCCTCCATCTCATTTTTCCTTCCTTAATTCCTCCTTCCTCCTTTTTTCTTTGTCCTCACTTATTTTTTAGGTTTCCTCTCTTTCAGTCTCATTCACCATCACACCCCTTCCCTTCACCTATTGTTGCACAAGTCTGTCCATTTGCTTCCCTCCCTGAAGCATAACGCGCTGCATCTTCTGTTGCTGTCAGGTGGAGCGGGGCTTCACAGCCATTCATATATCTGGAATGGAGCTGCAGCACATGGGGCAGCAGACAATGGGCCACTATCCAATCCATTTTCATATGAACGGAGACCTGGATGAGAAAGGAAATTATGACCCCCCCACTTACGTCAGCAATCTGTCTATCCACCACTCCTTCTCCCGCTGTGTAACCATCCACAGCTCCAATGGATTACTGGTGAGTTGACCACGTAGCTTAGCATGAAGATTGGAAGCAGGGGGAAACAGCCTCTCCTTAAAGGGAAACCCAAGAGTTAAAGCTGCAAGTTGTGGTTTTATTGGCTGGGAATTTTGTGTTGTTTGTCTTGGCCTGACACAGTGACCTCATGGAGTCTTTTTTGGTTGTTGGGGACTTGGTATCTGTTACAGATCTATTACTGGCATATTAGTCTAGTAAAACTACACCACTCAGGTTTGCATCTGGGTGGGTTTTAATTTCCAAACACATTCCATGTATAACAAGTTGTAGAGCTTGGCCCTACAACTTGTTATACAATCATATACAATCGCAACAAGAGGAAAGAGTAGAAAACGATGAATACATTTTTGTAACTGTCAGAAAAAACTCAGAAATTATTCTTTGTGCCATTAGGAGGCATGAAATCTAGAAAGTCACAAATAACCTTATCAGTTATTCCATTAGTGTATGAGGGAAGTCAGCAGGAAGTCAGCCAGCTCAGCAAAGTAAAGACTTTAATGTTCATGCTCAATTGGCCCAAAAATTGAAGAGCTCAAAAAATGTTCTGTGCCAAGAGGCCTCAAGAAAGATGGCAACTACTGTCTGACACAAAGCCACAGTCAACTGCAAAGAGTCTGATTGTACTCTTTGTTGGCAGTTATTTGTCCAGATTGATGTGTGACATATTCAATTCAATTCAATTCAACTTTATTTATATAGCGCCAATTTACAACAAGGTCATCTCAGGGCACTTTACATAATAAAGTCAAGACTATACAAACAGGTAGAGAAAACCCAACAAATCCCCCTTGAGCAAGCCATAGGCAACAGTGGAGAGGAAAAACTCCCTTTAACGGAAGAAACCTCCAGCAGAACCAGGCTCAGGGAGGACGGCCATCTGCCTTGACCGGTTGGGCAGAGTGGAAAGTAGAGAGAGAAAAGAACAGAGCAACAAAAGCAACAACAAAACATTGAGCAGGTTAATAGGACCAGTAGCTGCACACTGGAGGACACACAGCGCCAAATCCGGGGACACCTGTGGACAGGGAGAGAGAGAGGGGAAAGAGAGGGAGAGAGACGACTACGGGACAAAGAAGACACAGAGTTAATGTCATACAGTGGTGACAATATAGATGTGGGGTGAGAGGAGAGAATGAAGAGAAGAGGAAGTGGGACAGTGCAGAGTCCCCAGCAGTCTAAGCCTATAGCAGCATGACTATAACCAACTATAAGCTTTATCAAAGAGGAAGGTTTTGAGCCTAGTCTTAAAAATAGGGAGGGTGTCTGCTTCCCGAATCTGGACTGGGAGCTGGTTCCACAGGAGAGGAGCTTGATAGCTAAAGGCTCTGCCTCCCATTCTATTTTTGGAAATTCTGGGAACCACAAGTAGGCCTGCATTTTGGGACCGAAGTGGTCTAGTAGGATGATATGGTACTAAGAGATCTTTTAAATATGATGGGGCTTGGCCGTTTAAAGCTTTATAGGTAAGAAGAAGGGTTTTAAATTCTATTCTGCATTTAATTGGAAGCCAATGGAGAGAAGCTAATGAAGGTGAAATATGATCTCTCTTACCAATCCCAGTCAGTAATCTTGCTGCAGCATTTTGGATTAATTGAAGGCTTTTTAGAGAGTTACTGGGGCAGCCTGAAAGTAGAGAATTACAATAGTCCAATCTAGAAGTAACAAATGCATGAACCAATTTTTCAGCATCGCTTTGGGACAGGATGCTCCTAATTTTGGCAATGTTCCGTAGGTGGAAGAAGGCTGTTCTAGAGATTTGCTTTATCTGTGAGGTAAATGACAAATCCTGGTCAAAAATGACTCAAGATTCCTTGCAGTACTACTGGGGGCAAGAGTTATGTCGTCTAAAGTAGCGATATGGTTAGAAAACATGTCTCTTAGACTATTGGGCCCAAATACAATAACTTCAGTTTTATCTGAGTTTAGAAGAAGAAAATTATACGTCATCCAGTCCCTTATATCTTTAAGACATGCTTGTAGTTTGAGTAATTTATTTGTTTCATCAGGTTTCATAGATAGATATAACTGCGTGTCATCAGCGTAGCAGTGAAAATTTACAGAGTGTTTTCTAATAATGTTGCCAAGGGGAGACATATATAGAGTAAAGAGTATTGGTCCTAATACAGAGCCTTGTGGAATTCCATAACTAACTTTTGTGTATGTCGAAGATTCATCATTAACGTGAGTAAATTGGAATCTATCTGATAGATACGATTTAAACCAATTTAGTGCTGTTCCTTTAATTCCAATTACATGTTCTAGTCTCTGTAATAATATTCTGTGATCAATGGTGTCAAATGCAGCACTAAGATCTAGCAGAACTAGTATAGAGACAAGTCCGTTATCTGAAGCCAGAAGAAGATCATTGGTGACTTTAATCAGTGCGGTTTCTGTGCTATGATGAACTCTAAATCCTGACTGAAATTCTTCAAACAAGTCGTTTCTGCGCAGGTGGTCACATAATTGCTTTACAACTACTTTTTCAAGTATTTTAGAAATAAAAGGGAGATTGGATATTGGTCTGTAATTGGCCAAGACATCTGGATCCAGACTTGGTTTTTTAAGTAGAGGTTTGATTACAGCTATCTTATAAGCCTTTGGTACATATCCTGTTTGTAAGGATAGATTAATGATATCTAATATGAACGTGTCTAATAAGGGTAGAGCATCTTTGAGCAGTCTAACTGGAATAGGGTCTAGCAGACATGTTGTTGGTTTAGATGCCATAATAGTTGAAGTTAACTCAGCAAGGTCTATGGGCACAAAGCAGTCTAAAAGGGACTGAGGACTTACTGGTGATTCTAATTCTGTTGTATTTGTGGGGAGGGTCTGGTGAATTTTATTTCTAATAGCTATGATTTTGTTTGTGAAGAAGGTCATGAAGTCATTGCTACATAGCGTTGAGGGAATACTAGTCTCAACTGAACTATGGCTCTTAGTCAGCCTGGCTACAGTGCTGAAAAGAAACCGGGTTGTTCTTGTTTTCCTCTATTAGTGATGAATAATAAGCTGTTCTGGCTTTACGGAGTGCTAATTTGTATAAGTATAAAGTCTTTTTCCAGGCTAGGCGTGATTCTTGTGAATGAGTGGAACGCCACTTCCTTTCTAGTCTTCGTGACGCCTGCTTTAAATTGCGGGTGTGCGAGCTATACCATGGAGATCGCCTATTCAGAATTACTGCCTTCTTTTTTAGAGGGGCAACACTATCAAGTATGGAACATAAGGATGCTGCATAATTATCAGTAAGGTAATCAACTTGTACAGGAGTACAGTTAATGAGGCTACTCTCAGTTATATCAGTACATGTTGAAGTAAATGATGAAGGGATCATTTCCTTAAATTTGTTCACAGTGTTTTCAGATAAACACCTACTGAAGCAAAACTTCTTTCTAGCTGCCTGGAAGTCTAATAAACTAAATTCAAATGTTATTAGGAAATGGTCAGAGAGAACAGAATTATGAGGAAATACTGTTAGTTTATCAATTTCAATACCGTATGCAAGGACAAGGTCTAGGTGTGACTAAAACAGTGAGTGGGTTCATTTACAATTTGAGAGAAACCAATTGAATGTAATAATGAAGTAAATGCTGTGTTGAGGAGTTACTGTCAGCATCTACATGAATGTTAAAATCGCCCACTATGACGACTTTATCTGCACTAAGCACTAAGTCGGCTAGAAAATCAGAGAATTCAGTCAAAAATTCAGAATAAGGGACTGGAGGACGATACACAATAACAAATAGAAGTGGATTTTGAGTTTTCCAACTTGGGTGTGAAAGTCTCAGAGTAAGACTCTCAAATGAGTTATAACTATGTTTAGGTTTGGGGTTTATCGGTAAGCTTGAGTGATAAATTGCTGCTACTCCTCCACCTCGGCCTGAGCTTCTAGGAACATGATAGTTAATATGACTTGGGGGTTGACTCATTTAAACTAACATATTCTTCCTTCTGCAACCAGGTTTCGTGAGACAAAATAAATCGAATTGATGATCACTTATCAAGTCATTTACTAACAGAGATTTAGATGAGAGAGATCTGATATTTAATAATCCACATTTAAGTGTTTTAGTTTTTGTTCAGTAAGAGGAGCAGTCCTGATTTTTATTAAGTTATTATGATTAACTCCTCTTGTGATCATTTTTAGTTTGTAGAATTTAGTTAATCGGGGAACAGACACAGTTTCTATAGGAATGTGGGAGTTGTGTGGGGTAACGGCGGTAAGGATACTGCAGAGAGGCGTGTAGGACTGGATCTCTGCGTCCTAGGCTCAACTCTGGATTGTCAATCTTTTGGTTGTCTAATAAAATCAGCCATATTTTTTGATAAGAGAGAGGCACCGTCAAAGTAGGATGGATGCCGTCTCTCCTAATAAGCCTAGGTTTTCCCCAAAAACTTTTCCAATTGTCTATGTAGCCCACATCGTTTGCTGGACACCACCTAGACAGCCAGCGGTTGAATGACGACATGCGGCTATACATGTCGTCACTGATCAGATTTGGCAGGGGTCCAGAGAAAACTACGGAGTCCGACATTGTCTTTGCAAAGTTACACACCGACTCAATATTCATTTTAGTGACCTCCGATTTGCGTGTCAATTTGTTCCTGCATGAATAATGATCTTACTGTATCTACGTTTATCCTTAGACAGGAGCTTCAAATATGATTCGATGTCGCCCGCTCTGGCCCCAGGGTAACATTGGACTATGGCCGCTGGCGTCTCTAAGTTCACATATGCCATGCAGTAGAGTGACAAACTGTCAGCCTGTTGTCAGTGTATGTCAACATGTCTGTACCTCCCCCCAGGTAAAGGATGTGGTGGGCTACGACACTTTGGGACACTGTTTCTTCACAGAGGACGGTCCAGAAGAGAGGAACACCTTTGACCACTGTCTGGGCCTGATGGTACGAGCGGGAACCCTGCTGCCATCAGACAGAGACAGCAAAATGTGCCGCGATATCACTGAAGGAGCGTACCCAGGGTATGTGGCCAACCCACGCCAGGACTGCAGGTAAGACCCATGCCGAAAATGACTAAATCCCCCCAAAAATACACAGAGCAGCCACAACATTAAAACCACACAGTGCATTAATAATGTCAAGCTGAGCTTTGATTAATATGCACAACAGCTAGAATATTTCTAATTATGCATATGATCTGATGTAAATACATATTTGTTCTTTTTCACCCTTCTTCTGTTTTACACTACACCTGACATTAACACACCTTCGATTTTATGCAGCTTTACATAGTTGCACCAATAACTACCATCAAAGATGCATTTTTTTAATAGTTTAACCTTTCTAAAATGTTCCTTTATTTCTTTCTTTTGGTGTACATGTGTCCCCAGTACATGGTGTTTCAGCTTGGCACATTTCTTCTCATGAAATGTGCTCTATAATTACTTTTGCCTAATGGAGTAAAAGTATGAAAAGTATTGAGGTCTAAGTAAGGCAAAATGAAAATTATTGTAGTAGGAAGTAAATAGACCTTAAAATGTCCCTTAGTGAAAGTACAGTAAGTACAATCCTTAGTAATAGTAAATGTACTTAGTTACTTTCCCCTTCAGCTTTTCACGCTATTGCTACCACTGAAATGTTGGCACCTCCCAGCCAAGGAGGTTACTGTATGTGCCTGCAGCAGGTTTGGGCTTCATCAAACCGGTTTTATGTGAAGTAAACATAGAGTTTCATCTTGTTTGCAAACAATGTTTCCCATTACACTGTTGTAACAAAAAAAATACACTTTACTGTAGATCCACTACACTAACATGACTCAGATACCACATACCACAGTATGATAAAACACAAGTGTATTTGTTCCATCAAAGGTGCTTGAGATGGACCACAGACCACAGAAACACAACTAATCCAGAGCCGGTTTTATCATTCTACCCTTTCATCATGGTACTATTACAGCAAAGTCTTTTTCCCCTTTACATAATGACTTGCTAAAAGTTGCAATGCCACACATCCATTTATGTGTTCCATCTAAAGTCATAAAATGAAGAACGATGCCAGTCTGGAACCACACATTTTAAGTTAGCAATGACGTTCTTTATCACAGCAGGAAAATTCTTCAGTATGATCATTCTAGATGGCCAGCAAATGAAATAAATAAATATTTCACACATTTCTTTAAAAGTGAGATAAACTAATACGTTGTATCACTGGAGAGACAGAGATGGAGAGGCATAACCTAGAGCTACGCTGCCTGTGGATCCTCAGTTTTCAGAACTGAAAGCCATACAAAGTCATAAAAAGTCTTATATATTCATTTTATAAGAGCGCATTGCATTCATCAAAGGGAAAAAATGGCCTCCAGATCTTTGTATGAGATAATATGTTGTAATTATGGACCAAATATGGATCTCTTAATTTTCATCTCATTGCAACTTCAGACAAATTCAGTTTCTTGCCCAAAGACACTTTGACAAATGGACATCAGGAGGAGGTGGGAATCAAACTACTGACCCACTAAACCACTACCTCCCCCATACTAATGCATTACAGTTTTTATACATATACACTGTCAAACTTAAGGGTGTCAAGCAAATTGTAATTAGCAGCTACAAAAAGTCAAATTTTTAGGTGTTAAAGAAGAACACTTCGCAGGTATGAATGGTGTGTAGCAACCTGTGCGAACGTGAAGATAGGTGGTGTCCCAGAGGTGTTTAGTTATGTATTGGAAAAATATCTACATTTATATTAACATTCATATTGATATTGTGACAGATTTAAGATCACTCTGTCAGCCCTACATTACAGGTCTTATACTTTAAAAAGTGTTTCCCCTGCAGAGCTCTCCCTGTTTCTTGCCTTGACACACACACACACACACACACACACACACACACACACACACACACACACACACACACACACACACACACACACACACACAACTTTTATTTTGCCAGTTTACTAGAATCTGGTTCGGTCAGGTTACATTGTGTCTGAAAGTATTGCAACATCTACATTAGTTATCTTTATTTGGCACTTTCATGTCAGCAAATGATTTGTTACACAAGCCATGATTGAATATGTTGTGAAATCACTAAATAAACCTTTTAAACCTTGTACATATATATGCAAATATGTAACTTGGTTATTAATATAAGGAAAAAACCTGGAATCAATGTGTAAACACACGCACATGGGGCTGCTGTAGCAGCTTCGTTTTTCCCTCTAAATTGACACCCCAACACCCACACACACGCACTCATGCACACACACACACACACACACTCCTGTAATCAGTAGAGCTCTTTCTAGTAATACCCATATCTGATGTCTGTCACAGATAAACATTAACAATAAGTTCAGACCTCAGAAAAAAAGCTGCTACAACTTCAGATCTTGGCTTATACTGTAATTATTAGATTCAGACTATCTTTGCCATCAGAGGTAATCCAGGGTCTCAGCTGCGCAGCAGGAAGACACTGATTTTTCAGCAGATTTATGCGCCGAATATTGTGCTTTTAGTTCATACCTTTGTGGCCATTTAGCAATGCAACACCACAGAGTACTGTAGGAAACTGTCCAACACAGAATGAGGCCAATCATGCCAGGTGGCCACCTGAACACATATGGATGTGTTTCCCAAAACTATGTTCAAACTTTTCAGTTTGCCACAGGTGGGCTCATCAATCATGCTGCAGGTACATCCCCAGAAAAATGAAAACAAACTGGATGCACCTGAGCACCACCAGGCTGGTGATAGTCCTGCAGTGCAATGGTTGGATTTCGTTGCCACATGTTAGGACCTGTGACTGACTGGCCTTAATTCCCCGACTTTCTTGTTTCTTGTTAATAAAAATGCTGTACTTTACTAAACTGTATGTACACGGCCTGAGAGGGACATGCACTACTGTACAAGCAGTTAATTTCATAGTTGTTCAGTCACTGACGAACTGCATCCCAGCTAAATATGTAACTGTAACCCTAACCCTAATCTTAAACCGGATTCTACCCTAAACCCTAAACCCAACCAGCCCATTGCACATGGGTCACAACATGCAGATTTTCCAAAGCTCCCCTCACTTGCCATGTACAGACCTCAGACTGCTCCTCTCAAAGAGCCATAAACACACACAGACATTTCGGAGTAGAGGTAGCCTGTTTTCCCCTGTTTTCCACCTTCACGTTGTTCGGGAGGAATTATATTTAAAGCAGAAAGGTGCAGCTCAGAATATAAAACACTTTAATCCAGGTCATGTGACTTTTTATCTTTGCACGCTGCCTCTGCCTTCAGCTGCAGCGCATAAAGGCCAAGGTTAGGGCTTTATAATAGTTCGGGTTTTTACCGACTTGGAGCCGTGCGCCTGCTCTCCAACTTGAGGGGAGGACAGTTTCTAATAGTTTCTGGTGACATCGTTCTGCTCGTCTTCTTTCAGTTTTTTGCTTGTCTTTTTTCTTGTCTCCACTGCTAATTTATCCAGCTACAGCAGCCTGGTGAAACATAATGCACTATACTTCAAATGAGGCATTTTGTCCAATTTGTCTGGATCATTGTATTCTGTAATAATTTCCAAACCCCAGTGTATTTATTACCAGGGTTCAAACTTTCCAATTTAATCTAACATGATTGCACTAACAACGTTTCCCACTGTAAGATTTATGATGATTAATTTCCAGTCAGCTTTTTACTCTCCCCTGTGGCTTCTCTTGTCACTTCCCTCGTCATTGTTGTGTATGTGTTGAATTTAAAAGTTCAGATGAAAACAATACATTTTAGTCAGAACAGGAACAGGAGACACATGGGCTGCATGAGGGGGATGAGATCTGTCATTTAAACTGAGCCAGATGAATGTGCTGAGTCTAAATGCTCTGCTCATTTAAAGAGAAAGAGGAAAAGTGTGTGTGTGTGTGTGTGTGTGTGTGTGTGTGTGTGTGTGTGTGTGTGTGTGATGGGCACATGTACATGTCTTTCGCTGTTTTTTGGCCATTGTTCCGATGACAGTTTTGCATTGTGAGGATGTGAGATGTCTTAAGGTGAAGGTTCTTTTATTGGTGTTGGAATAAGGGTGAAGGCTGGGTCTTGACACATCATGTCACTGAGTCACACACTCACTATGTTTGTCATACGTTTGAGGTCAGTCTTCAGCAGGCATTTGCAAACGATCCATCCAAGCCATCTCTGTCTGAGTTTCTGATCACAAGCAGAACATCAACGTAACCGAGTACAAGCATTTCATTACTTATGGAAAATTACAAAAAAATAAAAAATAAATAAAAAGGGGCGATTTAATTCTGGCTACTTTGACTTGTCCTCCACTCCATCTAATGTCCATTCAATCAAAGCAGTGTTACACGTTATAATCATATTACTTTACACATCTCACAATATGCCACTGTCCTTTTTTGGATGAAAACGAATCACTAGCAAGATAAGAATATCTTCACTAAACTTGGTCTTCTTCCTTCCATGGTCTTATGTAGAAAACATATTTGACATATTAGAATTAAGTAGATACAAACTGAAAAAGCAATAAATCCTAAACAGCTTGAACCCATAATTTATGTCATTAACTGCTGACATATACTGCTGAAATGTCAGTGGGTACTTGTGCTTTTACTTTTTTACTAAAGTACAGATTTTGCACTTCATACAGCACTGCACACGTTGATTCTGCTGCTGTGTGACAGCCACAGATATGAGTAGTGAAAAAGTCAGTTACATTTTACATTTGTGTAAACAGAGCATTCAGCACAGTATCCACGATGATGCATGTTTACTGTACCTAACCACAATGACCTCACCCCCAGGACTTTGGCTTCCACCAATTGGGCTTCAATTGTATCAATTTCCAAATTAAATTATGTGTACCTCCTGAATCATAGGAAACACCATCAGTTGGAGTTTTGTAAAGATGTTGGCAAAAAACATGAATCCCACTGATTTAGGTCATCCCCAGATTTTCTGCTGTAAATCTTTAATCTTTAATTATGTCAGTCAGATCCCAATTAATTAAGATTTGAAAATGCTCTAGTGTGCACCAGGCTTCACACAGCTACTTGGTGGATTAGCACAACGAAATGGTTCACAGCTAATTAATCCAAATGAGGAATGATTTTCTCAATGATTGTGTTCTTAACTGTATTTGTAGTTTTCATTCAAATATCACAACCTTTGGATACCTGCTGTTGACTTTGTTTAAAAAAAAACAGGCATTGCAAATAAATCTCGTTTGCATATGTTTAGTGCTACTAAGATGAGATATGCAACATGGTAAGGATTATTTCTGCTAAGCATTTATCATGTAGGGATTGTTAGCAAAGCCTCACAAAGCAGCCAGTAAGGCTGAAGACTTATTTGAGGCTTTAGTGCAAATGTCTTTTTACAACGATGTTAGGAATTAATTGAGGAAAAGACTGACATATTTTATAGTTTATTTTACTCCATTCCATCCACCAGCATCCACCACTTTATAAGTTACTGTGCTGATTTTCATTACTGTGGACAGAGTCCGTGCCCCATTACTGTGTGTCAGTCAAACGAGCCCATGTCTTCACTTCTTGATACTTCTTGATTATGTCCTGCTACTGCTACTCTCCTCTGCACAAAGACAAATTTCAAATCTTTATTTGGCATTCAGTCAAATTAAAATTCAAAAATAGGTTAAGCACCAACAACAGAAACAGCTGACAGTATAGAGCAGAGGGGGAAAGGTGGACAAAAGTGAGCTGCTACCTGCTAAGCTGCTGCCAGGCTCAACTGCATATCTGCCATTTCTATTCATATTCATTACCCTAAGCTGCTTTTTCTCATATAGCTGCAAAAAGAACTATAATGGGTTCCTCATTATGCTTGGTGCATGTGTGAAAGGTGCCTTCTGGGGTGTGTGCATGCATACACAAGG
Organism: Channa striata; assembly: GCA_033026295.1. Lineage (NCBI taxonomy): Eukaryota > Metazoa > Chordata > Actinopteri > Anabantiformes > Channidae > Channa > Channa striata. The sequence goes on from CM065171.1 coordinate 784,321, forward strand.
ACACGCTGAAAAAGGTGTACATTTATGAACAAAAAAAACATTTTAGAAAAAGAGAGATATATCATAAAAATGTCAATCATGGAGAGAAACACAAAAAATCAACACAAAGCACAAGAGCTGTTCTCAGTTATTTCTACATGAACCTGATTTCCGTCTTTTTGCTGTTTGTATCCATCCTGCTAGTGCGTGAAAGGTGTCTAACAAGGTCTGGCTGTAAACACTGTGGCAGTATGTGGCTTCCTGTTGCCCCCGATACTGTCAACACAAGCTTCTATTAAGCAGACTGATCTGCTGCATGGACGCGTCCAGGCTGGACAGTCTGGCAGTCACCAGTCAAAGTGTCAGATTGACGTTTTTGTGTTGTGCATTGGATTCATCAAGAGTGCATATATAAGCAAAGAACACGGTGTGAGGACGAAGCCTGCAGGAAATGGGGGGGTGGGGTGGATATGGTGCCTAATGGTGCAGACAGTTTACTGTGGACAGACGACTGTCCTGATAAACTGTGTGTTTCATTAGAGCACAGTGAAGGAAGCAGTGACCTTCAGACCCCCCAATTTTATCGCTGCGATTTGAAGTGTTTTTCTCCGTTGTTATAGATCTGATTCCCCACTTGTTGTTGAACCTTCTCATCACTCTAACAGAAACCACATCAAGAAGCCTCTGGGTGACTGAACCTTGATTGAGACCGGCTGAGACCTTGATTACACTGAGTTAATTCCTTTCCAAAGTGAGCTGCTGCAGGGGGCAACGGGTTGAGGAGTGCATATCCTTGTTAAGGCTGGATAATTGAGAGGAAAGATTACTAGACAGGTCAAGAAGGTTGCAGTGGAGAGTGTGTTGTGTACAAATCTTTCTAGTTGATGTGCATTGTCTAAGAAATGTGTAAGTACACACCAAACTGTAATCAAATAGGCTAATTGTTGCTTCTCCTCACGTTGCCTTTGTCTAGGCCAAAAAGTGGCACTTGAACACCTCACAAAGACTTTACATCCAACTAGCACATAACATTCTTCACTGGCCTTTGTCATTTCCATTTTATCTCCTAATGCACTAACACTTAATAGCCAGTCGGGTTGGTCTTTCTCATAGACAGTGTCCGACACTCATTGAACGAACTGAGTCGGCCAAAAAAACACATTCGGTAGTGTCATCAGTGCAAAAACTAGGGTGACAGATGCCCAGCCATCTGAGTGGAACGTGAAGGACCTACGATGTGGTTTTTGAGTGACTAATCTGGGAAAAACTAAGGTGTGGAGGCTGCAAAGCTTCTGTTGTCGACTGAGCCTATGGAAAGAGACATTTAGACCAAGTGAAAGATAAAGTCCCTTTACCAGCTCTGCACTATAACACAAGACAAAACTGTAAGCTGGTATTTTACTTCTATCTCTAAATCCTGTCTTAATCAGACTGTGTTATTTCCTCACAAATAACTACCCTACAATAATACTACTTGCATTTCCATAACATGTCTTCTCTTCCACATCTGGGACTTCATACCAAAGAAAGTGTCCGTAAATTCTGGACTATGAGCGCACCTAAATTTAGTCGCCAAAAAAAAGAAATATATATTTTGTCACATATAAACATCGGACTATAAGTGCAAAAGGCTGAGAAATAATATCTGATGCCCTACTCATTGTTCCATCTGAGGATGTTGGTGCGCTGTTTTACCCGCAGGACCTAAAGATGTGCGTTTTTGTGTATGTAATCTGGGAAAACATGTCGAATGTACAGAGCTGCAAAAACGTCCTTGTTATAAATAAACGGCTTGTTCCAGCCAAAGGAAAGATGTCATTCTTCAGACCAAGTTGAAAAAAGATTTTGTAAAAGTCTTTATTCATACACGCAGCTCTGCACTATAACACAAGATTCTCCGTGCAAAAAACCACAAATCTGGTATTCATCTTCCTCTGAGCATTGAAACCACTGTCACACTTAATTTCCTTCAGATAGCTGTGGCTTAAATTAAAAGCTGCATCACAAATTTCTTCCCATTACAATAAAAATACTATTTTGCTGTTGCATTTCCATAAGAATAAAAACTCTGACTTCTCTTCCACATCTGAGGACTTCATACCAAAGAAAAAACGCGGAAAAAGTGGGTTATGGTCCGGATTTACATATGTTGTCGTGATAAATATGTTGACCGCAGCTCACCTTTCTCCCAACATCATGAATATTCTAGTGTTTCAACTTAATAAATGAACAAAAATGTGAATTTTCAGATTCACGAATTATTCAAAAGTTTAATATCAGTAACACAGAAGCAGAACTGGAAAAGTAATAGTATGTTTTCTGGCTATTCAACTTAAATGGAGCACTATCCATTTCTCCTCATATAAACAAACTTTAATCCAACAATTTGTATTGTGCAAAAAATGTACTGACTGTAAAGGTGCTAGCAGGGCTTTACCTTGCATGTCTAGATGATATAAATTTCCACCTGCAGCAAGGAAGCCAGAGAGAAGGGCAGAAGCAGAAAATGCTTGTATAGTAAATATTAGAGGATATAATGTAGTACATTCATTACAGTAAGTACAACCACAAAGCATCTGTTAGCACATCAATCCTTAATGAGCTGCTGATGTGTTCCCCATAAGCCTGTAAATCACAAAAAAAAAAATAATCAGCAATACAAAGTACAAAACAAATCATCGTATTCTTCAATTCATGTTTTTTCCCTCTCGGCCACATCCCATGGTCTTCATCAGGGAACAGAGGTGGCTCACTTGTCCCTGATTGATAACATAACGACATGACTCTCTGACAAATGAGCCGGCAGCTCAGTTCTATATTTTGTCAAACTGACTCTCACTAAGCTGAATTTTTCACCATATTAGAAACAAAGGATGAGCTGGAAAGAAGGGCAGATGGCTTGGAGACATTTAGAGTCTGAATGCTTCCAGAGGATATTGAAAGCATGGAGGTTTAAAATGTAGTTATACACACATCCCACAGGAGCAAGACTATTGAAAATCATTATGACTAAAGAGACTTTTACAAATGTTGACCTGACAGACTGAAATGCTTTCATGTTTAAATACATTTCTGGCTTGCAACTAAATCTTAGGCAAACAACTCTAACTTTGTTTGGTTTATCTGATGATAAATTACCATACCTTTATTCGTGAGTCCGAAGTTTGCAGACTTTCCTTGATCGAGATTTCAAACAGCTGGCTGTTGAAAGTGAGCTTTGATGCTCATTATCGTTGTGTTTTTAAGAAAAGCATTCAGATAATGTTTACAGCCTGTTTACAGGATGGCAGAATTTACATACACTCTGTACTGTAATGTCGTGACTGACTCATGTATATTTTACGCCGTGTCCTTATGGACTCTTTCAAACGAAAATGAGATTGATAAATCAGTGTTTTATGTGAACAGATTGTTAATGGTATTTTTTTGGCTCTATTTTGTTTTGGCCCACTCACGATCTGTAAAAATCATCATTTTTCTGAATGACCTGAGGTTTGACCACAACAGGACCTGATCCGTTGTTCACTTGTGTCCCAACACAGCTGCTATCACCACAACAACATGAGAGGCAGCGCTACATCACTGGTGTCAAACTAAAACCAAACTTTTTTCTCTTTGACAACTCTCTCCCTCTTCATAGTGCAACTTCAACTTTCTGGATCGCCAACCCCAATAACAACCTCATCAACTGTGCTGCTGCAGGCTCAGAGGTGAGTCTCTCACTGGCTTTTCACTCTCTCTTCCCTCTTCCCCTGCCACCCCCTCTTCCCCCGATTTCCTCCTTTCACCTCGGCCCTTCATTTCTCTCCAGGTGGAGGTCTGTCTCATTACCACATTGCCAGGTCAGATTAATGGCTGTATACTTCTATTAACTTGAGAATCAAGCAGACAATGGACAGAGGCAGTGGCGCACTCTCGCTATGATAGAGTGCCAATTATGAACATACTTCTGGGATTTCACAAGGATACGTCGGGCGGAGTGGTGTCTGATTTGTCCTCACCAATGTAATGACTTTTCTCATTTGCATATCTGCAAAGAACAACACAGAAACAGACAGGCTGACATATAGTGCCAAAGCCGAGACTGTGTGTGGGAAAGTGCATGCCTTTATGAGTGAGCCAAAAGTTTCCTTCAAATATATAGACAACAGGTTGTATGTATTTTTAATAATTAAGAAAATGACTATATTGTGTGACAGCTCCTTTACTGTGTCTATGTGATATTTCAGGAAACGGGTTTCTGGTTTATCTTTCACCATGTGCCCACTGGCCCCTCTGAGGGGCTGTACTCCCCCGGACGCACTGAACACACACCTATGGGCCAGTTCACTAACAACAGAGCCCATTCGAACTACAGGGTGAGTCTGACGAACAAAATGGACTATGCCATTAAAATGTCCCCAGTGCTGTTATGCTACCTATTTTATTGCATACACTCAACTGCAAAATGCAAAATTGGATAAACATTATATCCAATACATCCAACGGTTACATAAGCATCAGTTCTGTGGGCTGGTGGGGGCAGTCCTCAGCAACTAATTGGAGAATAATCCTAAAACAATTAAAGCATGAAAAGCTTAGGTGATGCCCAGACTTCAATTTTCATGAAAAAAATTTGTAGAACTTTCATAAAACCTTCAAACTGTGGACTTCAGGGTCTCTTACATGACAGGAATTAAGCCAAACTCTGTCTGAGAGGTAATATTAGCTCTTTCCTCTTTGCTTTGTAAAGCGTCAACTGCTGAATTATTGAAGGACATTGAAACAAGTCCTTCAGAGGAATCACATGTCTAGATGTCCCTCCTCACTAGTCCCCTTCTTGTATGATCATCCAACTTTTTAAATAAAGCCTGCTCTATGCATTTTAATATTTATGCCACTTATTCCTTCCATTTCTTCGTGGATTAAGAGTCGTCTAAGAGATATTTAGGAAAATGTTCTTGTATCCGTCGCGTGACTTTTGTTCTTTTCAATAATCTTTTTACTGTGTTGATTAGGGTGCTCTTTTCTGTCCGTGATGTAGATAATGGACACGAGACTGATTCATCAGCAACTAGGACGCCCAGATACACGTGTATTTATACTACAATCATTTACACATATTAGCTGCGCTCAGGTGACCTCCATTTAGGCAATTGTTTGATTTCTGAAACCAACTGGCAGCCCAGGTGATGGTTTAGGTGAGTTAATTCAAAAGGGGTGTATACAAATCAATAAATTAGATTAGTTTGCAGTGATCTGTTTTCACTTGGATATGAAAGGGGCTTTTCATAAAATTTCTGTCCTAAATATATGTGTGTGTGTGTGTGTATGTGTGTGTGTGTTTGTGTGTATAAATTACATGGACCTGGATTCAGTTTTCTAAAAAATAAAAGGTAAAGATTTTGTTTAATTATGTATTCTGGTACTTTTAGGTGAATTTATTGTGCACTGGTACACAGCAACATTAATCCTGGACTTCCTGAAGTGGCCACTCATTTCTATTGGCCCCTTGCTTCCTATTTTAAGATATTAGTTTATTACAGTGACAAAATAATTGCTTTATTTCTATGGTTTTCTCAAGATGTTACTAAAGATTTAACCCCTCACATCACCAAGAGCTGGAAGTTTACTGAGTCTCAGAAGTGAGATAGGTGAACAGTGAGAACAACCAAATCGAGGGCAAACAACAGAGGCCGAGGAAAGTGAGTCAGAAGAGAGGGATGAGATGAAGAGGACAGCGGAGAGTTTAGAGGCGCCTGCGGCATCCAGCATAGCATGGCTCAAGCAGAGAGAGATTTATGAGGCGCTGGTGGAGAGGAAGTGTTATTGTTATCTCCCTCCTTTCTCTGCCCCCAACAGTGATCTCTTCTCTCTGCCAGCTCACTCCTTCCTTCCCTTTTTCACTTTTAATTTCGATCACCCTAATGGGAGCATAACTCATGTCAGGCTACCACACCAGGGTATTTGTGAGGAAAAAGGTTGTGTCATGTTGGTGGCATCTTTGCTGTGAAGCAGCACGTGTCTGAAGATGGCTTGTATCATTATTTGTATTTTTTGGAGTAAAGAACAGGTAGAAAATTGTGTTTTAAGCAATCTAAAACAACAGGGTGAGGATAATTTTGTATTTCATTTTATTTATTTTGCTGTGACGGTATTTACTTTGAATGCTTCCAGTCTGATTGTGGAATTTAAAAGTGCACCATATGTTTCTAAGACGCAAATTGATTTGGTCAAATCAATGTTTCTTATTGCACTTGTCTCTAAATAGGGTGTGTCATTAAGGTTAACTAATGTTCACACGTCTCCTGCAGAAGGAATATCCTTCTGTTTGAAGATCACCCGTTTTTACTGCATCTATCTGGTGCCTTCCAGCTAATAAGCATAGCAATTAAAAAAGGTGTAGTATATAAAACAAACCCGTGACACTGAAACGGCTGATGTTAAAAAAGTAGTAGGTCAAATATATCCTCTGTGTGAGCATTTTTCCAAAAGATAGATTAGATTATCTATGTAGCATTAGAACATGGGTGGTTGAGTGGGTGGGTGGATTCTGATTAGAGCTAGGCGATAAATCAAATTAAACTGATTAATCTGAGGTTGTTCTTCAACAATGTAAAAATATTAGATAAGTTCTTTCTCTGCTGTCAGTCATGGAAAGTGATTAAAGCGCTAGACTGGATATGGGTTCCAGATATCCATGATTTTTTTTATTCACACTCAAAAAGAACATTACACATACCCCCAGTTGCATCCATTCTAGGGTGAATGATGTCACTTTTGCAAGTGATGTGCATCTACAACATCATTGCAGATATCACAATGCAACTGCTCATACTCATAATTTAAATTTCAGATATCCAAAATGAAAAAAAAAAAACAATCAACCAACATAAATTTTGACTGTCACACTGGAGACCCAAGTTCAACTCCAAAGACCTGAGTGTGGTTACTTTTAGGGGAGAAAAGCACTTTAGTTAACACACTTTTATAGGGTAATAAGCATGTACCGCATAACTATAAGTATCTTTACCTAACTTTAACCAAGTGTTCCGAGAGTCTAAATGAAGTGTATTAAACCTGCCAGAAAAACTGGACTGGTATTAATATATATAAAATATCTATAAACATATTTGCAATTTTCCATTTACATTAAGTGTCAACCCATTGTTGAATGGAAAAATCTGTGGCATGCCCTGCAAGAAAGAAATAACCATCCCAGAAAACCTTTGGATTAAAATGTAGGAATTTGATCTCACACAAACACTAGTCTGGTCATTTAAAGTTTGGCTTTGTTTCATTATAACACAAATGACAAGCAATGACAGAAGTTACACACACTGGTACCACTGAGATTTTAGTCAAAGTGAAAATGCAACTTAAATTACCACAAGTCAGGGCCACAGAACTTAGCAGGACAGACACTGATGATATACAGGAGAGCAGCTGCAGATGATTTAATCTGGTTGATAATTAAGACCTGATGCCGGCTGTTCAACATGAATCTGCAAATGAGCACAAAAGAACTGTGAAAGCATTCGCTACTGAGCCTGATACATTAGCGGAAACAGCCAGTAATCATTTTTCATGTCTGCACTTCTGTTTAAAAAACTAAAACAGAAATAATATTTTCAGCTCAGCTAAAAGACTTGTTATTAAATGAAAAGGTCTGATAACTACAGTGAGTGTTTTTATATGCTCCTCATATCCCATTTGAATAGAGTCAAGGTTTTGTTTCAAAAGGAAATATGAACAAACTGTCTGACCCACGTCTGAAAGTCCACACCAGTCGTGTTTGTGTTTCACAATGGCAACGTCTTTTAAAAACTGAATTGATGTCTTACACTGCTTTTCGTTCCAGGCTGGAATGATCCTTGATAATGGAGTAAAGACCACCCAGGCTAACGACAAGGACAAGAGGCCATACTTGTCTCTGATTGGAGCCAGGTCAGACTTCTCAGCCCATAACAAACAGCCTGTATGACAAGCTGAGGTCACCTCACACCCAGGATAACTCAGCATGATGGATCTGCTGTCTGCAGCACTCATGTTTCCTGCTGATGTGTGACACATGCTGGTATTTGGCGTAGTGCAGAACAACATCAGGGAGTGTCGCTTTAAATCTCACTCAGGTCGAAGTAAGATACTTTGCCTTGAAGTCAAGTCAAGTGAAAGTACAGAAGTAGAAATACCAGCCTGTGTGACACTTGGCCAACTGCGGTCAGTGTAAAAGCACCAATATGTCATCTTGATCTCACCATTTTAGTATGAATGCATCCTATTCACCACTCCCTTTTAAGCTCAGTGATGCTGTTCAAAATGGGGTCATCTTATCTTTCCCACAAACTTTCTCACAGATTTTCTCAGTTAAAAAAAAAGACCAAAAACAACAGAAAGTGGCCCCGACTGAACAGAACAACAGATGTTGCTATGTTCTATGTTGGAATAATATACTTAATGGCAAAATAATCTAGTTAAGCTCCATTTCTCAAACCATTTGTGTTCATCTTTTATCAGTAGCCAGGCCCTAGACATTCAGTCGGTCAATTTACATTATGTAGTTTAAGTTGTGACCAGTGGAATGGATTTTTCCACTGCTGAGTTCAAATTACATATAGTCATGCCAGGGCTGTTGCTACCTAATAGTCTCCGTGCTCATGTTTGTAGTGAGACTATTATAGCTTGATTTCATCAAATACTGTGTTTACTGAGCTAACTGGGCACAAGCCCAGGTTACCAAGGAGTCAGCAAGCAAAGAGCCTCTGTTCGAAGTGAAGCCTTGGTACAAAAATGCAAAGTAACAATACAGACACAGACAAACTATTCTGCAGGCCTTTCATCAGGCCATAGTTATGGTTCGGTAGGTCACCTACTACCTATTGTACTGGTGAAGTTAAAATGGCAACGTTTAGACATCATAGTAACAGGTGCCAGAGTTTGCTGATTTCAGTTTGATTCTAACAGTTTGGTCCATTTTGTGACCCCTACATAATGTTAGTTGATACTGTTTTCCTTCCTTTAGCCAATTTCCATTTGAACCCAGGGATTCTCAGTCCTGGTCCTACAGGACCCCGCTCTGCCTGTTTTCCAATTACCTCTACCCTACTTAGCAATGTGTGGTGGAAGATACCATCTTAAATGAGGGTGAAAAGGGGAAAGGCAAAAGAGAATTGGTATCTTCCAGCTTGTGATTGGCTGAAGCATTGCCCTAAGCAGAGATGGAGTCCTGTAAGGCCAGGATTGAGGTCTCCTGTTTTATCCCACCCCATAGGCTTTCCATAACCCTAATCTATTTGTTTTTGTGCCTGTACTTATGGATAAAGATGTATTTTTTTACCCCCAAAGAAATCCTTTCTCATAATTCTTTTCCTTAGCTATTTAACTAATTCTCGTCATAATAACTTACAGTATTATATTTTAGAAGAAGAAATCAAGCATTCAGTGGTACATTTGAAAATGCATATGTGACCACCAAATAAATCATAAATTAAAGTAAATATTATATTCCAATAAAAATAGTAGTAGGTATTTGTAGTAGTAGGCAACAGAAGAATTTGTTGAAGACTAGAACAGTTGGATTCATAATTACCTAGTCAGACGAGATCTCCATCTGTGTTATAAATATGGGCACTTTCAGTTCGACTGCTTTCTTTTTACATCAGACCCACCTAGTCTTTAGCACAGCCATTTAAAAAAAAAAAAACTTGGACCTCAGCTGGTCAACAGGCCACAGCTGAGGTCCAAGAACAGACAAGTCAGAAAAAAACATAGATCAGACCAGACATGTGCATTATGGCCCTGACTCATGCCGGCTTTACAAGAAACATCGTGTGGGAAAGCCCAGGTGGTGTATCCACCAATTTTGTATAATGCAGAAGACAACATTCAAAAATGTGTTTTGTGTTTATTGTGGTGGATGACTTTATGCTTTACTGCTTTCTTTACTCATACAGTGTGACGGTGTAAACACACACCAGTTAGCGTTCTATTGTAGTTATGACAGAGTAGTTCAAGTAGGTAAAGAGCAGCTTCACCTGTCATTGGGCTGTACTGAACAAAGTCTTATCCTAAATAGCATCAGATAGTAACACTGTGCTGTTTGTTCAGGTACGGGCCTCACCAGGATGCTGACCCCTCCAAGCCCAGAGTTCCTGCTCTCATCCACCACTTTGTAGCCTACAAGAACCAGGACCATGGAGCCTGGCTTAGAGGAGGGGATGTTTGGCTGGACGACTGCCAGTGAGTACTGCATGCAAAACGATAGAGGAAATGTGTTTGTCCAAGTGACGTTTGTCGAATTTCAGTGCAGCTAGGTGTAGAAAATCATTATGATGAATTTCAGGTGGCAGTTGATGACAGAGATACTGTAAAATTAAAATATTATCCCTGCTAAATAATTACTTTTTATCTATTTTAGATTCTGTGTGTGTGTGAGTGACTCAAATGACTCAGATCAAGAGACTATTACTGTGCTCCCAGTGATAAAATTCTCTCTTTCTTGTTTAGATTTGCTGATAATGGCATTGGCCTGACTCTGGCAAGGTAAGGCTCCCCCCACGCACCCCCCCCCCCCAATCTGCTATTAAATCACTGTTCATATTTCTAATAAAGGGCTGCTGTTTGCATTTACTTGAGATGTAGGACTCTCTTCTCTCTCTCTCTTTCTCTGTGAGTAATTGGAAAACACCTTATAAGGAGTCTGCTTAGGATGCACTGGGAAACGCAGTGCTTTGATTCAGTGTGAAAAGTAATTTAGGAGTGTGATGGTCACAGAAGTGGGAATTGATGAGAAGTTTTCAACTGACTTACAAAAGCAGGGGCCTGTGGGTGCATAAAGTTCACCCACAATAAGCAGAGCTTTTCCATAAACACTCTCCAGAGTGTAAAAACTCAAACTGGGTTTTTGAGTGTGCACCAGGCAAACTGGGCTTTCACAGATTTCTGATGAAAAATTATACTACTATAACTGTAATATAAATTAAATCACAAACAATTGCTCCCTTGTGAAAATAGCATTCATAAAGGACCAGGATGAGGCCTGATAACCATCACAGATGTGCTTACAGGATCTCCTGTTTTTAGTTCCAGGACAAGACCAAGGCTGCTGTTGTACGTCCTCAGTTTACCCTTTTAGAAGATGTGAATTATTAAACATTGTTACATAAGGAAGAGCTCTCAAATCTAATGTACTGTATATAGGGCATCCAGCTTAAGCTCAAACTATCAAATACTTAATTTAGCTTCAGCTCAAATGAATAGTAGATGTAGCTGGCACTTTGTAAGCTCAAAGGAATGCTGCTGAATAATGCTTTACCCTCATTATTCAAAGTAATTTCAGCTTTCAGGTTTCTGATTTTCCAGTTCAGCAACCATATCTCTATCAGCCCAATACCACTGTAACAGTAGATGTTTTCAACCTTTATTTATTCAGGGTAGTTTGACTGGAGGCTAGCTCTCTTGCAGGAACACCCTGATCACATTCACACAATTAAACACTTTCACACCTGGAAGCTGCCCAGTACAACCACAGTCTGAGCTGTGGCCCACGAGCCTCTCCACTGGAGCAACTGAGGTGCCACTTCCTCTGAGAAAATATTAAATAACACAGTTAATACAGTCTGATGTATTGTTATGGATGAAACAGCTGTCAGTGCACTGTTAAACTGTCAGCTCCACCTTTAGCTGCTGCTGTTTTTGTTCCGGTCTCTATAGTAACGCACCTCTTTGTCCATAGTTTTCATTCTGTACTAGAAATTTTCTTTGACATATTTTTCACCTTTGTAAATGTTTGTTTCCAATTTACAGCGTAAATGTGAAAGCAGTTCAAGATAATAGTTTCTAGTCAGGGCTGGGCGGAGCAGAGAGGATCGATTTCAACAGATTTTTGCGGGAACCTTATTTCTAAGGCTCACATGGAACAAATCTGGACTTTCATTCATGTCATCAACAGTATCAAGTTCCAAAGTTTTTCAAATGCTTTTATCAGTAACACAGTGAGATTGTTGCCCATAGAAACACATTAAAATGACACATTTACTTGTAGTTTCAATCAAGCAGTCACACTTTTACTAACATGCATTTGTATACTCATTCTGCCACGTCTGACTAATTGTGCTACTGCCACTAGACTTACTGCTACTACTGCTGGTGTTTCCTCCGTCTGTGTGTGTGCAGTGGAGGGACGTTTCCGGATGATGACGGTTCTCGCCAGGAAGTGAAAAATTCTTTGTTTGTGGGTGAAAGTGACAATCATGGGATGCCCTTACCTGACAACCGCATCTGGGGCCTCGGGGGTTCAGACCTCACTGGCAGGACCCTGCCACGTGGCATGTAAGTGACAGTTTCTGCTTATTTCAGGTCACTGTTTTGGTCCTTTAGCCAACTGACTCTTATTAGCAATGCTGCTGCCACATAAAGGCTCTTCAGACCATGCTCAAATAATAATAAGGCGAGGGTAAATTTGTGTGGTTGTCCAAGCAGCATAAAATAAATTAACTAAATCAAAAAGTGAAGGGCAGGTAAGTGCGTCCTCAAGTTGAGTCAACAGTATGACTGTAAATGATAGAATGACGACAGACACACTGACAATAAAAGGACAGTGAACATAATTTAATGCTGCCTAACTTTGCCTTACATGTGATATTATCGTTCGCCCAGTGGAGAAGCCAGATCTGGTCATAGCACCAAGTACTGTAGCAAATTAAACAGTCCAGAAGCGAAAGGGGGTCAGTATAAAAATGGCAGATATTCTGGAAATGGTGGATTCAGCTGTTGATTGTGATCATGACATATTCATCTGTACAGGCGGCTGCATTTGCTTAGATCCAGTATGATCAAAACTGGAATTCGACTCAGAACTAGGATACCGGTGCTTACGTAGAAGCACGCCTTTCAGTATGATCACCTAAATACTGCTGCAGTATATGTAATGTTATTATCTACATGTTTAGAATACTGTGTGTTTAATCATACTGGTACAGATGAATGCACAATGGGGAACAAAGTCATGTGACAAACAATGGACATTAAAACTCGCCCACACTTTTATTTGGCATTAATTCAAACTGACCACAGCTGCTGTTCTTCACAGAAGAAGGAGTGAAGTGGGAACATTTGACAGCCACGTCTCATGCCAAAGTTTTTAATACCCCAAAGACAGATTTTGGGTGGAGTACCAGTTAAATAAAGGCTGGTATGTGTGAGAGCCAGACTTGGTATGCTAGAAATCAGTCCCGTGCCCTGGCTCACTTGGCAGAGTGCAGGAGGAATGTCTCAACAGCAGTATTATTAGAGATTCCTTCATTGTGTGGGAAAAAAAGAAGTGCACATAAAGCACTACTGTCTGGATGCTTCATCTTCAGCCTAACATTCTTTGATGCAACTAGATGATCTCAGGCACAGCATTGCGTAAGCGCTCCAATGCTGTGCAGCGCTGAACATTTGATGGGAGGGATTTTCAACAGCATTCATGACAGCAAGACATGCCCACTCCACACTCCAAAAACACCAGAATGGGAACTGTGGTTGTAACCGCTCTTCGCTTTCACTGTGCCACCTCTTATTTCCAGCACGTGTTAGACACAATGTTCACACAGTGTGTTTATGTATGCAACCACGTTAATGCACCTGACACATAGTTAGTTGTACTAATTAAAATGTTTACATAAATAATCAATTAAATGACTGTCTGTAGTGTCTACAAGCTGTAGCTTGTGGTAAAAGCTACAGGATGGCTGTAGCTCAGATGGAAAGGCAGTCGTCCACGGACCACAGGGTTTGATCCCCGGTGCCAGCTATGTTTCAAAGTGGTCTTAGGCAACACACTAAATCCCAGGTTGCTCCCAGTGGGTCAGGTGAGGACCTTGCATGGCATCCACTGCCATTTGTGTGTGTGTGAGTGGGTGAACGAGAAGCAACATTGTAAAGCGCTTTGGATAAAGGTGCTATATAAGCAGCCATTTAACCTTAGTGTTGAAGTGGTGGAGAGCCTGGGGTTGGAGCATCGAGGGAGGTTCCTTAGCAAGTGCACTCTGTCTGCACTTCTACTTACATTAATGTTGTTTCTGGTCTTTTTGCTCTATAGAAACACATTAGTTATATAAATAATCAACTAAGGACGTGTAGATGGAAGTAGCTGGGTTGGGGATCTCGCCAACAAAGCTGAGTGGCCCCTAGTGCTGGGTACAACTCAAACAACCTGCCCCTGGAAGCATGGATCCCTACGCCTAAGCTATGTCAACACAGCTATAAATCCATTTGATGTACACAGAGAACATGTGCCACGGTCAATACGTTGCTCTTCACAGACCCAGTGAGGTCAGGCAACTTGTCTGGTGATTTGTCTAGTGTTTACCAGCTCGTCTCTGGTTGCGTCTTTGGCTTTATTGGAAGCTCCTCACTGGAAACAGCTGCCTTTTGGCTGGGAGCAGTGTGGCTGAAGGAAGCAGGAGTAAAATGAGCAGTAAAATGAGCCCTTGTCCTCAGAGCCTCTCTCTGTTCGTCTGTACCCAATGAGTGATGAAACTCTTTTAGTGCCCCTGTCTGTCTGACCTTTAAAGTTTCATCACCCACAGAGAAAACAGGATTTTAACTTTAGCCAAATTCTGGTGTTAATGCTGCCCGGGCTGACCGTCTGTTCTGTCCGCACATCTGTGGAGGACTGAGACAGGAATCCCTCCTCTGTTCCTCTGTCTTGTTTGATTGTTTTTCTTTGTTCGTCATCCAGTTTGTGTGAATCCAGTGTTAGTAAATATATCCTTGTTTTTTGTCTTTATAATGTCTTTATAATGTGTCACAGACACACATGTAAAATAATAATAATAATGATAATAATAATTATTATTGACATATATGTTGCGCTGAGTTAAATGTTTGGATGAAAATTTATTCTTCTAAAGATCTTCTTTTGTCTATTCAGTACCCTGCTCTGCCCTTAATTCACTCAACACCCTATCAGTGTCCGACACTACGGAATAAATGACTAATGATTTGGTGTTTGTGTGTGTAAATGTGCGTTTCCCTGCAGTGATTTTCCTATACGGGGCATGCAGATCTACGATGGGCCTATCAATGTGCAGAACTGTACTTTTCGGAAATACACTGCGTTGGAAGGCCGGCACACGAGCGCCTTTGGTTTCAGACTCAACAACTCGTGGCAGAGCTGCCCGAACAATAATGTCAGTGGCATCACCTTTGATCACGTACCTGTGAGTCAGACACTGGTGGAGAGATGTTCCTTTAAAAATTAAACTTTTCACAGACATGTACTGTACATTTAAACTTCAGGAAATGTCATTACATGATGTAGTCAGTTACACCTAACGTCTGTACCATTTGTATTAATTACAAGGCAGCAGTTTTTGAAAAAAAGGTCACAGCTCACTCTGTCTCTTTACTTTAGATTGTATCTCGGGTGTTTTTTGGAGAGCCGGGTCCCTGGTTTAATAATATGCAAATGGATGGTGACAAGACAACTGTTTTCCATGACATTGACGGCTCAGTCAGCGAGTATCCTGGAGCCTTCTTGGTTAAAGAGGACAACTGGCTGCTCCGTCACCCCGACTGCATCGATGTGCCCGACTGGAAAGCCGCTATCTGCAGCGGCCACTTTGCACAGGTGAGTCAGTAGGTGTCCGAGATTCAGTCACACAATCTGTTACACGCTGCTTGGCATTGCTTAATTACATGCATTTTCGTTCTCCGAAATAGCTTCATGAATGAGGAGAATCATTCATGCGCATCTTGGCATCATCAGAGTTGTTCAAAAGTGGTGCATATGTCAGGATAAGGTATTGCTGATGGTTGAGTCTGTTGACATGAAGCTGGATGTTTTGGGATGTGAGTAGTTATATTAATGATTTTGGAAGCTATCAAGGACATTGAGAATGCTGGACAAACTCTTAAACATTATATCTTATGTTATTTACTACTTTATGAGTATTTCTACATAATGTTCCTTTTAATTATGCTTCACTACAACTCAGTAAGGAAATGGTTTACGTTAATACATTTAACAGCTTCTATTACTTCGCAGTGGCCGAGTACATACTTAAAAATTTAAGAACTAAAAAATGCTGATGTATCATTGCAGATGAAGCAGCTGTCATTACATGAACTGTTTCTGGTCAACACAGAGTCTCTTTAATAACACAAATCTTTGTGCTTATATAGTTATTAGTCCAACATTATATCCATCAAATATTTTTTAACTCGACACCTGCAATGAGTAACTAGCAACTAAAGCTGACAAAGTTTGTGTTGTCTATTTTGCCACATTTCAGTGATTCTTCAGGTGTGGTTTGCTGTAGAAAAGTATTTTTTAATATTTGACTTCTATTTTTGTTCCCCCACAACGTTGTACATGGTCTAAACCCATTCATCCCTCCTCTGGGGGCAGAACATCAAGGAATAACTTTGAAGTCTTTAGCAGTAACTTTTCTTGATCTGCATCTTCACAACCAAAATAAAATGTATTATGATTCCCAGAGATTTGTGGAAGAGTTGCTAACATTGGACAAAAATGTCATGGTGATGCAGAATTCACAGGGCCTTCTAACACTGTGACCACATGTTTTGTCAGATCTACATCCAGACCCGTAACCCTGCAAACCTGAATATGCTCATTGTGAAGGACGAGTATCCTGATCGCCTCCTGATGCTAGAGGGGGCCCTGGGAAAGAGGAAACACTACCAGCAGTTCCAGCCAGTGATCACACTGGCCAAAGGCTACACCATCCACTGGGACCAGGCGGCACCAGCTGAGGTCATCATCGGGCTCATCAACTTCAACAAGTCAGTGGACACGGAGCACACTTTATGACAAACAGCCACAAAGTCTTGACAAGGGCAAAAGATATTAACGTGCTAATAAGCTGTGTGCGCAAATAATGTTTTATGCGGACAGAGATTTTGTGCAAACAATCATGCCACAATCGATAACTTGTGACGTCTACGGATGAATACAAAAATCTTTTAGGACCTTCTAATGACACAAAGATTTGATTTTTATTTTCTGCCTGACATGTAAACGTGGAAGGAGGGTGTGTGAGAGCTTTTTCAGCCATTTATCATCTCCTCGTAAATGCACTGTCAGAACGTGTTGAGGATGTTGTCTGTTGTACCTGACTGTGCATAACAACACGTCTGCACAGAAAGCATTTCAGCGCCAGCCATCCATCAGTGGCACACCTAACACCTAACAGATACATTTCCATTTTACTCCGTCCACTATTTTAATACCTCACATCATCACACTGAAGCTGCTTGCGCTAAAACCCCTGACTAGAAAAAGTGCAAAAGAGAAGCACAATGTAGTTCAAGCATGATCGTTTGAAGCCATCCAAGAGAATCTGTCACCTTTTCGATGTCACTAATAAATGTGTCCAGTTAATCCCAGAACCGATGTTGACCGATTTACAAACCTGAAGCAGCCCCTGGGCTTCATCTGCTGCACTCAACCATCCACAGAGTGAATTTTAACCTACATTTACTCCAACACCTCCATCACACCATTATTGGAGCAGCACTGGAACGAGAACTCAGGGAAAGGAGGAAACTTGTGTATCGTTCACTAAAGGATCTGTCTGTAGTGTCATGGGCAGTTGGGTGTGTGAGTCTGCCCTGCAGCGGGTAGATGCTAACCCTGTCTCTAAGATGATCTAAACTGGTGAGGCTGGATTCTGGTCAGTGATGTGCTGGTTGTGGTCTTGTATTTACAGCTAATGCTATCTGCTGTCTGCTTACTCCAAGTATTGAAGAACTTAGTGTCTTTCAGAAGCCTTTCACTGACTGTCTAACAACTTTCCAGACTTCACAGCCCAACAAACTCTGATTTTGTTCTTTAATTACCCTCTTCTGTTACTATTCATTCAAATGTCTGAGAGCAACCAAGTGAATGCTACAGAGAGATTGTAAAGAGAAAGAGAGAGATTGTTGCGTGTGCTATTAACCTAGTTTGCTTGATTAAAAATGTCAAGCCCACAAAAACACACAGCAAGAACACAAAATTGTTTGAAATCTGTAAGGCTTTTCACCCCACATTCGAGCAGGATCATAGAACAGAATTGAACACTTTGGTCTTTAAGTGTGGTCAGATGACACATCATGTGATATAGTTGTTTAAGGGAGTATGAGACCATAAAGGGAAATCCATCGGTACACACATTGAAACCTGTTTCCAGTTGTTGTGCATTTGCTTCTGAATATGTGGAGAAAATGTTGTGTCAATGGCTGCTGTTAAATGGAGGCAGTGTCATTTATACAGTAATATACATTAATCATTTGAAAAAAAAATAGCTGGAGATGTGGAATTTGAAATAAGCACTTACCCACAGGGATGGTACCAGATGATACCAGATACACAATACCATTGAAATTCTATAACTCTCCATACCAAATGCAACACCACAGCAAAAAATAAATCAATGAAATGAATGGATTTCAATATGAATATATTTATGTTATTCAATTCTAGCAACAAGAATGGGATAAAACTTTGAAATAATACAAATGACATTACTGATGTTTAAATTTAAATATTATTGTGACAAAAAGATCAGTGTTTTTTGTTGTGGTGGTTGAGCATCCCCACTGCAGCCCAGCTCTCTAAAATCTGTATAAAGATTCAAATTAAAGTAGCTCAAGTGTTCTATACAGGTCAGACTTTAAGCAAATCTGTTTGTATGAAGTGTTTAAACCCCAATGACCTGAAAGGCCAATCAAATCAAATAACAGTGTACGGTCTCCTCTTTGCACTGTGTTAAATAAGTTCAAACCTCCTTTCCTGCACCTGTACCAGGCAAGGACTAAAGAAATGTGTGGGGTCAGTCTTTCCAAACTCAGATGATTCATTTGTTAATTGTTAACTTAATTCCCCCCCAAAATGCTTTACCATGTTGCTTGTCCTCGACCAACTGACAGGTGCTCACCGGATGCCAAGAGCAACTTGGGGTTCAGAGTCTTGCCCAAGGACACTTTGTCACGTAGCTGGGAGCGAGCAGGACTTGAACCAATGACCCTGTGGTTTATGGACAACAAGCTACAGCTCCCCCCTTTTATCAGAGTCCCGTTAAAAGGTGCTAGTGATTGATGAACGCTAAATTGCTCTTAACTTAAAGAATATAGAACACATGTTTCATAGAATTAAGACATGAAAAAGTTGTGGGTGATGACATGGGAACTTGGCTGAATAGCTTTGTTTGCAGCACCAATCCCTCCTTAAAGGCTTTTTGGAAATGGAGAGGCAGCTCCCTAGGTCACTCACATAATTCATGGTGAGTGAAGTAAAGCGATGGAGGCCGTCAGCTCGGTCCTCTAAGTGTCATTATTTACGAGGATTCGCCACAGAAATGGGAGAGCCTGACTTTGTGCTCCTCCCTTCAAATAGTGTTTACAGTGTGGACTTCAGATATTTCAGCTGCATAAAGGCTGCTTGTCATTTCAAGCATGTCAGCTATTCCCCATGGCCCGAGTCCACCCTGACGTGGCCAGTGCAGAAGCATAATAGTATATTTCCACTGCTGGTGCACAGAGCAATGGGTCCATCTACTGTTCCCAGAGTGAAACAGCAAAGGGCACAACAAGCACGTCTCGGTGAGGAAACAGCCGCTGTCTTTTGAGGGGAAACTGAATCTAGTTTAATGAGATGTTCTGTCTTGCTTTATTGAGTGTGATGTGTTAGTACTCAGCGGTACATTCTGTTGGGTTTAAATTTGCTTCAAAACCTTTCACAATGGGGTGTGACAATCAGCTTTTGAATGACATCATGTAGCTAATGACACCATTAAACTGTAACTTACAAAAAATTGACATTTGGAAAAGTGTTCAGCATTAGACATATGAGTCTTCATATATGTCAAAAACGTTGATTATGGTTTTTCTTGTGAAAGACTTAAACAATCATGAGTTTCACCAGTGGACAGATGACAGATTCTCATGCGGCTCACAGTTATCCCAAAGGTGCCGTTGAGTCTCACCTGGACTTGCATGAGGTTTCCGACTAGGTTTCACCAAGGTCCAAAAGTCTTTTTATTTAATTGACTGCACAAACACATGGCAGAGCACAGCACAGAAAAACTTGCTCCATGGGGCAAGACTTAGCCGTCCCCTTGCATCTCGAAGACAAGGGATGCTCATTTGAAGATAGCGATGTCCACATTTTGGTCAGAAAAGACGGATGGCTCAAATGAGACACATAAGATGGTCCAGTGGACAGTAAAAATAATGTGACCTCAACAAGCCTCAAGGTGCTGATGACTGGATAACTTTGGTCATTTTTTACTTTTATTAACAATGCCCATACAGACATACAGTATACACCGTGGTAAAAAAAAAAAAGCCTCTTTGGAGCATGAAGGAACATATGACCGAGAGGAGTGGGGTGTCTGGCTGTCTGGATGAGGAGCAAAACAACTTCAAAAACCTCAAGCAAATCCAGTGTCCATTGAGCAGCACCCTTAGGGTCTATCTAGACAACTCATTTGTTTAGTTCTTCTCACAATTCAATTTGTCAGTTGCCGTTGGTACTTTGTGTTAGAACTTGCTTGAGGTTGAAATAGGAGCAGTAATACATCTCTATTGTTCTGCTTGCTTTGATTCAGACATGACTGGATCAATGTGGGCCTCTGCTACCCACAAAACACCACCTTTACCATCATCTCCGACATCCACAACCGCCTGACCAAACAGACCCGCAAGACTGGCGTCTTTATGAGGACAGCACAGAGGGAGAAGATCAGCCACTCCCACCTAACCAGAGGATACTACTACTGGGAGGAAGACACGGGGTCAGACACAAACAGTTATATTATTTTATTATTATGCTTGAGTCTTTGTAGGCCATAGGCTTTTGGTTTTCTGGCCCGCAGTTTTATATATTCAATTTGAAGCATTTTTGCTTTTACTGTGACTGGTTCAGCTGTGATTAATATCCTTCTCAACACAGTAAAAGCTGAGCTCCGGTCTACACAAGCCCAGCAGGTCAAACATAGACAGGAAGCAATGTAAAACCAAAGCACCTTCTGAATTTAGAGATCACACACCTGAAATGTCAGAATGATCCCTCACTGCACAGGAAAACTGTGCGTGTGTTTATTCATAACTATCTATTCATACTGCATTGCCTTAGTAATGTAAATTTGTTTGTTAGCAGAGGTAAGCAATGTCTGTTTTTCCATTGGTAGTTTAGTAGAAGTGTGTGATGTTGAAAATTCCACTGTGTGTATTGCAGCCTTCTTTTCGTGAAAGTGCAGGCCCATAATGACAGGGAGCAGTTCGCCTTCTGCTCCGTCAAAGGCTGCGAGAGGGTGAAGATTACAGCCATCATCCCTAAAGGCAGTCCACCCAGCAACTGCATGGCCCAGGCCTACCCCAGACACGCCGAGGTGCCTGTTGTGGATGTACCCATGCCCCGAAAGATACCCAATGCCAGGCTGGTAAGACCAATGCTTTCTTTAATCTCTTCAGTGCAACGTTCAAACAAAGACTCAAACCTCAGACCAAAAGAGATTAAAAGCATAGTCCAACAAACCATGTGCATGCATAGCTGGGCGAACATATGGAGTGAAAAACTGTGGGGAGGACTGAGTTTAAAACTAACGAGGAAGCTAAGGAGAACTCTAAAGAATTCTCAAATCGTGACACACAGTCAGCGAACTGAAACACATTCAACATTATGTCTAAATGGTGCCTTTCAGATTGTTTTCTGAACATTACTTTGTGTTATTCAGTTAGGGACCAATATTATTATTTATGAACTTTTATTTGTTGTGCTGCAATTGATCGCATAAAGATCCGTAGGATTTAAAGCAAATGTGTAAAGTGCAGCTTGTTTTGATGGAAAATATACAAAATAGTTCTGAGGCTTCAGCCACACAGGAAGTGTTGTGTCATCTTCCCAAAAGGGAGGGTGTTTTAGTCTGTGCAAATACGGTATGTAAGTTCAACCACGGAAAAATTGAATGGAATTTTTATTATTGTGTTCTAAATTACATTTTTTTTAGATCTTTTCAATTTTATTTTATCAGTTATTTTGTTTTATACCAACCTTGCTATTATCATGTAGACTAAGTTGTTATTACATTAAATTACAGAACTCCTTTTCTATTTTTAATAACTTATATATTTTCAGTATTTCTTATAATTTCTAATCATTCTTATTTTGGGTATTTTCTGTGATATGTTCTTATTTGTATGTGTGTTTTTGCTGTTTTCCCATTAATTTGCAAGAAAACAATTATCAGACATGTTCTCCAACTTTAAAGTAACGCTTATGCACTGTATTTAGTGCACATAAAATTTCTTCTGACACATGCTGCCAGATTTATTTTACAGCATCTGCCCTGTTGAAATTTCACCATTATTTTACTTGTTTTATTCTGGCTCCCATGCTGCCAGATTTTAACAGCAATCGCGCTGTCAATTATTTGTATTCTTTTACGTATCTTTTGGGGTTTTTATGCCAGCTTTTTACTATTTTTCACCAACTTTTTTTGCCTCTCACGTTGCTGGATTGTCACAATTTTTTACAGTTACACTCCATTTGTGGTTTTGAGCAACAATTAGTTATCTTGCAGACATCTTCAGGCTTCTGCTGTCAGGCTTTCAGTGCTATGTCATGCATGAAGTGCAGATTATCCACCATTCAATATATTCCAGGTCTGGCCTTTGTTTTGCAGAAAAGTTTTTATATGTTCCAAACAAGCAGCCAACACTTTCAGGAGATCTCCTCTGGATATGCTTAGCCAGACTGTAATAAATCAGTGCTGTCCACCAAGTAGGAACAGAACTGGGGGATTGAGCCATTTGCCCTTAATTTAATTACTATTTTAACTGGAAACTGTTTCCAAGTTTTTATTCAATTTGATGGGTAAGCTAAATATTTTTACAACTTGAAAATGTTAGAATTACTAGAATTGGTACAGCTTGTACCAATAACAGCAAAGTGTAAAAAAAAAATAATAATAATAATAAATGTATTTATTAAATTATTTATTTATTTTGATAAAGTCAAAAAGCCACTGTGGAGGGGCTACAGAGCCACATGCTGGTCTCGGACATGAGAAGATGGTCTAGATTTTTGCTTTAATGACATTTCTAAAAATGCAGCTGTATTTCTTAGCAATTGAAAAATGTTTGAGGTTGTTAGTTTACTTTTTTTTTTTGCATCATATTTTGTAACTTTTAGTTTAGCTTTTTGAAGTGAATGTATTTATCTTTTGTTTGTTAAAAGAAAAGTTACATTGGGAAACAAAAAACTAGTACTCAATTCGTTTAGGTCAAGGAATAAACATGAATATAGAAAGTATTTAATGAATCTATCAATTTACAAAAAAATATACAGTTTCAAATCAATGGTGTGGGTTGTCCATACTTTAAAGTTGTCAAAGCATGTCTGATAATTCTATAAACAAATCTGAATATTTTCATAATGGATACATTTATTTAGTTTTGTATGTTTTATATGCTTTTCACATTCTGTGTTTCTCTGCCCAATTTGTGCTGTTCCTATCAGCTTTACCTTGTTACTTGTCCTGCTGTTAGATCCCTGTTTCCCCGTTTTATAACAACCTGGTCTTTTCAGCTGTGATCGTCTTATAGAGTTCGTTTGGCTCTGCGATTGTGACAAGTGAAAACTATGTGTAAATCACTTCAATGAAATGTCAAATGTGCCGTATTATTTAAAGCTCTGTTGCTGTTGTTATTTCTTCTCAGCATTCACCAGACCATTTCCTCGAAGTTAAACTGGAGTCCTACAACACTCGCTTCTTCCACATCAAGGAGGACTTTGCCTTTACTGAGGTATTACAGACATGTACAGACATGATAACAGAGTTACTTCCAACTTAAAACAACTAACAGCTGCATCAGTTCACAGAGTATTCTATTCATAATATAAAGCTGTAAATTTACATTGATCCTAACAGATATTAAATACACTTTACTTTTTTTAAGTAAGCAACAAAAATGTTCAATGATTAGTGAACAGTGAAATAATTTCTGTCTGATTTTGGTAATGTCAGTAGTGTATGTAAATAACATAGATAACATAGACACAATATGATATATTATGTCAGCATATTTGTTTGATTTCAAATGTACTGTACAGAAGTTCATTTTACACCTACAGTAAATATAGCAGTTATTCAAACTGATCAAGGTATGAGAGTAAAATAAATGTTTTTAAATGTTTTAGTTCACCCACCTGCTTGAGAAATTTATAATATTTATTTACACAAGTCTGGTATGTTCTAATAAAAATATTAATAAATGTGATAATGTCATTACCAAATGTGTGAAAGACCTCCAGAGTCATGTCTGTGTCTTCTAAACCTACTAAACCTTTAAACTAATATTTGAAATTCTGCTGACTAAAACTAATACATTTGGCACACACTATGAATTATGGGTGGATATCATATACCAACAAAACATTAGATAATGTGCACAGTATGCACATTGACGTTAATTATCCTTTAAGTATTAGTAATAATTGTGGGGACGTATTCCGAATTTCAACAGGCGTTTCAATCATTTTGTTGAAGAACCGTTTGCCTCAGGCTGAGAACACGGGGGACATAAACACTTATTTATAGTCAATTTTTGAACTCTGCTTGTTAAATCGTTCCCTAAACCTGCCCTGTCTTGCATTTAATAAAACATTTTGTATTTGTGTGCTGTTTGTGTTGTGGCGGGTACGGATGTAACAGGTAAATGGAAAGAAGCTATACCAACCGGAGGATGGAGTGCAGCTGACAGTAATTGACGGTCACAATGGGAAAGTGCTGGAGAGTAAAGGTTTCAGAAACTCCATCCTGCAGGGCATCCCTGCACAGATAGACAACTATGTCAGTGGACTGAAAGACAGGTAATTGTTGCTTTCCCTTTGATATGTTACGCAAAGTCAGATCATGTCACGTTTGAAACACTGTTTTTGTGGCTCCAGCTTGAGATTCATCCTGTGTAATGAGTGTGACGAGCTGCCTCTCTCTTCTCTAGCTCTATCGTCGTTATGACATCTAAGGGCCGCTTGGTTACCAAAGGACCCTGGACCAAAGTCCTGGAGAGACTTGGGGCAGACAAAAGCATCAAATTAAATGGTAATTTCATACATTTATGCTAATATCTACAGAGAAAAACAAACTCACCATGACTTCCTGGGACACGTTCGACAAAACTTGCATAACATAAGATGATGCTGCTACCCCAGATCCATCCAATTAGCATATACCATATACACTTTTTAAGTACTTCACCACAGGGGCCACACTAAACAGATCTCCAGTCTATTTCAGGGCCAAAACGGAGACATACATTGACACACAACCATTCACACCTGCAGGCAACTTCGAGTCACAAATGAACCTAACATGCAGACCTTTGGACTTTGGGGAAACTGGGAGTTTTACCCTGAATGCATTCTGAGTTAGGGTTTACCAAGCAACATTTCTGCAGACATCTACTTTAGTCTGTTACATATGGCGCTTATAAAAAGACAGCACCCTCCTATGAAGTTTTCACTTTTAGTTTTGCTTTTCACCTTAATACACCTGTACTGTATCTGGAAAGTCCAGTTACTGCAGGTGAATCAGTGTACTACAAAAAACCACACTATGGAAACAAGCAAACAAAAAATACCTCAAGCAACATAGCAATAAAAAAAAGTAGAAGTCAGGAAATGGATAAAAGATTATTTCCACGTTTTCTTACAATAAAAAAGCTAAATTAAATCAATCAATTTAGTATTTGGTAAGTGTAAAAAAATTAATTACCAATAACTTTCCAATTCTGAACCCAGGACTATTGCATTCAAATTGCTGTCCCCTTTTTTTGAGTAAGGCACTGAAGTAGACAACTGTAGCAAGTGATGAAAACAGTGCTGTACATGACAAAGGAAATAGCTTAAAAACACCCGATGCTCAGATAAAGTCTTGTACCTTAATGATAATTTGCTCTCCCTGCAGAAAAACTGGCATTTGTGGGGTTCAAGGGCTCCTTCCGCCCTGACTGGGTCCATCTGGAGGTAAACACTGACAGAGCCAAGATCCATCAGGTCCTGCCTGTCCCTGTGGTGCACAAGATGAAGCTATGAGTAGCAGGACATATGGGGATGACAGCCAAGAGACTTTGTAGCCCCCAGACATTGACACGCACACACAGACACACACACTTCAACACACATGCACACACACAGTTGTGTGCAAAACTTTTCATCCCCTTATGTTAAAATGGCAAAAAGAGTCAAATACAAATGATCCTTTATCATCAGAAATGTAAAGAAAATTGTCAAGGTATGTCGAAAAAAGTTAATAATGTATATTATATCGTTGCAAAATTTAGCATCCCCTTTATGAAATATTCTCTAATACTTTGTATGTCCTCCCTATGCCTTTATAACCTCCTCAAACTCTTTGTACATCCTGTGAGCAGCATATATTTCCATTCAGGCGCATCATTGTATTGTTGAAGGAGCCACTGCCTCTTCATTTTTAACTTTGTGACCTATAGTAGGAGGATTTGCTTTCAAATCTTCCGGTACTGGGTTGTGTCATTCTTTTTTCAACTTCATGCTCTAGTTCCTAATGCAGCAGACATTCTTCCCCAAAACATCAGTGAGCCTCCACCATATTTACCTATTTCATTTTGAGGTCTTCTTTAATCTGTTTTCAGGATCCCTACTTGAGACTTCCCCTGGAGACTTACCCATTTGCAAATTTAAAGTGCAAGCCCAGTTTAACACACCTATTCCCACTTCTGAAGCACTCAGAGGCTTTTTTTTAATAAGCCTGACTTTACATATTCAGGATGATTATCTAGAGCGTTCATCAAGGGGGATGCAAACATTTGCGCTGATATAATTTTCATTATTTTATAACTTACTTTTTCTACACTAATTGGCCGTTCTTGATGATGAAGGAACATTTGCACTAGCTGAATAGACATTCAATTTTATGTTGATGATTTCTTTTGCCATTTCAATCTAAGCTGATGCAAACATCTTCATTCAACTGTACATATTCGCACACACACACATGCACTGCCAGCACTGCAGAGGGAGTCGTTCAAAGCCATTGGTCCTGGATCAATTGGTGTTTTTTGTTTCATTTCATTTTATTTGGTTTCGTTTTGGTTTGGTGGTGAAAAGGAAAGATGTGATTTGGTGTGATATAAGGGGGAAACCCTCTCGCAGATCCAGCATTGTAAATGACAAACTGTATCTGTATCTATCTATTGGGAATGCACTTTAAAAGTGACGGCACGCCTTCTAGTCGACATATCAGCTCTTTGGCAACAGCAGCATGGAACGGTTAATATTGATTGTGATTGATACATCCCTACTGTGTTCACAAAATGTTGGCTTGTGAGCTTGAGTAATCATTGTATTTGGTGAGTGTGCCATCACTGTGGTGCTGTGAAAATCTCTGTTGTGTGCACCAGCTAACGTGGACACGCATTAGATTTATGTTAACATTAACATTGACCTGTTTCTTGTTCGCTCTCTGATAAAGCCAAAAGCCATAACTTAACTTTTCTCAAAATCTGCCGTGTAGTGCATTGAAACAGGGGCTCAAGGCTAAAGTTCAGTCTTTAATAATTACATGTATGTAGTCTGTTTGCTAATGGACTTGCACTTCAACATCTACAGCTAGGAAGTCATTACCCTTTGTAATTACTGCTGGATGACAGTGTTGGGGCGTGATGTTAGATGATGCAGTAACAGTTGGGCAGCACCAAATGAGGTGTCATCTGAACACATCCAGGGGTAAACTGTCACACAAAGCAGATTTCATGTTCTTAGCAAGAAAGATGGGATGTGATCATTATCTATTTGAGGATGAACTGAACAGTCTCTCCTGAAACACATTGTCTTAAACTCCTGTCTTAAACTAAAGGCAGAATAGTGTAATTATTGAAAAAGGAGTAGGAGAGAGAAGTTCAAATGGTTAGTCACAAACCTTCACACTGCTTCGGCTGGGCATGGGTTTGGAAGATTAAAGGTAGGTTCATTTCAACCGCTTGTTCATATAACACAGATGATGCTGATAAAATTTGATGTTAGACAGTGCTGTCAGATGGCACTGTACATGAACTGTAGGTCATCCATAGCTCCTCTGAAGGGCCATTCCTCTGGTTTTGCTGGCTTGGTAGACTGGTGGACTTTGGACTGGATTACACTTTGCCACCTGTGAGCATCCAGCATTGCAGCTGCAATTTCTTTCACCCTCTGGGTGTTTTCTAGTCCAAACAGTGGGAGAATTATGTTTTTTTTGGTTGGTACGAGTAGTGGAAGAGTAGCATTGGAAGGATTCCTAAAATCCAGAAATCTGTTAGCATTTTTGCACAGTTCCTTCACTCTAACGCTTGTGTTTTTAGTTAAATGCCTAATGTTTCTTTAGCTTTTATGTGTTTTTAAAAAGACAGTTACTAATAAGTGGTTATATTAGTCTACAGTGAATGATGGGAACAATAAACATCATCATGTTGAACATCTGTCTATTCAGCAGTCGGCTTAGTTTATACTCACAGTTTATAGTCACTAACCTTAATGAGATCATGCCAATAGAAAAAGCAAGGAAGCAACCATGGTTGTCTATACAACCACAAAAGAAAAGTCCAGAGATCTAGGAACTACAAAAATACATGGAGGGAACATATATCTGGAAGCAGGACGATAAAAATGTTAAGCGTAGTCTGTAAGCGAGAAGAAAGTTGCATTGACACCTTTTATTGTAGTCACATCCTCCAATCCAGCAAAGCCTAGAAAAACTTGTTCTGAATCTGTCTTGAGGTGTCCTCCATGCTGGACATGCCTGAAATACCTCCAGGTCAGAGGTCAGCTCAACTTATTCCTTTTAGGAACTCGTAGCCCGGCCTGGTGGGAGAGCTTACAGTACAATCCCTGGGCCTCCTTAGTCCTTTACCTGCTGGTTGTTAGGCAAAGCAGTTGCACAGCATGGTTCTGCTTGGATCCCCTCCTAGACAGGAGTGATGTGTGATGACAATTGTGCAGAATGCACAAGCTACTTTCACCTTGTAAGGCTACCGTGATTGTTCTATTTCCAGTTTTCTGCTATGTGATCATTTGCCCTCGGGAAGGGTTGCACTGCCTCTACCCTGGTGTAACTGGGACAGGGATTTAATTGGCCATGATGGATGTAACCACCACGCAGAGCACAATCACTGGTTAGGGGGCTTCTGCAACAGGCACAGAGACTTGCTCAACAAATAGCAAGGCATTTTACTAGTCTACTCAAAAGCTGTTCTGAAGGAATCAAATTAATCATATGCAATTCTTTGTATTAGCAGTAAACCACAGTTTACCACACCAAGTAATAAGTATGAATAAATAGGAATTTGTCTTTTATTGTTCTATACAAGGCTGTAGTTTTTCCATCAAAGGCTTCTTGAATTGTCTATTGTTTGATCACAAAAAAGATGAGCAGGTGATAAAGTAGTACAACCGATACTATTAATACATCTGAGTTATTAGCGGTCTCTGTGACGGTTTGCCAATTAGCGACCCAAGAGCAGAAAAGGACACACGCAAGCAGAGGGGGTGGAGAAGATAACTGAGGTTTACGGTCTCTTGAAAACACAGGGAATACAAAAAGATAACAAATCCCCACTCCTCAAAAGGAGGAGCGACTAAACCAATCACGGCAGTACTACAGTTCTAGCTGCACAAGCTGGAACATGGTGACATAAACAAATAAGTACCAGTTACCAGACAGAGCAAAAACTAGGGCAGACGAACCAGAGTCACACAGTCCCAAACACCAGCTACTCTGTAGGTGAGTGGGACTGACAGGAACATACGAGAGCATACACAACACACCAACACAGAGTGCCTGTTCAGGACTGGTTTTAAAGGTGCACTCTAATCAGTCTCAAGTGCAGGCAGTTGTGCACCCCAACCAACGGCACTGGCTCCAGGTGTGGCCACAACAGGGAGAGGGAGCTGCCGACCTGCACAGAGAGACTGAGTTAGAGAAGCAACCAAAAAACCAACACAACAAGGACAGACGAGATACACAGATCGTGACAGTCTCTGACATTACCTGCTACGTCACAAAGAACTGTGTATGATTGTTGCAGGTGAGATTACTGCTTCACAATGACTCTACTGACAGATAAGATCATCCACTTTCGTTCAGAAATGACTGTTCTTACATAGGGTTTTTTTCCCCAGTCGGATTATTTGATATCTGCAGTATATATTACTAACTTACTACTTACTGACTCCAATGTCAGCTGCAGTTCATAGGTGATACATGATGCAAATTTAAGCTTTTAAACAGACAAGGGGAGAAAATACTAGGAAAGTATCAGTCAACTAGCCAAATGCACGTGTATTGTATCATTTGTGCACATCCTTTCTTCACGGTGCCACATGTAGAAACAAAGTGGTTTTATTATCCTGCTTTGTTTGACTGAACATTGAGCAAGAGAAAACAGAAGAAGAGATTAAAAAAAAAAACAGAAACATTCCAGACCAGTGGTTGTCAACGTGCTCTATTTCATTCCGAGCACTCGCTCACTAGATATTTTGATGTTCCCTACCTTGTTTTTTATAGCGGTGTTTGTGATTCATCTATCTGTGTTTTTTGGCGTGAACCAGCAAAAAGTCCATCACAACAGAAAAGATTAACTAGTGATTAAAGTGATTAACTCGCTGTTAACTCGGGGAGTTTGAAAATGTGCAATGCCCCTCCTTTCAAGACAAAATATTTGTTCCAGTGTGAAGAGAAAAGGATCCCCCCTCCCATCGCCGAAATAGCTGGTCTTTTTTCGGAGGTTGTAGCAGTAATTTAGTGTTTTGTATGTTGAACATGTTTTTAAAAATCCACAGATTGATAAGAGATATATTTTATACTTATTTATTGTACAGGCACCATTGCTTCAAATTTACACGGGACATCTATTGAGTTGTAATGGTATTACTGTCCTGTCTGTAACTGTATGTAAGAAAACATTCTAGTTCCATTTTACTACATCTCACTGCATATGACTCTTGGTATAGTTGGCTTGTTTTAACTGTACACAAACTGATGTAATGTATATGTGGCTTGGGCTGGTAAAGTAATGAAACTACATGACTTTGAATTGGTTTCAACTTTTGTACAGAAATAAAAGATAATGAACAGTTTGAATGTCAAAGTGTAATTTTTTATGATGATTATGATGATGATGATGATCACGTTTAAGCCACATATGATTCTCAGATCATACAAGCATGAAAGGTCAAATCGTGCGTCTTTTATATTCTGGGCATCAGGTGGAGGTCAGTCACCAATCAGCATGATCAGGGCCTATTTTCATGCACAGATGAATCGTACACTGGGGTGCTTGAAAAGATCTACACCAACTTCAATCCTCCAAGGTTCCCTGTTTGTTCCTGAAAGATACACAATGATGAATCCTGCTCAAAGTTTTTCATGAGGCAATAAACTCCACAGGTCAAATATAGCTATTTAAATTAAAGTTAATAAGGTACAATCTTCTTGTTTTACTCATATCCAGATAATGTGTGTTCTAGAGTAGTTAAACGTTTTATGTGTTGATCTGATGAAATATTTAGATCATTGCATACAAACACACACACACACACAGGAGCAACTTGCAACTCAGTGTCTACAATGAGCAAGTTTTCCCATTGGCTACGTTCTAGCAATGAAAGACAGAGAAAGAAAAAGAGCCGCGGGGGACTGAGATAAAAAAGCTATTCTTTTTTATTTAACCCAGACCGATCAGGTCTGAATTTAAAGTTTTTCGCACTTATAAATAAAGAGGCTGTTTTGTCAAAGCTCTACACACTAACCACCAGGTTTTCCATTTACTTGTTACGTACTTTCAGTGTGCATGCCACAGCAGTGTGCTGTAAAAATCAGTCATAAGACTCATACATACATGTACTTTTCTAAATTATATAGGCCGTCTGTGGAAGTACAGTAGACGCACACACACACTAACACTAACACAAAGAAACAGTAACAGGTAGGACAGAAAGCAGAGCAGAAAACAGGCCACGTTACATGTCACGTTGTGTATACACATGTAAATTGTATGTTCCTTGCAAGAAATACATTTATAGTTTTTATGTTAACGTTTAGCAAGAGTGCTCTCAGACTGCTCTCTCAGTAACAGAGGAACGTGTCATTATAGTTTTTTCCAAAGTAATTGAATGCATTTACTGAAATCTCTTCTTTTGTCATATCAACAAGCACACAAACCTAAACTAAAAGCTACATCACAACATTTCAACAATCTGTATGTTGATTTTTTATGTACACTAGAAATCCAAAAAGTCAGTACAATGTGATATATGTACATTTGCAATTAACATCATTTTCAACAGCAGCATTTAATCTGCCCAGCCCATCTTTCATTTCTTTCATTTTTTTTCCAATATTAGAGTGCTTCAAACTATACTACAATGACAACCTTCATCTAAAGTTTCTTACCATGTCTCCTATCTAAAGTACAGATGTGCACAAGACATTACTCTGTAAATTTTTACTGTATTGTACGTTTAAAGCGTAACTTTCTGAATGACTTGGTTATGTAAGCATCTGAGAATGAGACCTAAATGGTAAATGGTTGTGAACTTGGAAAAGTTCTGTTAACCTAAAGTGGGATAGATAAAATAGGAAAAAAATAGAGTGCTTGTTAGTAGTTGCTAGTAGAAAGGGGAGGAGAAAACTGCATGAAAAGCAGTTTCCGGTGAGACAGAATACAAACATGAGGACAGATGAAAGACTGGACTGCAGCAAAGTGCAGAGGCAGAGTTGTAGGTTGAATTTACCCTGCAAGTGTTGAAGTCCACCGTCCACAGGCTTTTCCTGTCACTGCTATGCGGACAACACACAGCTCTTCCTTTCTTTGCAGCCGGATGACTCTGATGTCTTGTCACGCATCTCTGCCTGTCTCTCTGACATCTTCAACTTAACATCTCCAAGACTGAAGTTCTTGTTTTCAGCATCGCTTTGAGACCAGATGCTCCTAATTTTCGCAGTGTTCCGTAGATGGAAGAAGGCTGTTCTTCCATCTATCACGCAGTTTTACAATAAACCTTTCTACCTTAAATCCCTTAAGGGATTTATCGCTCATCTCAGTCGTAGCTCTTCATCTCCTCCCTTGATTTTGCAGGTGTACTCATAGTAACCTAGCCCAAGTTTGTGGCCCTGTTGTATTATACACATGCCTCATAAATAGGGTTTTTGCAAAAACCTAAAAAGTTACTAGTTTACTTTGTCTTATGTAGATTTAAGGACAGAACCACATTAAAAACATGATGTCTGACAGTTTACTGAGACATTTTTTAACACTACATTTCTTCTATTCACTAACCCTTTAGTAAGTAGCAATGAAAATCAAATCTTGGGGGCCACACACAGGAGAAACAATGGGGTATTGAAAATTTGCAAAGTAACTACTTAATCTTTGCTTTAGCTTTAGAGTAAATGTGAATACTTTAGAGCAGGGGTCTCAGACTCGCGGCCCGCGGGCCAATTGCGGCCCGCGAGCCGATAGTTTGTGGCCCCCACCTTATTATTAAAGTTTAATGTTAGTGCGGCCCGCGAGTTTGTTATGAACGGCACGGAACGGAAATGACGTATATTGAGGAAATGACGTTATTTGTGCGTCGGCTAAACACTTGATTGAAACTTCAACGCGACAGCTTAAAGAAAGCTTAAAGAACTGTTAATACAGACATTTGAATTCTAATTATTCTAATTATTATTATTATTTTATTTACTTATTACTGATTGATTTTCTTATATAACTTATTTGTATATTCATATATTCAACTTATTAATTTCTTATTTATTTTCTTCTAATTTGTTTATTTATTTTTTCATATTATTTTGTGTTAAAAATAAAAAATAAAGACATTTGAGAAGATTAAAATTATTTAAAAGTTTTTCTTGTGGAAACCTGATGCGGCCCAGCCTCACCCCGACTCTGCCTCCAGCGGCCCCCAAGTAAATTGAGTTTGAGACCCCTGCTTTAGAGTGACCGTGCAGAACCCTGTCAGCCTGTTGCATTCAGGCACCTACAGTATGGTTTAGGTTACCTGTTACAGTTGAGTCAATGTCTGAAGATACATGAGGTGTGATTGCAACCTTCATCAACTAAGCAGATGTTGTGATTATATAAAACCTTTTATTTAGTAGAACCTGTAGGGGAAATGACTGACTCCACATGTGTACCTTGAAAAACATTCTAAACATGGCTCTTCTCATCAGAGAAACAAAACGTTAAGTTTACTAATGTCGGCTTTGAGTACCTGTCAAACAATATGTAAATTCAGTGATGATCCAACAACCAAACAGAACTAAACTAGACAGCACTGACATTGTAAGTGATTTGTATGAGCTTGTAACCACACTGTGACTTCAAAAATATAGGTCACTGAAAGATATTTCAATGAGGGAGAGGTGGAGGGAATACAATCCATCGTGATATCAGCAGTCCAGTTTTATTAGTTCACTTATGGCAAGGACAAAACCACTGAATCCTCATGTTGTCCTGCAGCTCCTCGTGACTTCACTGCCCTCAGACTGGGGCTGAGAGGAAGTATGTTGGCGCTGTGAGTCTCCCTTTGGGTTGTCCATCACAGCTCCTGTTTCAGATGGCTGGCACTGTTGCCCTCCAAGTCAGGCTTCTTATTCTCCATTTTCTTTTTGCTCTTCTTCTTGGCATTAACTTCATTCTGCTTTTTATATTTGGCGTCATCCTTCTTAGCAGCATTCCCGGGGAACACCTGTCCTTCCACAGTAACATCCATGCAGCGGTCCTGAGCAACAAGGAAATCTTTGACCTCCCAGGCCAGACTGCCATCCCGCAGCATAAAGATGACCCTGTTGGAACCCACGACAAACCTGTAGGAGGACAAAGGATCAGACCAGGCACTGGTCATTAATACAGACTAGCCTCAACTGTAATGCATGGCTGTTTTCTGATGCTATTCTACTGTACATCATATTCTAGTGACAGGGACTACAGTAACTCTCTAAAATAGGAGAATACATAATGCAATCAGTTAACTACTAAATCAAAGTAAGACCAAATGTTTGATGAGGAACATAATAGTTAAATTGATTACATCTCATTATTCAATTAAATTTTCAATTCAACTTTATTTACATAGTGCCAATTTACAACAAGGTCATCTCAAGGCACTTTACATAATAAAGCAAGCCATAGGCAACATTGGAGAGGAAAAACCCCCTTTAAAGGAAGAAACCTCCAGCAGAATCAGGCTCAGGGTGGGCGGCCATCTGCCTTGACCGGTTGGGCTGAGTGGAAAGTGGAGAGAGAAAAGAACAGAGAAACGAAAGCAACAACAAAACATTGGGCATGTTGGTAGGACCAGTAGCTGCACACTGGAGGACACACAGTGCCAAATCCGGGGACGCCTGAAGACAGGGACAGAGAGAGACAGAGAGGGAGAAAGACGACTACGGGACAAAGAAGATACAGAGTTAATGTCATACAGTGGTGACATTATAGATGTGGGGTGAGAGGTGAATGAAGAATGAAGACAAGAGGAAGTGGCTCAGTGCAGAGTCCCCCAGCAGTCTAAGCCTATAGCAGCATGACTATAACCAACTATAAGCTTTGTCAAAGAGGAAGGTTTTGAGTCTAGTCTTAAAAGTAGAGAGGGTGTCTGCATCCCGAATCTGGACTGGGAGCTGGTTCCACAGGAGAGGAGCTTGATAGCTAAAGGCTCTGCCTCCCATTCTATTTTTGGAAATTCTGGGAACCATAAGTAGGCCTGCATTTTGGGAACGAAGTGGTCTAGTAGGATGATATGGTACTAGGAGATCTTTTAGATAGGATGGAGCTTGACCGTTTAAAGCTTTATAGGTAAGAAGAAGGGTTTTAAATTCTATTCTACATTTAATGGGAAGACAATGGAGAGAAGCTAATGAAGGTGAAATATGATCTCTCTTACCAATCCCAGTCAGCAATCTTGCTGCAGCATTTTGGATTAATTGGAGGCTTTTTAGAGAGTTACTGGGGCAGCCTGAAAGTAGAGAATTACAGTAGTCCAATCTAGAAGTAACAAATGCATGAACCAGTTTTTCAGCATCACTTTGAGACAGGATGCTCCTAATTTTGGCAATGTTTCTTAGGTGGAAGAAGGCTGTTCTAGAGATTTGTTTTATGCGTGAGCTAAATGACAAATCCTGGTCAAAAATGACTCCAAGATTCCTTGCAGTACTACTGGGGCAAAAGAGTTTGTCGTCTAAAGTAGCGATATGGTTAGAAAACATGTCTCTTAGACTATTAGGCCCAAATACAATAACTTCAGTTTTATCTGAGTTTAGAAGAAGAAAATTATACGTCATCCAGTCCCTTATGTCTTTAAGACATGCTTGTAGTTTGATTAATTTATTTGTTTCATCAGGTTTCATAGATAGATATAACTGCATAATGTCATCAGCGTAGCAGTGAAAATTTACAGAGTGTTTTCTAATAATGTTGCCAAGGGGAGACATATATAGAGTAAAGAGTATTGGTCCTAATACAGAGCCTTGTGGAATTCCATAACTAACTTTTGTGTATGTCGAAGATTCATCATTAACATGAGTAAATTGGAATCTATCTGATAGATACAATATTTAAACCAATTTAGTGCTGTTCCTTTAATTCCAATTACATGTTCTAGTCTCTGTAATAATATTCTGTGATCAATGGTGTCAAATGCAGCACTAAGATCTAGCAGAACTAGTATAGAAACAAGTCCATTATCTGAAGCCAGAAGAAGATCAAAAACTTTAATCAGTCCAGGTTTCTGTGCTATGATGAACTCTAAATCATGACTGAAATTCTTCAAACAAGTTGTTTCTGCGGACACATAATTGCTTTACAACTACTTTTTCAAGTATTTTAGAAATAAAGGGGAGATTGGATATTGGTCTGTAATTGGCTAAGACATCTGGATCCAGACTAGGTTTTTTAAGTAGAGGTTTGATTACAGCTATCTTATAAGCCTTTGGTACATATCCTGTTTGTAAGGATGGATTAATGATATCTAATACGAATGTGTCTAATAAGGGTAGAGCATCTTTGAGCAGTCTAACTGGAATAGGGTCTAGAAGACATGTTGTTGGTTTAGATGCCATAATAGTTGAAGTTAATGCAGCAGGGTGTATGGGCACAAAGCAGTCTAAAAGGGACTGAGGACTTACTGTTTATTCTAATTCTGTTGTATTTGTGGGGAGGGTCTGGTGAATTTTATTTCTAATAGCTAGGATTTTGTTTGTGAAGAAGTGCATGAAGTCATTGCTACATAGCGTTGAGGGAATACTAGTCTCAACTGAACTATGGCTCTCAGTCAGCCTGGCTACAGTGCTGAAAAGAAACCGGGGGTTGTTCTTGTTTTCATCTATTAGTGATGAATAATATGCTGTTCTGGCTAATTTGTATAAGTATAAACTCTTTTTCCAGGCTAGGCGTGATTCTTGTGAATGAGTGGAACGCCACTTCCTTTCTAGTCTTCGTGACGCCTGCTTTAAATTGCGGGTTTGCGAGCTATACCATGGAGATCGCCTATTCAGAATTACTGCCTTCTTTTTTAGAGGGGCAACACTATCAAGTATGGAACGTAAAGATGCTGCATAATTATCAGTAAGGTAATCAACTTGTGCA
This sequence comes from Channa striata, assembly GCA_033026295.1. Taxonomy (NCBI): domain Eukaryota; kingdom Metazoa; phylum Chordata; class Actinopteri; order Anabantiformes; family Channidae; genus Channa; species Channa striata. The sequence goes on from CM065171.1 coordinate 821,932, forward strand.
GGAGTACAGTTAATGAGGCTACTCTCAGTTATATCGGTACGTGTTGAGGTAAATGATGAAGGGATCATTTCCTTAAATTTGTTCACAGTGTTTTCAGATAAACACCTACTGAACTTCTTTCTAGCTGCTGTGTAGTCCAATAAACTAAATTCAAATGTTATTAGGAAATGGTCAGAGAGAACAGAATTATGAGGAAATACTGTTAGTTTATCAATTTCAATACCGTATGCAAGGACAAGGTCTAGGCTGTGACTAAAACAGTGAGTGGGTTCATTTACAATTTGAGAGAAACCAATTGAATGTAAAAATGAAGTAAATGCTGTGTTGAGGGAGTTACTGTCAGCATTTACATGAATGTTAAAATCGCCCACTATGACGACTTTATCACTCAGAGATTCCTTGCAGTACTACTGGGGGCAAGAGTTATGTCATCTAAAGTAGCAATATGATTAGAAAACATGTTTCTTAGACTTTTAGGCCAGAATACAGTAACTTCAGTTTTATCTGAGTTTAGAAGAAGAAAATTATACATCATCCAGTCCCTTATGTCTTTTAAACAAGCTTATAGTTTGATTAATTGATTTGTTTCATCAGGTTTCATAGATAGATATAACTGCGTGTCATCAGCGTAGCAGTGAAAATTTACAGGGTGTTTTCTAATAATGTTGCCAAGGGGAGACATATATAGAGTAAAGAGTATTGGTCCTAATACAGAGCCTTGTGGAATTCCATAACTAACTTTTGTGTATGTCGAAGATTCATCATTAACATGAACAAATTGGAATCTATTCGATAGATAAGATTTAAACCAATTTAGTGCTGTTCCTTTAATTCCAATAACATGTTCTAGTCTCTGTAATAATATTCTGTGATCAATGGTGTCAATTGCAGCACTAAGATCTAGCAGAACTAGTACAGAGACAAGTCCGTTATCTGAAGCCAGAAGATCGTTGGGGACTTTAATCAGTGCGGTTTCTGTGCTATGATGAACTCTAAATCCTGACTGAAATTCTTCAAACAAGTCGTTTCTGCGCAGGTGCTCACATAATTGCTTTACAACTACTTTTTCAAGTATTTTAGAAATAAAGGGGAGATTGGATATTGGTCTGTAATTGGCTAAGACATCTGGATCCAGACTAGGTTTTTTAAGTAGAGGTTTGATTACAGCTACCTTATGGGCCTTTGGTACATATCCTGTTTGTAAAGATGGATTAATGATATCTAATACAAACGTGTTTAATAAGGGTAGAGCATCTTTGAGCAGTCTAACGGAAATAGGGTCTAGCAAACATGTTGTTGGTTTAGATGCTATAATAGTTGAAGTTAACTCAGCAAGGTGTATGGGCAGAATGCAGTCTAAAAGGGACTGAGGACTTACTGTTTATTCTAATTCTGTTGTATTTGTGAGGAGGGTCTGGTGAATTTTATTTCTAATAGCTACGATTTTGTTTGTGAAGAAGGTCATGAAGTCATTGCTGCATAGCGTTGAGGGAATACTAGTTTCAACTGAACTATGGCTCTTAGTCAGCCTGGCTACAGTGCTGAAAAGAAACCGGGGGTTGTTCTTGTTTTCCTCTATTAGTGATGAATAATAAGCTGTTCTGGCTTTACGGAGTACTAATTTGTATAAGTATAAACTCTTTTTCCAGGCTAAGCGTGATTCTTGTGAGTGAGTGGAACGCCACTTCCTTTCTAGTTTTGGTGACGCCTGCTTTAAATTGCAGGTTTGCGAGCTATACCATGGAGATCGCCTGTTCAGATTTACTGCCTTCTTTTTCAGAGGGGCAACACTATCAAGTATTGAGCGTAAAGATGCTGCATAATTATCAGTAAGGTAATCAACTTGTACAGGAGTACAGTTAATGAAGCTACTCTCAGTTATATCGGTACATGTTGAAGTAAATGATGAAGGGATCATTTCCTTAAATTTGTTCACAGTGTTTTCAGATAAACACCTACTGAAGCAAAACTTTTTTTCTAGCTGCTGTGTAGTCCATTAAATTAAATTCAAATGTTATTACCAAATGGTCAGAGAAAACAGAATTATGAGGAAATACTGTTAGTTTATGAATTTCAATGCCGTATGTAAATGTTAGGATCTTAAGGCCCTCAGGTAGCACTGTCTTGAAGTGAAATAGTGGAAGTCACTGCATTGAGCATTTTTTGAAAACCAATGTCAGTGAGCATTTTTTCACTGCATTCACAAATTTAGGTTAGAACTCAACAATAGATAGATCATCAACATACATCACCACCTTCTCAGAGCCTGATGTCATTTAAAAATGGACTGAGACAAAAGTGCAAAAGTGACTCTGGTCCAATGACTCAAAAATGTAAATTCTTTTTGGAAATCATGGACCATCTGACTTGTTATCAGAGCACAGTTCAAAGGCCAGCACACAAATTGCCACAAAATTAAAACATTTGAAGAATTGTGAAGCAACAGGTAGCATAAAGTAGGCTCCAAAATGCTGATTACCTGAAGTCCTCTCCTAAGTCATATCTCTCAGTTTCAACATTTGATATGGCTGTGCTTCACTTATGATTCTTTTCAGAATCAAACTATTATATTCCATCAAACGTAACTGAATAAACATACCTGGCCATGTCAAAACCTTCACAATTTTCTTTAAAACTTATATAATTTTTACTTTTTTTCCAGGACCTATTCCACTTAAATTTAGTTCAAAGTGAATAGATTGTAAGATTTCTTCACCTAGATGTGGCCTTCTATTTTTGAGCAGGTGTTATACCTTCTACAAACCAGCAGATGCCACTGTTCTCACTTTGTATAACTTTTCTTTCTCCATTAACAAGAACAAAAAATCCTACATCTCAACCCGCTTGTGTTCAAGCACAACAACCACTTTTAGTTCTAGCAGTTAATGACAGTATTAAACATTAACTGTCTAGTCCACCACACAGATCATTAACTACAGGTCGAGTTATAGAGAAGCAATATATCCCTTTAAAAGCAGTTAAACAATTAGTTGGGTAAAATTTAACAGAGTGAGATGTTACCTCTGAATATCATAGTTGGCATTGAAGAGGCTGCCCTGCCACAGGCCCGTGATCTCCTCTGTTTCTTTTTCAGTTGGATCCCCAGACACTGTGGCAAAAACCATCAGAGTCCTGCCTTTCTTGGACAACTTGAGAAGGTCCTCTGGCTTCGAAGGGTCCACTTTGGAGAAATCAATGGGGGGAGGAGACCTCCTGTGCTCTGGGAGGTCTCCTTCCTCAATGTCATCGTCTTTCTGTGAATCAAAAAGGAAACATTACGAGTGAGTGGTCGTGAGTGTCCGAATTTCAAAGACTGGATTATTAAAGTGCCTGGCTGCCGAGTACCAAACTTTCAAGTTAATGACCAGTTGTCATGTGATGCTTTTTTAAAAAAATTTAAGACTGAATGTGTTTTCAAAATGACCCACTTGCAGGGTAAAATGTGATATAAGTTACGCTAATGTACATTTTTTTATATAAACTTAGGTTTCTAACTGATATAACTCATTGTCGTATTTGTGGAACTTTGACATAATAAAATATGGCTGGTGTGTGGAGAAAACTAATAAAAAGTTAAAACTGTTCGTACAACCCTACTGACAATTAACCTTATGAAGGTAGGACTTAACATTTAACTCGAGTACCTTACAGTTCAGTGTGTCACAGTCCAGAGCAGAAGTAAATAGAAAAGTACAAGAAAAGACCAATTGTTGCAGTAAATAACATATGAAGTTCTATGATAAATGCAGGTTATGACGCTACCGAGCTAACGGCTAAGCTGGTAGCTCGTTAGTATCTGCAGTCGGACTGCATGACATACGAACGTTACTGTACCTCCCACTGTTCCAGCAGCCGGGCCATATCTGCATCATTGTAATCTCGTATATCTTTCTTTTTCTTAGGCTTCTCTTTAGCGTCACTTGCTAAAACACAAAGCAAATATGTGCAGAGCAGCAGGACCACACATCTCCATCTGAAGTCAGCCGCCATGTTTACAGATGGTGAGTTCTCATTGGATCTGAAGTCTGGCCGTCACAAGACTGAAGAGGCGTGGCGGAGCTGTGAAAAGCCGACCGGATGCACGCACACGTAGGAAGATCTTTTCAAAATAAACTTTTAAAATACTCAAACGTTTCCGTCCGCTTCTGCTGAAGTGGTTATTTGTTGATATATCATAAAAATATATTTTAAAGGTATTCTCATGGTCTTTCTTTTGTCTTATTTAACGTTTTTCTTCGTTATGACGTTGATTGTGAATAAAATCAGTTTTTTTGGCAAACCTCTGGCACAAACAGATATATACTTATTTCTAAATACTAAAGAAATCAATCCAAATACAGTAATACACTATGGCAAGCCAATAATTATACATTTTTTTAAGTACATTAGTCTGGATTATTGAATATGAGGGGAACGCCAGGGAGATGCTATGTTAGGTTTAAGGTTTAAGGTATCTTTATTGATCCCACGACGGGGAAAATGTTAATAGTGTGTCAAATGTGTCAAGTGTTCAGTCCAATATTCAATGCTCTGGATGAAATCCTCATCATTCCCACTAAGCAAGCAGATTTTAAGGTAAAATCGGCATATATATACCACTGAAATATTTTTAATAGTTTCTGTGCCGCAATTCACCTCTATGTTATACAGTAATGATAAATACTGTGATTTGTGGTAGACGTTTTTGTATCCCAAGTTATTTTGTGCTGTCTTGTGAACATGGTAAAATGCACAATAACAGAAATATGACCTTTAGTTGGCGTCAGGGAGGAGTCTCAATCTCAAAGGAAACACAGTCGATGATAACATAAATGTCAGTATTAGACTAATATATTCTTCTTGTGTCTTTACTGATACAATCTTGAATTGAAAGCCAGTAAATCATTATTGTCTCACAGTGAGCAGATTATTCACTAATAGAAAACATGTACATACATGTACTGCGGGCGAGCAGAGTTTGTGTGGTCATAAAGATCAGAGATCAGTCTAACTGACACAACTGTGGAGCTGTTTCCTCTTCGGTTGACTCCACCCAATGGCACTGTGCCCTGTGCAGCTGCAAGGTCCCACAGACGGCACAGGTCTCCCATTCAATTACTGTGTTCATCACAACTCCAAACAGGAGGCTTTGTTACCATGTTACAAACCTAGGCCTTATCCTTCTTTATTTACAAACTTTAGAGTTTCCGTTTGCAATTATGTAGGAACTGATTTAGTTTTTAATAAATTTATTTTACAAGAGACTTTGTAGAAGATGTTGGAACACAGTTTTCACAGTATTTACTTTGTGTTTTTTTTCCATAAATTCAAAAAAATACACAAGATATTTACTCAGTTATAATAATAAAGGTACAAATGCCAAATTACAGAGAAACTTTTTTAAAACACACACAGAACACAGAGATTCACTGAATTAAACAGCTTTCCAGTGTAAAGTAATGAAGCACATCCTCCTCTAACATGAACATTTTTACTATTTATATGAACTGGATTGGAATCCAATGAGAATTGTTTACTCTGCTAAATCAAACAGCAAAGTGACATCTGTTAATTGTTAGAAATAGCTTTACCTGCTTCATCTTATCAAGCTAGACAGAATTTTATTGCATCACTGTAGTCAGTATGTAGAGTGCCATAGGAATGAGTCCTAAAAGCCAGCAGCAGTTTTGCACCTCTGGGTCACTCGTCACAAAATCTATGAATTTTTTAAAGTTCTAAAGTTTTAAAGTTTTTTCTAAATGCCTGAAAATGTCTGTAGTTCACTTGTGGTATTTAGGAGCTTTTCCATGTCTTAAAAAGGATGGTTGCTAACAAGTTGCTAAATAAGACTACAAAGATTGTTGGGATCCTTAACCATTATAATGTCGAACCCGAAGACTCATCCAATCACTAAGCAGCTTTACAGCCTCGTTTAGTTTATTTCTAGTAACTTCAACAAGTCACTTTATTAATAAAATCTTCTGTAGCACAGCTAAGTGCTAAATCAGATTACAAATTAGGAGTTTAGTGCTAGTGACGTTGAAGTCATGCAACCATGGTGTAGTTGGTTTATTGCCTTACAAAAGCTTCTTACTTTAATGGCGATTGTGTTTCAACGTCACAAATTATAAAAGTGGTGTTTATATGTGACAATTAATTAGCTGAACAAAATATGAAAGTATCAGACACTTCAATATTATATAATTATAATTATAATTAAAATTCCAGTGAAAACACCCTTTAGATTTGTGTTGAGGGAACCAGAAAGATGATAACTTCCAGGTTGGCCTCCAAAAATACATCACTCATACAGCAATTCATTCCACACCTCTTAAATTAATAATTGAACCATGTTTCTGTTACGAACTATGTGAAAGATGATGCATTAAAAACCTGACGCTCACTTAGGCCTGTAGGGATCTGAGGTTTGCATGTTCCTTTAGCAGTAGGAAAGGAGTGATATTGAGGTGTGGGTTAGTGATTAAAAAGAGACCATACATCGTAGTTGTATAAATAAAGAAGCGAATAGTAGTTATAGATATAAGTGTTGCTTTTAACCTTGTTTCCAGTTCATACTACTTACATTATATTTCATATGGAAATCTTCATTTTACCCTACAATTATTCAGCACCTGTGGGAGCCTATAGTTATTGTATAGACTGAGATGTTATCTACTGTAAGAATGTAATACCTGATGTATCAAAAAGTTAGATGTTATTGGCAAAACTTTCTTACAAAGTGAGACTGAATGACAGTGGCTCTACCTCAGCCACCATCCACCAATCACAGGATCAGCGGGTCGACTTCTAGCTCCTCCTGATGTCCATATCTTAAAGCATCATTGAGCAAGACACCAATCTCCTAAGTTGCTCCTGATAGGTCAGACCAGGGCCGTAAATGGCTGATCAGTGTGTGTGTGTATGTGTGTAGCTGAATGTGAAGCAACATTGTAAAAATTATATTTTTCATTACATTTAGTTTAATCCAAAGTGAGTTACATGTGAGGTCCGTGAGAAAAAGAAGTGTATCCATGTCATAAGATGTGCACAGAGAGTTGCAGGAGAGCTCTGTTTTCACCACTTTTTTTAATATCGAGAGTGATGCAGCTGAGTGTGCAGAGGTTGGTAACTTGTTCCACTACTTTCGGATAACTGGACTGAAGAGTTTTGCGTGAGATCATTTGCTTGGTGTTGGGACCACCACATGCCATTAGTCACCAGAGCCCACTGGGCGGAGGGATTGTAGACCTGAATGTTGATCTGTTTATAAATATAGAATTATCTGTTCTCCTGGGACAATATTCCACAAAAATAAATGTAGGTTGGTAGTAAATGTGCTTACAACACTGGGGAAGCTACTATGCAAGATGTAAACATGCAATAGAAATAAATAACTGTGTTACAATACGAGACTGTAAAGAAGCACTGTAATAATTAGTGTGGTCACTTAGCTGATGGCAGGTTGTGACAGAAACAAGTCATTGCTGCACTGTAGCATTTTTTAAAGTTTAATCATTTTAATGATCACTTTCATTTTTGGTGTTACTTTGCGTGGTAGGGGCACATCTCCAAAGAGCTCAGCCACAAACACCATCTCTGCACAATCTAATGTCAAGTATTTCATTAACTAACGGTCATTCGCAATTTGGGAATTTTTTCTTCTACCTCTTCGTTTTTCTGCCATTTGCTCCTGAAAGACTTCTTGCCAACTCTTTTTTACTTTGGGAGCTCTTTGAAGGCCCAAGACCATAGTGCCAGCAGCGTGGTTAATAGTATGTTAACCACGCTGCTGGCATCAGTGGTACTAACACATAACAGGTATGAACATACCCTTTTGTATTCCTATTATGTGATATAGTATGTACAAACATACAATGTTCATCTGTTCAACTGGACCCACCGGAGTTCTACAGAACACTGCCATGGCAGCCATGATACCTATCCTGAAAGCTTGAGGTAGGCTGTTCATTGTCGTCTGAGGAGAAATTCACAATTCACGTCTTGAAATGTCATAATCTGAAGCCACTTGTTGGACGCCCCCATACTGCCAGAATCCCACAGAACTGGTTGGAAAGAGTCAGGAAACCGAGCCCTGCTTTTATTTTGAATACGCACACTTCCGGCCGCACTGTAGCTAGCTAAGCTAGCGGCTCGCTTGACGCAGCAGAGATGTCTCATGGCAGAGCAACAGTCCTGAAAGTAAAAGCAGTCGTAAAAAGTCCTCGAAGCTCTTTAGCCGCCGTGTAACTTTCCTCGCGACGTCTTCGGCGCGACACGACAAGCAGGCCGCGTACACGGAGGGAAGCAAATTCTAAGTGCCGTTCGTTAGTACAACTTTGCAGTGTCCAGCAGCCGTTCAGCCGCGACCACACCCTCCCTGCTTCCTCATAGTACTGCAGCGGGAGCGCGCAGCACCACTTTGAATCCCTGGGAATAACGGCTACTTCTTCCAGCTACGTCTACGCTTCCGAGGCTGTGGAAGCCGCCGCCACGAGTGAGTCGCCTGTTCAAAGACAACACACTAGTATGGATATGACAAGCGGCTGCTCAGCTACGATATGCGGGGCTACACACTCTCCGGTCCCGTGTTAAGACGCGGAGGAGGAGGTGGAGGGCGGACAGACGGACGATGCATATGGAGTCGAAGCGACCGGAGCAACTCCAAGCGTCAAACCCAGGGCTCTGTTTGAAAAAGAAGAGGTTGAAAGTGGATTGAGGGGGTTGTTGGACCGTCGCTCCGTCGTCCGCTTTCGTTGGACTTTACTTGGCAGGACCCATGAAACGATGGTGCTGGAGGGAAGCACAAGTCTTCCCGCTGTCCAGAAGAGCCACCCGGGTGGTGCCCCGTTTGTGACCAGCATGAGTACGCCAGGCCGGGCAAAGTCTTTGGGAACAAGTCGGACAAGATCTCGGTGCTGTTTCAGACTACTTGCTCCGATGCGAGTGGACACAAAATGATCACAGTCAAAAGACATCTAGTAAATGTTGAGGTGATGCTTTCTTGGATGCAGTCATAAGAAAAGGCATCTAACGTTACGCAGGCAGATGAATTTACAATTGGAAATGTTTTGTTTCAAAAGATAGAGAGCTTTTGACATTATTTTCATATTTCTCATCTGCACTTTGCCTTTTCAGGGGCACGTTGTTGGCACTGCAGTTGTGTGTGATTGTAGTTTTTTATTCAAAAACCTGTGAATAACAAGAATATTGCCATTTGGATTATGTTGTTCAGGGCATTTAAAGTAAAATTGGCAAGATCAGAGCATCTAGCTTATTACACTGATTAGTCAGAAGTTGTTGGGATTTGGTTCAGCTTTGTTACATTGTACAGTTACTAATACCCAAGGCAGATAATGTGCCAGACGAGAGTAGATTGTGATGCGGAATACTTTAGAGACACGTTAATTAACAATGTGGATGTTATTCAAACGTAATTGAATGCAGTAATAGAGTTTTGCTTTTTCCACATGTTTACATTAACGATACATGTCCTGTGTGTCACCTTATAGTGTGCAGTTGCTTGTCTATTCTCTGAAGGAATTTAAGGAAGACTCTTTGGCCAGTTGTTATTTAAAGGAGTTTATAAATGCTTAACTTGGAAATGTCTTAAATAGTACAATGCAGCAACACAAAACTATAAATAACTGAAAGCCACCACGAGAGCAGTTTGACCCTACCCCCAACCCCACTTACCCCCTCCTTATTATGGCTAGTGGTGGCTCCGGCAAATCGGCTAGTGAGGGATCAAGCAGCGCACCCAGTGGCAGTTTGCAGCAGAGGAAGCGTCTCTCCTCCATCTGTGACACATGTAAGAGCAAGATGCAGCTTGTGGCTGACCTCCTCCTGCTGTGCAGCGAGACCAGGCCGGTCATGACGTCTGATGGTGTGGCGGTGGCTGACACCTTCGACCAGTGCCGCGACACGGTTATCGCCAGGACTAAAGAGCTCTCTATTCTCACCCACGACATCCAGAGCCAGCTGAACATGGGCCGTTTCCCAGAGGTGGGGGACCGCCTTTTGGAGATGGCCGACCTTGTGGTATCTTTGACCGAGTGCTCGGCCCATGCTGCTTACCTCGCAGCTGTAGAGACTCCTGGCTCTCAACCCTGCCTGCCTGGTCTGGTGGACCGATACAAGGTGACCCGTTGCCGACACGAGGTGGAACAGAGCTGCAGTGTCCTCCGAGTCACCCCCCTGGCAGACCTCACCCCCCAGCTCCTCCTTGAGCTCTCTCAGAACATCTCTAACAACCTCAAGACTTTGACGGACATCTCTTCGCTGGCCAGCGAGAGGTCCAGGGACCGCTTTGCAAAGGAGCAGTTCAAACTGAGTGTAAAGAGCATGAGCACAAGTGGCACAGCCTTCATGGCATGTGTCAAAGAGGTGAAAACCCAGCCCAGTGAGCTCACCAGGACACGCTGTGTCCTCTTTAGTGCCGCTCTGGTCCAGGCTGTCGGCGCCTTGGTGGGGTTTGCTACAGAGCCGCAGTTCCTGGGCAGAGCTGCTGGTATCTCCACTGAAGGGAAGGGGGTACAGACTGCAGTTTTAGGGGGGGCCATGAGTGTGGTTTCAGCCTGTGTCCTTCTCACTCAGGGCCTCAGGGATGTTGCCCAGCATCCCGAGAGCAGCTCCAAAATGGCAGACTACCGGGAGCGTCTGCGTAATTCAGCGTGTGCTGTGTCAGACGGCTGCACCCTGCTCACTCAGGCACTGAGAGAACGCTCTTCTCCGAGGACTCTGCCGCCAGTCAACTCTCATTCTGTGAATTAGTTTAGAAAGAGGCAGCATGGATCTCCAGTCCCCCCAGTCCTGTTCTGACATACCAAAGAGACTCCCTTGGGTTATCCCTGTTCATCAGGTTTAGAGGCAGAGTAACATCAGAAGAAGGCTGTCTATGAATATGTCCATTTGTTTGCAATGTTTTGTGTCACGCTGGCTGCGACTCAAACTTTGTTAGAAATGGACGGCTCTGAGTCTGACCTGGGTTCAGCTGACAGCCCGCTCTCACCAACAGACAGCAGCCTTCAAACCTGAAAAGTTTACCTCAGTTTTCAACTCCAGTGAAAACACCAACCTTGATGATGGATGTAGCCTTGCTGTGTAAACCTATGGTTGGCTGACCTCCTTGATTATATGTGCTTTGTGAGATTGAAAAGAGTGATCTGAGTGTCTCAATGCTTTTGATTTTTTTTTTTTTTTTTGACGTGTGAATTCTTAATTGGTAAAAAGCTGCTGTGAGTGTGTGCCATAGGTTTTACACTATTTACCAGACTTCCCATAGTATTTTAAAGTGTTTTGATCATGCATGTAATGGAGTATTTATTTCACCTATTAAAAATGTTGTTTCTGTTATGCTGTTGAAAGGGTAAAGTCCTTTGCCAAAAAGTAGATCTCTTTTATATTACAGAGATATTCTCTTTTACCTTTGATACGTGTATCTGTTGATAGTGTAGTGAAATCTCTCTGAGATTTCTGCTGCCAGTTGCATATGTATCTTCAGCTGTTCATGAGGAAAAACTGATTTTTCAAACAGATTTAATCAAACTATTTACTTACTTATGGCCTATATCTTGGATAAAACTTTTATAAAACATGCATTTACAATCAATATTATCTTTTGCTAAGAGGGACCCAGTGCAAAGTGCTATCAGAATCTTTGATACACAAATAAATTTTTAAGGATGATACACTTTTTAATAATGCAAGCTTTTGTTAACTTATAACAAATATTAGTATTTGACACTTTGTAGAAATGGCGGTCCTCTGTATTCTATAGCAAACATAAGCTTGGTCACTTTTCCCCCAATAAAAATAGATATTAAACTGTTAACAGCTGGTTACGCAGAAATCTCAGACAGATCTGATAGGATAGTGGAATAAAACCTGAACTGAATCCATGACTAAAATTGACTACAGGAAAGAGATTAAATACTCCACATCACTCATATTTTTTTACTTGTGAACAAGGATCAGCAGGATTGAAAGTAATGATATCTGTGCTGGACAGGTGTCAGAACGCACGCTGACACCTGTAAGCCTGCTTTCCACCATAACATGGTAGTGGTGATTTCTGTGTACGTTTATTAATTTGAGTGAACTGACCCTTGTAGAAATTCATGTGGAAAAGTCTATCTTGGTCTCTAGCTAAAGTATTAGTAACTAACATCTTAGCATTGTGTAGGTTAGGTAATTAGGTCTGGGTACAACATGATTAAGGAATGGTGGAATCTGTTACCATGGTACGTGCTTATATGTGTGTAGTAGTAGTGATACTAGATACTTCTTCAATAATTTCTCAGGGAACACAAAATGTTATTGTCTTGCTAAAGTGCCCATACTACATACATTGAAAGTACCAAAAAGGATAAAGGTTCATAAGTCATTCAAAATGAGCGTACTCATGTTGTAGAGTGTGCGATTGTTTTTACAAGATTATGGTTACTCAGGTTTTAATGTGTAAATATCGACTGTGGCACAGTTGGTCGTCCACCAATTCTACAGTTGTTGGTTTGATCACCGGCTCTTCTGGTCACATGTAGAAGTGTCCTTGAGCAGGACACTGAACCCTGCTTAGTGTGCTCCCGGTGAGTGTCAGACAGCTGAATAGCAGCTCCCCCATCGGTGTATGAAAGTGTGTTCTAATCGGTATATAACGAAGCAGTGTAAAGCGCCTTGAGTCCCAACAGGTAGAAAAGCGTTATTTAAGTGCAGACCATTTACCATTTAAGTAATGTAAATGTAGCAAGTAGATGTAAAGCATATTTTTATTAACTTGACATTATGCTGGGTAGGTGTTTAATTCAATTTCAATTCAACTTTATTTATGTAGCACCATTTTACAACAATATCATCTCAAGGCACTTTACATAATACAGTCAAGACTCTACAGCTTTTTATAGACTTGACTTTGAAAAACAATGGAGTAAATAGTAAGCCCAGTCCACAGTCGGAGTAAAATGCACAATACCTAGGAAAATGTCGATGATTACAAGTCTTCAGTATTGCAAAATTTAAATACACAAGTAACATACATGAATGTTTCCACCAAGAGTTTTTTAAAGTGAATAATTATTCATATAAAGAATTACTTACCTTTTCTGTTTTTCTATCTGTCATTGTAAAAAAAACATTGTCTAGAGACCAAACAAGGTATTTGAAGATATCAGCTTAGACTCTGGAAAATAGCAAAAAGATGAAATGTTGCGAGCAGCACACTACATCAGGATCGGCATCAAGCCCGCACAGAGCGTGATCTTTGACCTACAATAAAGTATTTGCAGGATCAAACAGAACTGTCACTGCAGTCCCATTGTTAAAAAAGATACCTCCCCCTAAAACCCAAACAGTTTAAACATTCTCACGAATCAACAAGCTAAATAAAATGTGTTGATCAGGTAGATTTTTGAACTTTGGACAGAGCTTGGCAAATTGTTAACATGTGCACTCACTCTTTATGCTAAGCTAGGTTAACCAGATCCCAACTTCAGTTTTGTTTCTAGCTCGCTTAAGTTCGTATTTTCTCGTTTCTCTCTTGTAAAGTGCTTATATAACTACAACCATACATTATAATGGTTTCTGGTCTCGCTTTGAGAGTAACTTAATGTTAGTTAAACAGACAAGGTATCACTTCAATAAGGTCATTGATCGGTCATAGAACAGGCCTACTGGGCCCAGGGGCCCACGAGGTCACAGGCCCCCATTGGCTAGAGCCTCTGAAGTGACATATTTTTCTTAAAAGTGCTCAGTTAAAGACCTAAATTATGATCTAAAACTATCCAAAAGGTGTAAAATGGCCTACGAAACTAGGATGGTGGAAGCTAGTGCTTACAGTATACAAACTGAAGCTTCCCAGCCAGCTCACTCTCAGTGGCTGTTGTTGGTTTCTGCTAAATATTCTGTCACTGGTCCTTTCACGTTTTCAGGTCATTGATATTTAGTGTACTTATGCCTTACACTACATGATGACTTGGACCAACAGTTCCAACCAGCCTCTAAACAGTAATGCCCCCTCATGTTAGAAGGGCCAAATCAGGGTCGATAATCCTGTAGTGTGACACAAATTTTCCACCTCTCATCCTTTATGATGTCAACATCATGGAGCAGCCTATCTTCAGTACGGCACTCTCCTTCCTCTACAGTTAAGCTGTCATTGTGGCATATCTCACAGAACTCAAATCCTCTTTTGATGAAATGTATTTTATGTGGATGTGCTGAATTTAGCTTTTGAAGTTGGATCTGAGCTGAATCCTTTTATAACACAGTGGAGGTAACCCTGGCATGACTCTGGAGAGTATTTGCCAAGTTAGGTATCTTGGCAGTTGTTAGGGATGAGTTTTACACGCAGCCTCAGACTCCAACTAATAAAACCAAGTTCTCTGCTTAAAATGAAACAAAAACAAAGGTGGTCAACAAGTTGTGAGGGAATGCAAAAAAAAAAAAAGAAACCCTACTTTGCTTAACAGATGTTTGCATAGTTGCCAAGAGTGTGTGTGTGAACTGTGAGTTTTTTGTTTTAATTCTTTTCATGGTCAAAAATAAACTGTCACATGCAGTGTTGATGTAGTTTCCCTTTGGTTCCAGCTTATCTTAAGAAAATATAATAAATCAATGACAGTGGTGATTTCGTTTAGGTCACAGTTTTCAAACACAGCAAAAGTGCAGTTTTAACAGCAGTAGATGACTATTCCATGTTGCATGCAGTTACTGTTACACAGTAACTAACCCTACATTCTATATAACAAGGCTAAACACTTTTACAACAGAGTCTCTCAGTGGTTCTTGACCCAGCATTCTTTAGCTGTCCTGACAGCACACGGTGAAGCCAATCTGTTGGCCCAAAACAGGAAACCTATAGCCTGTGCTATCAGGAGTGGCTTCCTTCACATGACAAAATGCTGGAGTCATAATTTCAGGCAAGGTTTCGCCCATTTCCTGCTGCAGGAGGGAAACACTTGCCTACCCTTTTCCCCGTGGGATCTCCCTTTCCCGCGGAGCTGACGACACCGCTCTCTGGGGAGAGGGAAGCTGCCAGTGGGCAAGTGGATGCTGGAGCCTTTATTCAGATTCACACACTGTCTGCAGTTCACGTTATTTGTTGGCACTAGTCCATAAACTGTTGCTTGTGTATTCAGACATTCACCTTGTGCAGTGCTAGACTTGGACACTCCTTTCTGTCTGCCAGGCAGGTCAGCACATTAGGTCTTCAGGTGTATTGTAGTAACCTGAGAAGCGCTAACTGTTCCTGGATGAATTATTTATCGGGTTGGCTGATTAAATGACAGCACTATTTGGAATGTTAGGAAGAGTTGAAAAAAAAAGCAGAATGGCTAATACTACTGTCTCACCACTGTTGTAAGGCTGTCCTGAGCGTAGCAGTTCGGCAGAGATGCAACTAGAATGTCACCTGTCTGAATCCAGGCCAGATGGTTTTTGAAGTTAGCATTTTCTCCATGCACTCCAACAGCCTAAAGGAAGGTCCCACAAACAAAGCTATTAATGCCATAAGTGAATTAATATAAGTGACATGTAATGGTTGTATTTCTCTACTCTATATGTCATTCTCACGTGGAGTTGTATTGTGTCTCTTTGTCTCTGTGGATGGGGTGTGCACTTGAGGGGGTGGGGTACACACGCTGTCTGTGCGCACGTTCTCATTAAATCTAATGTGTCCATGGTGAGCCAGGTCGCTTTGGTCAGCTACAGTTTACCACCCTGACCCCTGAGCACCACACAATAAAAACTGATCAATGTCTGTACTGTATAAATGATGTGCCTTACTGACACAAGGAGATGTGACCTGTCCAGATCAAAAACAGCAAACAAGACATTGGATTTTATTGTAGTATTAACAAACATTTTCTATTTGTGCATATAGAAAAAAAATACAGTGGATAGAGCCACAGCAAAAAACTCCAAATACACATGTCAATGATGTTTGGATACAGGATGCTTACTGTATATGTGAATAGGAATGTGTTATATATGACTTGGAACATATAGAAGCTTCACTACAGAATGATACGTGCAAAGTTTTACACTTGAAGGGTGTTTTCACCTCCATCCACTACAGAGAAACAGTTTCTTTGTGCTCAGCTCAAATCTCACTCAAGTCTGATATAAACACGTCCACTGCACAGACACTGGGGATGGACACGTAAGTACAAAAGAAGTGCATGAAAAATAGGTGGCTCAAAGGAACAATCGTTGCAGCTGTGTTCCAACGCTTAACACGGAACTGAGCACACAGTAGTGGAGACAGGTGGCAGCTCCCAGCAGAGGCTGTGAACAGTGATGGGAGGTGACCATTTGATGTTATTGCAGGTGATGGAACTAAGCAGTTGTTCTTCAGCCTTGACATCTGCTCTGTTTTAATGAAAACACCCTCTGTTCACATTCAGCCGCAGAATGTGGAAACTTGGCTGTGTCTCAAGTCCATTTTTAATTCCAGGCCCAGCCCTTCTTTGGCTCCTGAAACACTACAAGACTGAGCTTTGACCTTAGCCATGTTGAGACCCTCTTTTTCTTTTGGACTTGCCAGCATGGAGGCTGGACGCCTGGCTGGACACTGTCACCCATGCACGCTGACCTTTGAGCTGAAAAAGTTACAGGATCTTTTTTGGGGACTCACAGTAGTTGGAGAGTTTCCTCCTGATGAGCAGACAGTGAGCACATTGTCAGCACAAGCCCACTCCCCACTCACAATGCACACTTCATATCCTGTCCCTGCTCCACCCTGCTTGCTATTGTCCTGAGGCACAAACACAAACATCCCACTGGCCTGTGTGTCACTTAATCTCTGCACTAACTGCTTTGACTCTATCAGGAATCACCTTATTCCTCTGTGTGTGTCACAGTTTCTACCAGGATGAGAGGCTGAGGGCTATTTTTTGTCCTGAATTCCTCTTGTCTTAACACCAGGTGGATTGTGGATGGTATTATAGCTATTAGAGTCTGAAAAGACGTTAGCAGCACATTGTGAGAGAAGTCTGCAGCTCCTGCTATGTTTCCTGCTTGCTGCTAAAATAAACTTGAGGGAACGAGATTAAGTATTTGAGGCTCCGCTCTGGTGTCTGTGCGACACTATTCTACAGTGATGGTAAATGTTTGTGTCAACCCAGTGCAAGCAACATTAACTGGGGCAGTTTGTGGGTATTTCATCATAAGTTGTCACAGGTTTTTAATTTGTGTTATATGTTTCTACTAAACACAGTTTAGTATTTCTACTAAATTGTGTTTGAACTAACATGAATGAGCTGGCCGAAACATTAGAACCATAAACTTCTTATAATGCACACCAGTATGACTCCACCACCCACTATGACCTCAATAATAAACAGAGACCAAAAATTATTACCTTTCAGTTTCAACTTCAAAACTGAAGAAATATAACCTTGTAAAAGTAGAATTCATACAATAAGTTGGGTACATGGCTTGATTACTAAAAATCTAACAATGTTTGCTCACCGTTTTAAAGATTAAAGAAATTACTGTAACGTGGCTCAAACAGCTGTTAGTAATGACTCAAGATAAGAATGCTTAATGAGTGTCTAATTTATTGATGGACTGCTCACTACTAATTGAAATGAGTGCACATTAAATATGGAGTAGGTAATTAGTGACAAGGGGGAGATTTCAAATGCTGCTGGACTGTTTTGTGGGTCCAGGCAGTTGTGACCATTGGAAGATGGCAGCAAGCACATGTTGGATGGACCAGAAGACAGGCAAGCTAGGGTGATGACACTACTTTAGTTATGTTTATTAAATCCTAACTCCTTCAATTTCTTCATTTTTCTGGACTGTGCCACGAGACTGTGCCACGACTGTGCCACTGTGTACAAGTTTTCATGGTGTAGTATAGAGATGTCAAAATACTGAATGTTTAAAACTTCAAAATGTCACCTTCAAAAGTATTGATATGCCATTTTCAATATAACAGATATAATAAAACAGTATTGAGAGTCTAAAAATGACGTTTGTGTTAGTACACACGAGGACATGATAAATGCATGTCTCCTCTGCTAAAGCCCTGTTCACTTTCTTAGCATCATTTGAGTTTCCATTAAACTTTTTTTGTTGTTGAAATACAGCATGTAGGTGCATACTATTATTGGTACAATAATTGAAATATTTTTAAATAAACAGTTGTTTTTTTTCCTTTTGGATCAGGCATTTAAAATAAAATTCAATCTCAGAAATGAAGTGAATGCCTTTATATAGCACTTTTCTACCTGATGGTACTCAAAACACTTTACACTGATTCTTATTTACCCATTCACACTCATACACCCACCAGTGGGGGAGCAGCTATGCAGCTGGCCAACACTCACCAGGAGCAACTAAGTGGGGGTTCAGTGTCTTGCTCAAGGAAACTTTGACCTGTGAGAGGAGGTTGATGACTGCGCTACATCCTGAGGCACAGTTGCCCCAAACAAGTAAAGTTAAGAAAATGCGATTTGGTCAGGATGACTGGTCTGAGGTAGTTGGTCCTGGTCAGGGCCAGTCTGGCTCAGTTGATCCTTAAAGTCGGCAGCCAAAGTCATTTTGTGCTGTTTAAAATTCCAATCCCTGTCACTTCCACTTATTCTTACAAATATTTTTAAACAATTTTAATATTTACAACTGGTATCAGTGACCAGTGACGTAAAAACACTAAGGGACACCTACAGTAACTCAGTTGCCTTTTTTTAATGATTTCTTTTATCTTCACTTTCCTCTGTAGGCTCTATAGTTTCCATTGTCCTCGCCTTTACATCCATGGTTTTACTGCATGTAACCAAGTCTGACCAGCTTTAGAGAGAAATGAAGGAGTAGTTGATCTGGACAAACGACAGATATATTGAGGGATGGTATAGAAACATTTTGATTCATCCCCACGCTTCCACTTCCTCTCCTGGATTTTATTTTGTTGCCTTCTTTTCTTACATCCTGTTTGCACTCCATCGTTATCTCTGCCAACTTCACCACCAATCACTAGCCTTAATTGTTTTCACCTGTTTCCCCAGCCGATTTATGCCTGACCTTTACTTTAGTTCTTGCTCAGATTCTTGTCATTACTCTCTTAGGAAGTTACTTGCTTTTGGATTACTGATGTTTGCACTATGGACTCTAGTTTATTTGGACTCTGTTGCCCGTTTCACCTGTGATCTGAGGTTTGGTCTTAGTATTCTTTGTTTACCCTTCCTGTGTGCTCTATTCTGTTTGTATCCTCTCGTTGTTCCTGTCTGTCCTGGTTACTCACTCTCTCACAATCTTTTCTCTCCACCCCTGACCCTCTCTGTTTGCCGGCACCTTTCAGTTTAGACACATTCAGATCCAGACTGGGATATTCACCTCTTGAGATTATCATTAGAATTCTTTTCAGGCCAGGTCATATATGAATTTTTTTTTTTTTTTTTGATTATTATTCTGTTTTCCTGGGGTTTTTGCCGTCGGACAAATTCTGTTTATACCTTGAGTTTTGTTTTTACTTGGCCGTACAGTTTTGTGTTGCTGGCGTTTCCACCCTTTTGATCCCTGATATTTTCAGCCGACTTTGGTTCCCCTCCCTTTTTTTTTCCCCCCTGGTCTCCGTTTCATGATTGGGTCCTGTAGTTTATGTTGTTCTTCTACATATCCATACAATCTGTTTTATTTTAATATAGTTAAGTGTGTATGTTAGGTTCTCCCCTTCCCTTTTGATTTCTGAATACAGTACACCGTGGTTATACTCCCTCTAGTCCTGCTGCCTTTTTAGGTCCACTCAAATATACCCAGACCTGACACATCTGCAGCTCCTTGACTCCTGAACATACTATTGTCCTATCCTTTGCACTCTGAACACAGTGGAAGTGGTACAGCCACACAAGAGAAGGTTTGCTGAGGAATATTGGTGACTCCCCTCCAAAGTTGTTTCTGTCAAGGCAAGTTGCTACATTTGTCACTAAAGGGCTGTTAAAAGTCCCAACACTTAATAAGAAATACTGCAGAGAGCAGTACAGCACAGTTAGCCGTGTACAGACACTGGTTCTTTGCAAATCCTACTTTAATGCTTGGATGTTGGGCTTTAATTAGCTTTGTTTTTTCAATGCACATTTTAATTTGTAAAAAATGTTTGCTTTAACTTTTAACCAATTGTTTTCCCTCATGAATCATTTTAGTGGTCCCCAATGTTTTTTTTAAATAACCTGGGCTTTTATGTTGGCACAGTTCAATCTTTACACTAAATGTACAGATGCAAAACAAAATGCAGATAATATCAAAATATTCAAGTCATGCAGTAAATGGCAAGTTCACACCTGTGGGGGAAAAAAGACCTTTCTATTGATGTACGTATAATGTTGACCTGATAAACCTTGAGGAGGACAAAACGTGCTACAAAGCCAAGTTATTACAATGAAAAAGGTTGGCAAATTTTCACAGCAGCCAGTTTGTTTGGAGCCTCATGTTTTATTAAACTTTCATTGCTTTGGACCACTGGCCACTGTCAATAATTAAATGGCAAATGGTCTGCACTTATATTGCACTTTACTACCTTATGGGTACACGGAGCGCTTTACACTGCTTCTCAATTATCCGTACACCCTTATAATGACACGCACACTCACCAGTGGGGAAGCTGAAACTTTGAAATGTGAGAGGAGGAGCTGGGAATTGGTGGGTGACTGCTCACTGCTCTCTGGAGCCACAGTCACCTCACTAAGAATATTATTTAGCCAACCTGGCAAACTTAACCATCA
This sequence comes from Channa striata, assembly GCA_033026295.1. Classification (NCBI taxonomy): domain Eukaryota; kingdom Metazoa; phylum Chordata; class Actinopteri; order Anabantiformes; family Channidae; genus Channa; species Channa striata. Next base: position 842,625 of record CM065171.1, read on the forward strand.
TGTCTGTGGAGGAGGTCTTTGTTGTCCCTGCAGTGCAACAGATGAAAAAGTTTCATTTAAAATGCTGCAGAAAGTTTGGTTACTACATTACACAAAGATGTCTACAGCAGTGATCGTGGCGTGCTTGCAAACTTTAACACGCCCTGCAGCAACAAGCAAGGACAGGCAACCTTCTGCAATTCTTCTGCTCTAGTGGGTTTTCATGGTAAGAGTGTCACAGCCAGACATTCTCTGTTACAGACTGTATTGCAGGGGATTTGGTCGTGTGATTCTGTGTCCGTCTCTACTTCTTTGCCCACCTCAACATGCACTCACATCAAAACCTGTCCTTGCTTGGCCACGGAGAGGACAATTTGTAAACTGCAGGTTAAACAGCTTGTATCAAACAGTCCACTAACACATCGATATCCACTTTCAACATTATGACGTGGACATAAAGTTTTTGGTTTGTTTTCTGTTAAATGTTTGAAATAAAGTCTGTGGTTTACATAAGGCAAACAATGCTTTTCACTTCAGGTGACTGTAATCAGGGTTCTAGAAACATTAAAATGGTATGAAGGTGATCTTGCATAAGAAAATGTGTACCTATCAATAATAGTTGTTGAGCTCATTTTCCTAGTTCAGTCAAAAGCCAGTGGAAATATCTCTTTGGCTTTTTGTCAAAGGAGCCAGATAGATGCCAACTTCTGAACTGGCCCACAACCCCTCTTCACTCTATTAGCACTTTTCAAAAATATAAAGGGGAGAAAGAACAAGGGGCATTTAGTTGCATTTTATTTAGAGTAAATGAGCTGCTTATCCATGCTGGTTCCCCATAATGGACAGTTCATCATTGTTATACCTGGATACTGGATGGAACCATGGTGTCCACTCATTCTTTTAGATCCAAGCCTTATAATGAATCTTATAATGAATCGTTTGAGCCCCCCTAGTGACCTCCTCCACTCCTGGCTGTGTCTGCAAACCTATGTTGTGTGATCAAACGCTGAATTGGAATACCTACCTAAATCATTTCTTACTAAATCTTTTCACTGGCTTTTGAGGCAGTTTAAGTTGTTGACATTATTTTATGTGTGTTATTGATTGATTTATTTTTTTATTTATTGTTGGGTTTTATTTTACTTCTCATTATCTTGTTTTATTTGAATAATTTATGCCTTAACTTGTACAGCACTTTGTTCAACCTTGTTGTTTTAAAGGGCTTAACAAATAAAGTTACAGTTACCTCAGTCAGCCACTAAACCAAACTCTCTTCACTGTCGAGTGCTGGGCAGTGAAGCCTAGAGGCTTGTAATTCACCCTTTTCAAGGCAGACATGTTGACTGGTCAAGCAGGAAAAGGAGAGGTGGAGGTAATAACATTAACAATGGCTGCATTCCTTGTAGATGAGCTGGTTCCAGGGCTCTAGTATTGTCTCTAACATGGTTTAGTGGAACACTCAATGAAATAGAGCAAGCCTAGCTAATCAAGACCATCACTGTCATTCAGTCCATTACAGTGTAGCTGTAGAGTGGTCAGACGTCCCATGCTGACCCACATCCATGATGGATTTATTTTCCACATCATTAGGAGACTACTCAGAAACAAAGAGGTGTTTTAAAACTTTGCAATTAAAGTAGTTCCACTCTGTGCTCAGTGAATAAAACTAGAATTATGTTTAGTTTAGTTACATGAAAGTTTAGTTACATGAAATAGTAAATAGGAGTTCATTCTGTCTTTGAGGGGAGACTCAACCTTTTCTACGTCAGAAGGTACTGAAAGAAAATACTTTGTTTACCCTTGCATCCTCAGAGATCCAAATGATATTGTAGAGGTGTTCAAACATCACTGTTTACACCAGTTTTAGCAGCTGGTTCTGGGTCACATGATCAGAATACTCTAATCCCCATATTCAAGTGCACTAATCCCTTTTTTTCTCTAGAATGTAGTGCAAAGGAAGTTTTGAGCACTAGAATTTGTTGTACAATCTCTGGGTATTGACATCAGAATGGTTTGTGACATGACGTGATTGATGGAAAATCTATTGGTCTTATTATAAGAGCATATAGTTTTTTTTTCTTATTGCACAGATAAAACTGCGTAATGCAAATGTGGGTGAAAGACAGAGACCACCAGCTAATGTGTACCAGTAGTAACATTTAAAGGCTGTGATTTTAAAGCCACTGCTTTATAAATAGAAGGGCATTCTTCTAACGCTACCTATTCTGCTCTGCAACACAGAGATCCAAGAAAAACGTTAAAGAGCATACTTATATTTAAAAAATCTAATGATCTCAAGGCACTTTACAAAATAAAGTCAAGACAGACATTTAGAAAAACCCATCAAATCCTCCTTGAGCAGCTATAGGCAAGACTGGAGAGTGAAAAAGTCCCTCTAACGGAAGAAACCTCCATCAGAACCAGGTTCAGGGTGGGTGGCCATCTGCCTTGACCGGTTGGTGTGAGTGGAAAGTGAAAGAAAGGAAAGAAAAGAAAACATTGGGCAGGTTGGTAGGACCAGTAGGTGCACACTGGAAGGAACACAGCTCCAAAGCTGCAGACAGCTAAAGATACGGACAGAGAGAGGGAGACAGAGAGGGAGAAGCACACCTACGGGAGAAAGAACACACAGAGTCAATATCATACAGTGGTGACATATAAATGTGGAGTGAGAGGAGGAAAGTGTCTGAGAGCATCAGGGGTTGGTCCCCCAGCAGTCTAGGCCTATAGCAGCAGGACTAGAACGAACTGTAAGCATTTTAAAAGAGGAAGGTTTTGAGCCTAGTCTTAAAAGTAGAGAGAGTGTCTGCTTCCCGAATCTGGACTGGGAGCTGGTTCCACAAGAGAGGAGCTTGATAGTTAAAGGGTCTGCCTCCCATTCTATTTTTGGAGATTCTGGGAACCATAAGTAGGCCTGCATTTTGGGACCGAAGTGGTCTAGTAGGATGATATGGTACTAGGAGATCTTTTAGGTATGATGGAGATTGACCGTTTAGAGCTTTATAGGTAAGAAGAAGGGTTTTAAATTCTATTCTACGTTTAATTGGAAGCCAATGGAGAGAAGCTAATGAAGGTGAAATATGATCTCTCATACCAATCCCAGTCAGCAATCTTGCTGCAGCATTTTGGATTAATTGGAGGCTTTTTAGAGAGTTACTGGGGCAGCCTGAAAGTAGAGAATTACAGTAGTCCAATCTAGAAGTAACAAACGCATGAACCAGTTTTTCAGCATCGCTTTGAGACAGGATGCTCTTAATTTTGGCAATGTTCCGTAGGTGGAAGAAGGCTGTTTTAGAAATTTGTTTTATGTGTGAGGTAAATGACAAATCCTGGTCAAAAATGACTCCGAGATTCCTTGAAGTACTACTGGGGGCCAGAGTCATGTCATCTAAAGTAATGATATGCTTGGAAAACATGTTTCTTAGACTTTTAGGCCCAAATACAATAACTTCAGTTTTATCTGAGTTTAGAAGAAGGAAATTATACGTCATCCAGTCCCTTATGTCTTTAAGACATGCTTGTAGTTTGATTAATTGATCGATCAATCATCGTATATATTTTTCATTTAAACCATGTTGTTGTTTAATTAACATGTTGTGTTCATTTCATTCCAGCCGCAGCACTAAACTTAATGTACAATGTACTGTTTTGTTGTAGCATTGGAGGTTCATTTTGCATTGTACCAAATGACAAAATTATTTTAATATAGGTTTTCTTAGAGTATAAATAAAATACCATTTGTTTTGAAATTAAGCTCAAAAAATATCTAGCTTTTGCCCCACACACCCAAAAATCTGAAGTACATGAAATAGAAGAACAACTGCTGAGAAACACATTAAACATGCTCAATCTGGACATGTTCTGTTCATTTTTGGGGTTTTTGTGGCTCAAACCCTGTAGTGTGTTGCAGATATAGGAGTGTAGTACTGGTGCAGGCACAAGGCAGCCATGTTCAGTCAGACCTGTGCCTAGTTTGGTAACGCATCCCAGCTGGCAAAGATTGCAAGTAGGAAGCCAGTATTGAATCAGTCCTTACTGTATCATTGTATAGTAGATCTGGTGGCAATTCATCTACTGCAAATTCAGTGACATGTTAAAACATACAGACTTACATATGTTTCTGGATGAACATAGAGACACTGAAACATGTGAAGACCCTTCATTAAAGAGGTAGAGAAATGAAGACGTTCCTCTCTGAGCCTTGAGCAGATGCTCTCCACTTATATAGTCCTTTTATACCCAGAACACTTGACACTGCTTCTTAATCACCCATTCACACACTGATTGGGAGCCACTATGCAGATGGCCAACACTCACCGGGACCAACTAAGTGGGGGTTCAGTGTCTCTGGACACTTTGACATGAAGAGCCGGGGATCAAACCAACAACTGTAGGGTTGGTGGACGACCATGCTACCAACTGCGCCCTGTATGTGCCAGCTCAGCCCTGAGATGTAAGTGGAAGACCATCAAGTCAGAGCCAGATAGAACACTGAGTGGTTTTCCTGCTCTCATGCTGTTTATTGAGGATGTTTTTTACCCTCTTTCCCTCTGAGGTGTGGTCCATTTCCTTTACACAGTGGAGTACAGAAGCAGAACTATTAGATCACCGCGGTTGAGTTCATTTCTCCACTGAGACAGCCAGCATAGAAAGAAACAAGGGGCATTCAGCCTGACATCATAATGCAGCTCTGCATTTACAAGCTACATGGTATGTTTTAAACTTGTTAATTTTCAGTTGAGTGCCAAAGTTTGCATCCCTATACTTAATGATTTTTTTCATCAACACAATATTAATGCACATTCTTCAGCTAGTACAAACTTTCCTTCTTCATTACAAGTAACAAAAATGATCAAGGAGGCGAAAACAAAAAAGTCATAGTAATTCAATGACCATCATGTCTTTGCAAAATGTTGTATTCTCCTTTATGAAATATTATTCTTTTTAACTCTTTCCTGAGTTGGGTTTGCTTGTTTTGTGGATCGTTGCTCCAGTGCCTCATGCAGATACCCCCCCAAAGACATCGGAGAGCCTCCACTATGTTCTTCCCCTCTTTCTTTGTTTTGACTTTGTTTCTAGCCGTGCATCAGACCACAAAAAACAAATCTCGCTTGGTTTGCTCACATGCTCCTTTGCATCTCCAAGCAGGCTTGTCCAGATTACGCTTGACAGTGGCGATGTGAGCTTTTACTTCGTTTGCCTTTAAGGACTTTGTCAGGCCCCCTGCTGTTTGTTTTAGAATCATAAATAGCTCTCGAGCACCTCTTTTAGTTATTTTTTGGTGTTCCACCTCTTTGAAGAGTCTAAGTGTGTCCACGTTTCTTCCATTTTTGAATTATCGTCTTTACAGTTGGTACTGGTATCCCTAAATACATAACAGACTAAATAGATCTGGCCAAGGGCAAGGCCAGTTTTACACACTCATCAAGCTTTAAGAGTTTTGGGGAAAAAAAAAAATTAAAATTGATGGGGGTTCACCAAGGGAGATGCAAACCTTCGAACTGATATTTGATTATTTCACTATAGCCACTGAAGTGTTGTGGTACTTCTGATGATGCAGTAGTATTTTGTACTAGGTAAATGTACATAAAATATTATGTTGATGTAAGAAATTCAGATTTATTATTTGGATTTGTCTTTATGTGTTACTTAGTGAAATTGCCACACTAACTGTCTAACACACTAACTATCTGAATAAAACAACCAACATGCCATTTGACTTATTATGGCAGAGTTAAAGATGACAGGTTTCCTGCCTATTGATTGGGTTAAAACTACATTGTGAATTATTTTTACGTAAAAGAAATATTCTGCAACACCTAAATGATGGGAGGAGGTGTACTGGCAACGTTGCAGCGATCCTACTTTCCAAAAGTGCTTGCACCTAGAGATGTACTGTAAAGCAGTAAAAGGTCAGGGAGAGAGAAAACCGAGCAGAGCACTAGTTTATGTTACACACTGTAACTTTTATCTCATAGAGAGTGTTAAGGCATCATCTTCAGACGACTCTTGGCATATGCCATATAGGCAGTTGACTACTACGGTGCCAGTTGCTGGAGAGGGCTGCTGTAAGCACCCAAACAAAAGAAATACATCAAAACCAAACAAAAAATTTGTAACATCCTCTTATTTGTGCAAGCCTTTTACTGAGGTTTGAAGCTCTAAGAAAATGCTTGTAAATTGCTTTTGTAATGAAAATATCCTTATATCAGTATTTTTGCCTCATGTCATTGTCACACTAGCAGCTTCTTAATTGATGTAAGTGCAAACAGATACCGTACAACCCACCTTTTGAAATCCAAGTCCGCACTGCTGGTCCAACCGGAAGGATTAAAAAAAAAAAAACTACACTGACACAGGAGAGACACTAGAGGGAGACACAACAAAGTGCATGACAAACTCCTCACACAGAGGACGTTCGACTCATTTGTCTTATTATCCAGAGCACATCTCTAACAAATTTCTCCTGGGGTGGTAGAAGCCTCATGTGTCTTCATCAAGCCACACTGAACGGCCCAAGTAAGAACACTTTAGGTGACCAGAGGTTCAGAGCGACCTAAAAAACAAATGTTTTTGTTTAAAACTGCAGGGCCTCCATGTCTCTTAACGCAATTAAAGATAACAGAATATCAAATTCATGTTTCAAATCGAAGTGTTCTGCATGCTACAGCATTTAACATGATCCCACCAAATTAGACCAATTTATTGAGCACTAATTGACTTTTGTGACATGAGAGAACAGTTTGGAAGCTTTTTCTAGAGAACACCCGACTGTTACAGAATGTTGTTTCTCTCGGACTATAAAATTGCCTGTGTTTAGTGCACCTTCATATCCAAAACCACATTCCTGACCCAATAAAGGCCTCACCTCTCAGTAAAGCACATCTAATTCACATCTTAGCCAGAGTGGTTCCGTCCATCGGCATCATCTCAGGTCTGAGTATTAAATGTTGTGCTGCCCTGATCCAGACTGAAAACTGGATTTGCACATATACATGCCCATACACACAAATGAGGAGGGTGTGTTTATATGTAAACTGGAGAGGGCCACAGAGTCTCCATTCATGCATACTGTGGGCACACACACACACACACACACACACACACTCACACACTCACAGGTCCTTGTAAAAGACTACAACCAGTGTGCTGCAAAGTGGGTGTGAGGTCAAGTCCAGCTATGTGTGGTGTTTTCCTCTGGAGCTGGCTCACAGGAAAGGGGTAGTGATTTTGGGGAGCTGTGCCATAATGAGACACACTGTTGTGTTCTCCAGACAGAGGGGGAGGAAAAGTAAAGAGGAGGAGGAGGAGGATGGAGGTGGAGAGGTACGAGCACATTACCCCAGATGAATCATAGCAAGGAATACATGCTCCAAGTGGAACGCTGGTTTTTCGGTCTGATCTTTTGTCCGGACTGTCTGGAGAGAATCTATCCTTCGGATCCCTGTTCCTACCTACAGTAAAAACTGTGGATGCCGGCAGCAGGACACAATGATTGACTGCGGTGAGTAGGGGATGTTAATCAGACTAATTCCCAGCGAGCTGAACCATATGTCTGTCAAACTGGACACAGACATACGACTCTGAACATTAAAGGACGGGAAAGTAGGAGAACATTTTGTGTTTGAGTATTGTGTAACTACCAAAATTAGTAACAGAACTGATGATGCACTTGTTGGCCTGAAGGTTGGATGTGTGTAATAGTTTAAGTGTGTGTGTGTGGATCCATGGACACAGAGGCCCTTTATGAAAACGCATATTACATAACGTGCTGTATGTCCATTCCAAAATGACCTTCAAGGCACAAATAGCACAGTGAGGCCAGTAGTGGACGGCCACGGCTTCCTCTCTGCTCTGCCCACAGCCAGACTTAGATACGACCACACGCCGGACACAGCACGCAGCTCTCATTCCGCACTCACAACGTCCCTGCAGCGTGTGAGATCATTTGCATGACAAGAATTCACGATCAGCCTCGTCCCCTTCACAGTGCCAAGCTTGCACATATGTTCTGTAATTGCACACATTGTAGACACGGTGGAGTTTTCCCTTCAGGTAATTCTCTTGGCTCAGCCCCGGTAAGTCCTCCTCCATCTGACCGACTGGAAAAATCCCAAGTAAAAACTCCAAACAACACATACGTTGTTCAGCTGCACAGCCGTCCCGCCCTCTGCTCTCTCAGTAAGGTCTCTGAGCCCGGAGCAATGTTAGTGCTCTGGGTGAAATGTTTGCATACTGTGAGGACATATAGAAGCACACACACACACACACACACACACACACACACACACACACACACACACACACACACACACACAAACATACACACAGCATCGTCACACTGTTTGTATAACCTATGCTAAACAAACTTTCACCTCTTGGCCCAAGGTTCCACAGTAAACTGTCCTGTGCTATTACATCAGCAGTATAGAGAGAGTGTCAGAGGAAAGTGGGGGTCACTCTGTAATATTAGTGAAACTACGTGGAAACTAGTGTTTGAAAATGTTGCACTATACCTTTAGTGACTCTTGCATGTGTGTGTGTGTGTGTGTGATTTATTCATTTTTGCTGTTCACTGAAGACATTTGGCTTTAAGATCCAAAGATGAAACTGAAGTTCAGCAGCTATTTACACCTTAAACCTGAAACAACGTATCACCTTTTTTTAACACTTTAGTCTCCTAATTATTAATTTTGAATTAATAATTAGGAGACTCCCCTGGAACTCTCGTGACAATCACTGACACGTTGTCATGATCCCTTATTGTTTCTTCACAGCACTTACAGTCCCTCCATCATCATCTGTGAATTCTGCTCATTACACCAATAGTTCCTTTCTTTGTGTCAGGAAAATACCTTTGATTTCTTTTCCATTTTGTCTCTGATTTCAGTTGACTTTTCTTCTCCCATAGCCAGCTCTCTGCTCTGTCCGTTGATTTATCTTTAACATATTCTTCTCACTTCAAATGCAGGTCATCTAATACCAAAGGTGCTAACAGTAAAAAAAAAACCTAAGTATATGAACTCCTATTCATGTTCACTCTTTTTGCTGTCTTCAGGGTAGAGCAAAAACAATCATACACGTGTCTGATTATTGAATAGTTTCTTTACAGACAGTGACTGAGAATAACTTCTGTCCTGTTACTGTGAGTGTTCCAACAGCATGGGCATACATCCAGCTGCAGAGCTTATCATTCTGTGAAAGACCAGGAGTGAGATGGAGACTATTGGAGTTAGAGGCCTCCAGCATAGAGATCTCTGTCTCTGTTTCCTGTCTATCTGAGTAATGCTCCATAATTACTACCACACTTTTAGGATCAGAGCCACCAATTCACCAGAAAAGCAGGTTTTCCTTCCATATTCATTCATTGAAGCCATATTACTGATTCATTTACCTATTGGGATTTTCACATATGTCTGGATATACTTTATTTCAGTTGAATTTTCTTTTTTGTTATTTTAGTTTTCAGTGTGTCAGATTAAACTGAGCCCTGACCCTGACATGCTGCCTTGTGGTCAAGCACGTTATTTAGTGTTCAGTGTTTGAAATCTGTTATATTCCACCTGCATCCTGGAATATTCACAGCACTGAGAGGCATTTGTGGATGTAAAAAATCAAATCAAACTACACTGTATGCAGCCTCATTCATCATTAGACACGTCCAAATATGTTATCATCATCTACCAAAAACAAACAGTACCTTCATAATGACATTTTAGCAGACAGTGATGCCTCACAGATTCCTCCAATAGTGTTACAGCAAACCTCAGTCTAGACCGTAGTTCTAACCTTACATCAGCTACTGACTGTAGCTGGTTATGCAACACACTCTTTTCCCATAGATCTGCTTAAAACACACAAGAATGTTGGCCCCGTAAAAACCAAGACATTTCCATGATCTCTAGATGAAAGCCATTGTTCTACATTTTAAATGTGTGTAACCCTGAAAAAACACACATTCAACATTAAAAAGATTCAAAATCTGTGAAGAAATGTTTCTGAATTTTTTGGACAAAATTTAAAATTGTTAATGTTCCACAGGGTGGACAATATATATCGAACTAATTTGATACATTTACATGTTTCTTTTTGAAGAATGTAAAATAAATGTTTAAGTAAAAATACTTGAACATTTATACATTTTAATACAGTTTTCTGGAGTTACACACTACTGTCACCTGTTCCCTTTTCTTTGGAGACGCCTTATTTCCAGTTCCTTTCTCTTCTGCTCCCCTTTGAATGCAGGCTACACAAATAAAGAAGTTCACATCCTTTCCCTACAGAAACGTTTTGCTCTGATGTTTTTACAGAGTGTAGGTTTCCTGTGTTTTGGAAGTGCTCATGGCATACTCTGGTTTCCTCCCAAGTCCAAAGACATGCATGTCAGTTTAATTGGTGACTCTAAAATGACTATAGGTGTGAATAGTTGTCTGTCTGTTTATGTCTCTTTGTGTTTGCCCTGGGATAGACTGAAGATTTTTTCCAAGGTGGACACCACCTCTCAACCAATGACAGCTGGGAGCGAAACTACACAGGATAAGCTGATAATGGATGGATATTAATCTGGGCAGGCTTTATTTTTTGTTATTTCTGGTATCCTCTACAGTGTTTACAATAGAGCCTCTCAGAATTTAAGCACTGAAAATTTGACTGACCAAGGTGTACCATGTAATTGAGGCTCTATTTTCCGGCATATGTAATGCATGTGTTTATTTTTTAGGCTGTAACTGCTTTTGTGATTTCCATGGCACTGGGCAAACTTGATTGTGAGAGAAAAGGTGTGGCTTAGGCTACAGTGAAATTTTGGTGCTCATTTTGGGCCAAAATACAGGTTGTGATAGAGCCTCCTTAGACCCTCTTTTACTGCAAATACATATGTAGTGCTAAGATTAAGTAAACTAGGTGAAGTTTAAGTTTTCAAATATTTGCAGCTGTAGAAAAAAGTCCAGAACGGAATCCTATGGCTTCAGTCTGCAGACATGTACCCAGGCTCAGTGGCAATGCTCAGTATGAAGCGATCTATTACCTAATTATTCCTAAATCAATCTCAGCTCCACCCGACCTATTATCTGAACTGTAATGCAGAGCTGCTGCTTTACAGTGAAGGACCTTCACACAACAACATGAGGTAATAAAATCATAGAAAATATTTAAAAGACTAATAAAACATGCAGGGGCAGGAACAAACGTGTAATTGTAATGGATAAAGGTCACTTGTTTTTTCCTTCTCCCCAACTTTGATGAATGGGACAGACAGTTGGTGGAACAGTTGGTGAACAACAGACATTAAATCTTAAAAAATATGTTACCTGTTTCTGCAATTAGAATTGTGTAGATTTACTTAGTACTTACTTAATTTGCATTTTGTCAGTGTGAAATGATTCCAGCCAACAAAGTGGAAAAGTCTAGCGAAATCAAAGACCAATATCCCATTCAGCAGGAGAACTCCTCAAACCAGCAAGATAATGATGCCAGACCAAAGGTCTTGTGAGCATCAGCACATTGTTGACTAAATGTTGATTGCAGTTGTCCGAGACCATTTCCACTGGCATGTATAATGCATCTAAGGGTCATCCTCTAATGCTCTCTGGAGTGTGAAGATGTGTACAGACCATCATTCACTGAAGCCCATTAATGGGATCAGTCGACCATGGCTAGCAGCATATCTGTTCTCACACGGTATCTCCACCTTAAAACATGAGTTTAGCTTTCATTGCCTCATGTTGTTGCTGTGTGTTTATGCAGATTTTGAGTGTGTGTGCATGCATCTATGTCTCACAACAGGAGTCTGACTAAGCTGTAGTCATGAGGACTGAGGAAACTTTCATTTTTTTAGAGCAAGGAAAGAAAAGCGCTTTTATTTACACCAGTCTGCACATTTGCTACAGCTGATTCTCAAAACACTTACGCACACTGATGCAGTCAGACTGTCCTAACTGAATTTTCTAATTGCCCACCAGAGCGTCCCTCTCCATTAGGCTTCGGGCCGGCTGGGAAGAGTGCGTTGGTTCCTGAGCTCACTGCACACACACATACACACTCGCTGGCGGCCATGCCTCAGAGATACTCCCACCAGAGGAGGAAAGCCAGCACAGCAGCTGCTAGGAGGATGGAGAGAAGACGCAGGGACCAGGGGAAAAGCAGCAACAACAACAAGCCAACCAGCAGCCACAGCCAGCGCTCCAAGAAGCTGGCCATGCTCTCCAGGTACAAACACAACTAGGCAGAAATTGCATATAGCTGATAGCAAAAAAGTAATTTCATAACTTGACTTTTTAGTTGTAGTTTTCACATAAGATGCACAGCATAAACTAATACTCGTAAGCTAGTAAGTGTTTTCAGTCTTGCAGAATTACTGTTAAAGTCATTCAAAGCTTTGAATGGACTTGTACTCACTCTGTCCAGGTCCCTTATGCTGTGTCACTCTAAGACTAATGACGACTGCCTAGAAGAGAAGCATGCTGGAGAAGTGTCTGATGGGTGCAGAACATGGAGTCCAAGCTGGAAGACAGACGTCAGTGCGAGAGATCATACAGGGTACAGAGGGACAGAAAATGGACAATGTAGAACGACCCAGCAGTCAATGCGGGAGAAAAGCGGAGTCAGCGAGACAAACCACCAAGTGCATCACACCACGGATCCCAGAGAGAGTAAAAGGAGCATAAGGAGGTCGTTCAGCATCAAGGTACTGACAGCAGGAGTTTGCATTAAACACTTTGCAGACCAGTTCTAGTCAGCAACATTTGTTCCCTCAGTTGATGGATACATTCACTATGCTTGTAACATGGATCAAGGGATCAAGTGGTTGGTTGGTCAGACCACCTCTTTGGTCCAATTTGATATAACTCTGTTTTGTAGAGACATTCATCGTTCCCATCATTATTATCGGAAAAATGTCTAGACATTGTGAAGAGAGCTGCCGTGTTGGGCTAGAGACCCACACATTAAAGATTCTGACCGGAATCTCTTTGATTCCAGAACTGTACTGCAGAGACTAGAAGGAAGTTAATGCAAAAAACATCTTCAGTTGATTATGTTATAATTAAAATTTTTACAATTCAAAGTTTGCGCAGCTGAAATCACAAGTTGTCAAATATGAAGTTAAATTGGATTGGTTAAATAACAAACTTGAGAGTTAGGACAGTCTTGCATAGGTTCTGTGTAGCAACAGACCTACACTCTAACCTGACACGCACCTCCAGAACTACGCAGTGCAGGAACAGCTGTGATTGGTCCACTTTGTCCTTCTGCCTTGATTGGTTCTGTGGTCATACTGACCAATATGTGCTCTTTTCCCTGCCTTGGAGTAATTTCAGCAAAGGTGACTGCTGTTCAACATTTGTTAACTGCAAGTCAAGATTATCCACAATTTCAGTCACTAATGTTTGTAGAACAGCACAAAAAAAAAAAAAAAACTCACTGTAGTGAGACCCCACTGGGTGACATGGCATACACCACCTGAAAATGTAGTAAAGATCACTCATAATCCTGGAATGATGAGACAGGTCAGTGCAATTGTTCTGGTTCAAAGATCTTAGTCACAGTTATATGTGTTTTATCTGCATTACTCAGTAGATCCGGTTAAAGCATATTATAACAATTAATTGTCATATTCATTGGACAATTCTGACAACATAATCAGCACATAGAACAGCAAATGTGGTTCTGGCAAGTCTATTAGCAAAAGGTGAAATGTTTACTTTGAACATTTCTGACTTACCCACATGATCACAGTTGGCTGTAAAGGTTTGCATCCTCTTACTTTGAAACAGCAAAAAGATTTCTTTCATTTACTTTACCACGGGGGATGCAAAACAATATAAAATGCTAGCTCAGTGCTACGTACACTGGGTGTTCTTGTATAAATCTAATGATAATCACATGCCTTGTGTTGCTGTGTTGGTCGACTGCGAGCTGCGGCTGCCCTGAATGTCAAGCATTCACACAAAGACTGACTTTGTTGCACGGTGCAGTTTCCACAGCTTAGCCTAAGAGCTCATGGTCCCAAACTCGACTGGATTGGGACTTGCTGTAACTGCTGCAAATGAGCATTTATGTTGAAGCACAAGACGTCCAACACAGTATTTTATTGTATATTTAAAAGGACAATACTGTGTAGTAAAGTAGTTCACTTGGTCTTATTGAGTTATTTAAATTAATAATCAATGAATGACAATTGAAGCAACCACCTTTTACTGTAAATAATGTATGAGCACGCAGCCACATTAGCAGCTCTGTGACAACGGAGCCAAATGCTGATAGTGTCTACATCATGGTGATATTTAGCAGGTACTGTTTATGTGAGGATGCTAACAGTGCTAAATTCAAAATGCACAGATGATGACTAAATAGTACACTATTAAGTCGTTGTTTATGAGCAAATTAGAACAAAATAAAAAATGGTTGTCGTTGAAAAGTCAAGACATAATCACAGGTCATCCTGATGGAAACCACATTTTATGACAATCGAGCGAGACTACAGCGTCGGACCACCAACGCCACGCTGTCTGATACTCTAATGTTACGGAGAAGAACATAATATGAATTCCTTGTGTCGAGTCAGCTGTTCCTGAGAAAAGCTTCTCGTCTAATGTGCTGTCAGCGTGTATGTGAATTGCACGCCACATTCACAGCTGGCTGATGCATGAAAACATGCTGCTAAACAACCCTGTGTGAAGATGAGCTCAACAGTAATTTAATGGAGCAGAGTTTTTCCCCTTTGGGCTAATTTGTGCCATCAGTCACTCTGAATCACGGTCTGAAACACTGTCATTACTGTGTCATTGTGTCTTTTATTTGAAGATCCTTTACAGTCAAACAGAAGTATATGAATGAAGTCTGCAAACAACCATGTTGTCATTTCCGTCTCTGTTCTGTTATTTAATCACTGGTCACTTTCTGTCCCCTTAAGGGCCATTGTAACACACAGCCCAGTTCATGTACCTATTAAAACACACTGCTGTTTTGTCACCCACTCCACCATATGTTGATATGCTCATAAAGCAGTACTACAAAGGTTATCTTGTACTCTGTGTGTGTATGTATGTGTGCGATGTTACAGGAGAGTAGTATCTGGAAGATGTGTGTAGCCACAGGGCCCACTGAGGAGGTGTGTGGACCACAAATGGCTGATAACAGTGTCCAGACAGAGGACAAAGACACTAATGTGGAGCCAGGAGGAACAGAGCAAACCTCCACAGGTAATAAAAGTTAACACCCGACATTACTGCTTCAGTTTTTAGACAAACTGCACAAGCTGAGCTGGCTTATGTTTAAAATAAAAATAATAATAAAGTCATCAGGCTAAATGAGCACATGCACAGTCTGCAGTCCAGACACAGTGTTGGGCACAGAATTTCAGAGACATTGTCTTTTAAGGTAACACTCAAAAATGCTTGTGTGTGTGTGTCCTTCAGGTCTGATACATGTATAACATGGGTGTGAGTGTGGGTGAAAATCTGGGCATGAATCCTTTATTATATAACTATACGTTGCAATATAATGTTTGACCGAGTCATACGGTGGCGTTTCTCTCTTTGTGCTTTCTCTTCAGAGGCTGCAGCTTCCTGAGTCCAGACAAGCTGGCACCCTTTAACGGACAGCTTCTAAATGGCAGCGCTTGGATGGAGGGGGAGGGAATGAGTAGCTTTCACATTAAAGCCTATAGTGAGGTAACAGCAGCTGAACTTTGAATGGGCTCTTGTGTTGTTTTTTTTTTCCACTTTTACTAATGCATTTAAAATCACCGTAGTCGCCCTTCAGTGCAGTAAAGCAAAATACTGATGTGAAATATGTATCTGCCTGTAGGTTTAAAGTGTTAATACACTTGGATTAGATCTAGTCCTAGTTTGGGCACATATGGCTGGAAGACATTCATTACACATAGTGCAACTTCTATAGCCCTCTGCTTATAATGTAGCTGAAACTTTTGACAGTGCAGGGCTCAGAACCTTGTAACTGTTCTATTTTTATTGATGTTGTGTTTCATGAACACATGATAAAAATCGAAGGTTTAGTGAGGTCAGAAATGTCAGTAGTGAGATTGTGCAGGAGCTAATAGAAAAATGTTTGATTTATACAAAACATGTTTGCAGCTGCAGTTTGGCTGTATATAAATGGAGCAGAGTGAAGCACACATTTTTATGTGAAGGTTTGAACTGATATTAGTATTCAAATTAGTCATCAGTGCAGGGGAGTCACACTGCATTTATTAGATGGATAAACAAATCTAAACAGACCCTAAATGATCCAACACATGCCTACATGACTAGACAGAGATTCCAGAGAATATCTGTGAAAATGACTCTACTGTTACTGTGAAGCCCTGAGTGGGCATGGCATTTTTCTCAATTCTGCAGCCTCTTCCCACACACACACACACACACACACACACACAAACACACAAGCTCTCCGGTGTTCTGACACAATTTTTGGAATCCCTTGGGTCAGTCATGGAAATCCTGATGTAACACATCTCACCAGGCTCTTGGTGAAGTCTTCAGAATGTGAAGAAACCCGATTTAGTCAGATCATGGCACTAATACTGTGTCTAGTGAGTGACAAAAACGAGCAGCACATGTTGTGTGTTTGTATACGTCATTTTGAAGCAGACGGGTGTTTTCATTGCTCCTGAGAAGCCACTGAAGCTGCGTATGAGGAGGTTCTTTTTACGTTTTGGTACAGCGTTTTCAGCGAGATCTTCATGTAACACCTTACCATCCTGCCAAGTCTTTCTGAGTCACATTTCAGAGGCTGTGGAAAGAGCAGAAGAGAAAGAACAGTAGGAAAGAATGTCTTACATGTGACAAGTGGGTTCAGCTGAAAGTCTTTTCAACAGCAACAATATTCTAAAAATTTTCACTGATTAAACTGAGGGTAACACAGAGGATAACACAGAGGATGGCATGCATGTTACCACAGATACACAAAGTCTAAATTAAAGTTTCTAACATGGTCACCTGGCTTTTGTGCATGTTATGCGGTGGACAGCGTGGTGGTGGAGTGGTTAGTGCTGCTGCCTGATAACTAGAAGGTTGCAGGATCCGGCCGTGGCCTTTGTGTTTGGAGTTTGCAAGTTCTCTGTACTTGTGTTAGTTTCCTCCCACAAAAACATGCATGTTTAAAAAATTACACCCTTGTAGGTGTAAATGGTTGTGTGTCTGTCTGTGGCACTGAGATAGACTAGTGACATACAGGGTGTAGCCTGCCTCTTGCCTGATGACAGCTGTGATTGGTGTAATGTTAAACTTGGGAAAAGTAGTGTTAACCTAGAGCAAACAGAAAACAAAAGAAAAAAGGGGAGAATTGCATATAATTATGACTGAAAGTGTTGCTAATGTCAGTAGGGGTTGCTAATAGAGTGAGATATGAAAAACATGAAATGGAATGTAAACATGTGGGCAGATGAAAGACTGGACTGCAGAGTGGAGTGCAGAGGCACATAAGAGTTCTAGGTCAAATTCATAGATGCATGCAGGTCAAGATCAGAAACTGTTGAAGTCTCTTTTTTGCTCTTTTAACTCAACTGGAATAAGAGCGGGAAGCTTCATCAGTGTGCGTACCCACAGGGATGTCACTGGTATGTAATCTGACTTTGTGTTAAAACTTATTGTGTATGTTCATTTGGTTAACTAACTGTGTAGGTCCAAAATGTTGATGGTAATAATATGATGTTACATTCAATTTTTTTTCTTTTCATTTTCTCTTTGTGAGGTTATCAACCGTTTCTTCTGTTTTAGCCATTTCGACTGTTACTTCTGTATGAACCTGTTCCAACTGTTACTGAATGAAAGGCATCATTAAATGCAGACGAAAGTGAGTTATTCCTGCATCTCGTGTGGTTGGCTTATGCCTTTTTTGGGCAGTTGATGATGAAAAAAACCCTAGAAAACTTAACAACTGGCTCCAGCCCCCTGTGACCCAAACAGGATAAGCGAAGAATGGATGGAGGACGTCACATTGTACCTCAATATACCTTTCTGCTCTCTTCCATTTCGTTCTATACCATCGCTTTAAATATAATTTATTGCATTACATTATTACTCTACAGTACTCTACTGTGCTATGCAATACTGCTGTGTAGTATCTACAATATTCTAAATAACACAATATTCTAATATTAGACTATGCTACTGTGTGCCTGATAAACCGGATTTAGACCCACAGTGGACAGAGCAACCTTTCAGAACTATTGTAATGATGTGTACTTGGTACAGCGAGGATCATGGGTAAGGCTGAAGTCAGCTTTAATAGTAGTGTGTCCTCTGTGTTGTCCTCTTTAGGACATTTCCACATGCGAAGAAACTCCCCATTCACAAAGCATGACTACAAGTCCACAGCACCTCTCTCTTATGTCCCAATCTGACTCCCTGTTGATACCCGGATACACAGATGAAGACATCATGGCCAACAACAACCATCTCAAGGTACATTTGATTATTACTGTTGCATTGTTATTAGTCGTCCACACTAGTGCTGGATTTTTTTGGTCAGGTGTTTTTCTGTGTCCTTTTGACAGACATCGAGTGTCCGTTTTGTGTGTTTTGTGTCTACTGTGTGTGGGTGTCTGTAGTTACCCATCCCAGAGGTCAATGAGGAGAGATGCTGGGAAACAGAGAAAACTGAGCAGAGTCCACCAGGACAGACGGCCAGCAACAGGACACGTTCCAATTCAACCAGTGTGTATCACACAGCTTTTAACATTTTATTAACACTAATTGCTTCTAATAGTGCATTTTAGTTTAGGTGCGCTAGGGCCAGCTGTGGACAAAAACCTGTGCGAACAGGAGGAGGTGGCTGTTCTGATCAGAGAGACAGACAGAGCCTTTAGAGTGTCAAGCATTAGGACAGGGGCTTATGGCAAAATTGATGCTAATATGTTTATTGTCTTCAGGGAGGTGTGAGATCTGAGAGTAATATCCTAATAGCCACACCGCTTATGGGAAATGAGGTTCTAATTGGGAAGGATGCTAAGCTTTCAGTTTCACTGGTGAGAGACAGAAGTGAACACACTGTAGGGTTCAGAGGCGTCAGAACATTTAGTACAATCTGGGGACAAGGTGCCGTGGGTTTTTCTTTTCCGGTAACGCTGGTGTGTCTGTTGATTAATAATTCACACTAAATGGATTCTTGCGATTGCACCAGAATTCATGGCCCAAAAGGTTAAACGACAACTTTGTGATCCAACGTCCTCTGAAAAACCTGTAAAACCAAAGTCATCGGCCCCAGCTGTGCTTTGTGTCAGGTGCTAATTAGTGTTTTTTAGTGGATTTATTAAGTATCTGCAGCATCTAATCTTAGAATGCACTGCCAACCAAACCACAAGGAATTAAATGTTCATTATATAGTGCCAGTTTACAACAAAGTCATCTCATGGCACTTTACATAATAAAGTCAAGGCTATACAGACATGTAGAGAAAACCCAACAAATCCCCCTTGAGCAGCTATAGGCAACAGTGGAGAGGAAAAACTCCCTTTAACGGAAGAAACCTCAAGCAGACCCAGGCTCAGGGTGGACGGCCATCTGCTTGGACAGGTTGGGCTGAGTGGAAAGTGGAGAGAGAAAAGAACAGAGCAACAAGCAAATGCAAAAGCAAACAATACAATACTTTTTGTGTCCAGCCAATCATACAGAACAAGAGAGCACGATGTTGTTCCAAAACATTGTATGTTTTTTCTCACCATTCTCTGGGCAGATTCAATAGAACTGAATCAACTTAAGATTAATAAAGTCATCTCAACATGAAGGGAACATTTTAAATGAAGCAGTTTAGAACCAAAATTGGAAGAACTGGCCATTTGTGTCTCACTGGCCTTCAGGGGTATTTGCCATTAGATCAACCCAATGACCGTTTTGTGATGGTTCTGTGTCTATAAGCAGGTGTTCATCCTTACTGGATCGGGGATCTGGAGAGCATCTTTATGAAGACCCCAGAGATGTACAGCAGTCGCCCTAATGGACATGGCGGTTTTTATGGGAACAGGAAGTCTTTGTCTCAACAGCTGGAGTTTCCTCACACCACTACACAGGTATTTCATTTTATGTACTGTTTTATTTGATGAATTAACTGAATGTAATTTTTGTTTTATTATTTAAATTTAAATAACTTAAAATGTAATAATTTTACGCTGATACTTGGTGCACATGTTCACTGATGTAGTTTTTAGGCTAACAAAAAAAAAGATGGCAAGATCAAAAACCCTCCCTTCTATAAGGGAAGAAGGGACCTATAGGAAAATGCGCTGCATTAAAAATGCACATTAATGATGGTTAGATGTTCTGGACCTTCATCATCCATCCATTTGTTCTTTCTGCAAAAATGACTACAGCTGCCAAAGGTGCCTTACTTTAAAACTTTATGTTTCTGTTGGTCTAATAACCCATCGAGATGGCTCGTTATATATTTAGCATTTTAAACTGTAAAGGATTCTAAATGGTTGAAGCCAAGTGCGGTGTTTGTATTAGAAGCAACAAATGTTTCTAAAATGAAACCTAGTAAATACTTTTAAAAACAATTTGGTCACATCGGCAGCAAGATTGCACTGCAGTACCAACGTTATTGTGACGTCATCGTAACGTTTGTCTGTGTGTTACATGCGGCTCTTCTTCAGCCTGTGCACCGTCCCTCACGATCTCTCAGCTCTGCTCAGCTGGTTCACTCCAGCAGCAACATGCAAGCATTCATCATCTGTAATGTAGTGCTGATGAAGGGCCACGGAAAGGTAGGAACAATACACACAACTGTCCCACAGCTGTCCCACAACTGGGACATATACCTGAATTGTCACTAGTGTCATATTCTGAGCCGTAACTCTCAGCAGGTCATTGTAAAATGACAATGTTACTACTGAATTGTCCAAAAGATTTGGATGTGTGACTCCAAGACAAACAGACAGAGTGACTGATTGATTGATTGAATGATTGATAACCATGTTGAAGTTGTAATACTATTATTAATCCTGTTTCTGCTGCTGTTCCAAGGGTCTAGGCTTCAGTATAGTGGGAGGAAGGGACAGCATGTATGGACCGATGGGCATCTATGTCAAGACCATTTTCCCTGGAGGAGCAGCAGCTGCTGATGGAAGGCTACAGGAGGGTGAGAAAAACAGAAAGCTCATGCTCAAACTTTCTGATGAGTGCTTGAACAGTTTGATCAGTGACAACTAGGTTTTTAATGCAGCTGAAATTCACATTTGGAAAGTTTTTACATAAGGAAAAAAAAGTCAATTCAATTCAACTTGAATTTATACAGCGCCAATTTAGTCATCTCATGGCACTTTACATAACACTCATGATGAGTGCGAATGGGTAAATAAGAAGCAGGGTAAAGCACTTTTAGTACTGTTCAATTAAATTTTCAATTCAACTTTATTTATATAGCACCAATTCACAGCAATGTCAACTGAAGGCACTTTACATAATAAAGTCAAGACTATACAGGCATTTAGAGCAAACTCAACAAATCCCCCTTGAGCAGCTACAGGCAACAGTGGAAAGGAAAAACTCACTTTAACGGAAGAAACCTCCGGCAGAACCAGGCTCAGGGTGGTTGGCCTGGACTGGTTGGGCTGATTGGAAAGTGGAGAAACCCTATTGGCCCGTCAAAGTTCATAAACGCGCTTTTCATGACCTTTTTCCTAATATTTCTAGGAAACTAGTCCTTAAAACTATCAAAAAACACTACACATGTATTTTGTCCAAGTTTTCTTTGTTTGGCAAAAATTTTAATGTCTGTGAAGGCGAGCCACACCTCCTCGCACCCTAGGGATTATTTAGTGATGCTGTTTAACCAGCAGTGATAGCTGCTGGTTAAACAGCTTAAGAGATTAAAACTCAACATCTGTAAGCACTCTCAAAAATCTTTTTAAAGTCTAAATATGTGTGCACTAAATTCCGTTGGCATGGTTGCCATTCTATGAAGAGATTTCCTTATCTTAAATCAACAGCATATTGTTATTATGGCGGGTAGAAACCGAAAAAACACAAAACACAATTAAATTTGATTTCTTCCACTCAGTGCGTAAAACTGTAAAACTATTTTAATCAGTTGAGTAAACACCACTGCAAGTCAAAACATCTTAAGATCAGAATAGTCATCTTAGTTTGCAAATGTAACTATCAGAAATGTGTTAATTTATAGGATTTCACAAAAATCACAATTTGCATGAAGGTTAAGAGTGTCCCAGCTGAAGACACTGAAAGCTCTCTTTAAAATTTGAGAAATACATGTTGTGTGAAATCAAAATGTTTCAGTAATCCATCAGTCCCTGGCATGTGCAGCAGTGAATGCTAATCTTGTGTGTGTGCAGGTGATGAGATCCTGGAGCTGAACGGAGAGTCCCTACATGGTCTGACTCACGATGAAGCTCTGCACAAGTTCAAAGTAAGTCCAATTTTTTCCCGGATTTGTCATTTGAGAATTATGAATGAAGACGTTGAACAGTTCTTTTGTGATAAAAAAAAAACTTGTGTGTTTTTGTATTGTAATTGTTTTAAAATATCCACTAAACTATAACTTTACAACATGTGACATTTTTCATAATTTCTTTGTTGATGACTACATTCCCACATAGATTTATGACTTATACCTCCTGTATCCTACTGCCCACCTAAATAAATGTCCAAAACTCATGTACACATGCATAAAACCCACATATATTCAAATGCACAAGTGAAAGTTGCCACAAAGCAGCTGCTGCCTTGCATCTGTGCATGTAGTGTAAACCTGGAGCTCACAGAATCCAAGAAAGATCGAAAACAGAACACGGGTAAAGTGAGTCAATAAAAACTGCCTTTTAGGCAGACACACTTTCTGTAAGCGTGTAGTGTAGCATTGATTTAAAATGTGACTTTTGAAATGCAGCAAATCAAAAAGGGCCTGCTGACTCTGGTCGTGAGGACCAGCCTACGTGTGGGGGCTCTGTGTGGCCAGGTGCAGGTAGCTCAGCTGTGCAGGTCACGCTCCCTCAGCTCCACTACAGGTGTGGCCAGGGTCAGTGCTGACATGGGAGACTACAACTACATGAACAACACCTGCACTAATGGACTGAGTATCCCGGGTCAGCCTGTTAAACCCAGAGACCGCATCATGATGGAGATCATCCTGCACAAAGGTCAGCCTCAACATTATTAGGACAAAAGATTATTTAAAATATTAAAAGGTTCCTCTTCTTCAGTTTTTTTATTGGTCATTTTTCATTTTTACCTGGTAATACAACTAAATAGCATAAGATAGATAGGATAAGATAGGTTAAGATAAGATACGACTTTATTAATCCCACATTGGGGAAATTCTTGTGTCACAGCAGCAATAGGTAGAAATAAACAAAAAACTAGATTAAAAAAACAGTAATAACTTTGCAAACAATGTATAACAATGTAATGCATATGTACATATGTAACAGTGGAAAAATATAACAGGTGAATATTGCACATCTCTTGGTTAAATGCACAACAATAAAGTGCACTGTATTCCGGGATGCAGTGTGTGAGTCTGTCAATGTCCTCCCCATGTGGACTGCAGAGAATGTCCCAGTCTTTGGTGTTAAAACATGCCCTAAGTTGCTGCTTTTACCTGTGGTGCTTTTTCACCACCGGATTGTAGGCAGGAAACAAGATGAACAAGGTTATGGTCAGAGCGGCCTAAAGGAGGGAGGGGGCGGAGGTATATGCATTCTTGGTATTAGCATATAGTAAGTCCAGAGTTTTATTGCCCCTTGTGTGGCAGTTAACATACTAGGTGAATTTGGGGAGGGTGGCAGAGAGGGGGAGGGAGCCATGATTAAAGTCCCCAGACATGAGGATCAGTGTAATCAGGCACTAGCTCGTCCATCTTGATGGAGAAAGAGCTGATGTTTCCCATAATAACAGAGGGTAAATAAGCCTTGTGCCTCCGTTTTCTCTCCCGGCGCTTGATGCCAGTTCTACAGCCTCATCTTTTCCTCTGTATCTCAGCAGGAATCTCCGGCTTCCTCCCGGTAAAGAAGTTCGACCCAGCTAAGCGCTCGCAGCTGGTCCAGATTGTAAACAATGGAGCCACAACTTAAAGGGTTCCATGAGGGCAACTCAAAACGTTGGCAAAACATGATAAAACATAATGCAAAAGTAACGAAGTTTGTTGCCCTTGTTGCATGACTCCATGGGGCTTTGCAGATTAACCACCACAAACATACAAAATGGAAACATACATTAAAAGACGCGGAGTAAAAGGACAGAGCTGCTGAAACTCGCTGTCACACGTGGGGCGCCATCTTGGATTAAAAAAAAACATTTTATTTACCGTGTTCCACGCCTGTCCTTGGATTCCAATGCAGTCTCCTGAAAATCATGTTTCTAAGCAACATGTTTTTGCAGGGAACAAGATCACAACCAGAGCATGAATCTGTTGATGAGAATTTGTTGACACTTGACCTAAAAGGGAAGTTACAAATATGTTAATACTGAACATATCAGTAAAATGTCGCCATGCAACATGTTAACATCTGATCTTTCAGTACAACATCCCGTTCGCCTGACTACCGCAACAATAAACTGTGTTACGGTTGTGTAACACAGCAGCTAATTATGGGATTAATTAGAGGAAGACTGTGGTCTGGATTAATAGAGAAGTTCACACTCTACACACATCATGTACATTAGCACTTAAACAAACCACTTCATAACCTCACAATCACAGTTGGTTTAGCAGAGGCTTTTATCCAAATGGCAGCACACAAAAGGAGCAACTTGGGGTTTTGTCATGCCGCTTTAACATTGGACAAGAGAAGACAAGAACGAAGCAATTGACCCTGTGACTGGTGGATCACTGCTGTATGTCCACAGCAAAAGTGCTTTCGTTCTTTTTCCATTAATACAGGGAGCCTGGGGTGTGACGTCCTGTGCTTTATACACCGCATCTCTCTACAGAATGAAAGTATTTTTCATTCACTCACAAATTAGGAGGAGATCAAATTATAATAATCCGATGACTGATGATGTTTGTTATCCACTTCTATAACAAACATCATCTTTTTTAGAGTTTAGTTGCATTTATTTTTTCATTTTTGGGTGACAGGGTCGCTCCACGATAGCTAGCACAAAGACTCATCCATCACATCAACCTTTAAGACTAGTGATGGTTATTTCTCATGACTATTTTTACACTTTGTGGACTGATTAATTGAACAATCAATAACAAAGGCATATGTAAAGTGCCTAAAGCACTTATTTCTGTTGTGTATGTGTAACTTCTCAGAGGTTGGTGTTGGCCTGGGTATTGGACTGTGCTGCGTCCCATCTGGAGACGGATGCCCTGGGATCTACATCCACACCCTCTCTCCTGGATCTGTAGCACACATGGATGGGAGACTCCGGTAAGGAGACATTTGATGGAAGACGATGGGAAACGAAATGAAAGACTGTGATGACCTGTAACTACAGTGACAGAGATGGTGTGAAGTGTAAAAATTATTTAGTTCAAGCTCAGTATTTACACTTTATAGCCCTTTTCCTATTTGTTGATTATCTGAGCTTTACTACAGATGTGTACAGTATGTGTCCACTGTTTCGACACTTACAAACATCGTGTTTCTCCTCTAATTAGGTGTGGTGATGAGATCACGGAGATCAATGACACTGTGGTTTACAACATGGCACTGAATGATGTCTACACAGTCCTGAGCCAGTGCTCACCTGGTCCAGTCCACATTGTCATCAGTCGCCACCCTGACCCCAAAGTATGCAACGCCTCCATCTGATTTACTTTACTTTATTTATGGGCTTACAGTGTTCACCCATTGGCTGTTCAACTTGGTGTACTGGCTCACTCCTTCAGCCCAACCTTCAACAGGTTGGATTACTTGCCTGTGTGTGTGTGTGTGTGTTATATGTGCTGTTGTCTGCCTGAGAAGAAGATTTCAGGGGAAATGACGCATCGTATTTGACCTCTGCTGCCTGTGACGCTGTTTTAAGTTCTGTAAGAAGTTTCTCTAGCACAACGTTAGGCATTCTTTCCCGTCAAAATTTAGAAAAATACCTCACTAATGTAAATTAGTACAAACTAATGTCAAATAAATAAAAATATGTTTGTTGAAATAAGTGTTTGCATAAATATTCACCCCCATTAGTAGATGCACCTTTGGGTCTGTGTGGATAATGTGTGTCAATCAGGTTTGCACATCTGGACTCTGTAAGTTTACGTCATTCATCTTTGCCAAACTGCTCAAACTCTGTGAGGTTGTGCAGGGATCTATGGTTAACAGCCCTTTTCAAGTCAAGCCACAAGTTCTCTATTTGATTAAGGTCTGTGCTTGAAATCGGCCACTCCAGAACATTAACTTTGTTGTCAGTAAACCATTTCTGTGTAGCATTGGCTGTATGCTTTGTCCTGTGTTTTGCCGCATTCATTTTATTCTGTACCTCTAAAAGCCTTCCAGGGCTTGATACTGCCACCACCGAGTTTCACAATGGGAATGGTGTGTGTGTGGTAATGGGCAATGTATGGTTTCTGCCAAAACGTGTCTTTTGTGACGGCCTTAAAGCACCATTTTGGTTTCATCACACCAAAGAACCTTCTTCCATTCGACA
This sequence comes from Channa striata, assembly GCA_033026295.1. NCBI lineage: Eukaryota > Metazoa > Chordata > Actinopteri > Anabantiformes > Channidae > Channa > Channa striata. The sequence continues at coordinate 869,168 of CM065171.1, forward strand.
TCGGAGTCTCCCACATGCCTTTTTAATTTTCTTAAACAGCTTTCTCCTTGCCACTCTCCCATGAAGCGCTTTGACTGCCAACAGGTAGAAAAGTGCTATATAAGTGCAGACCATTTACCATTAGGTCAGTCCTTTTAAACAGGGTGAATATTTATGCAAACACTTATACCTTTGTAGGCAGTGTATATCTTACAGAGTTGACTGTTCCTTGGTCCTTTCCATCTTGTTTCATTAAGTCCTTCAGGGATTTCCTTCAACTTTGGTGAGAAATGTTCACTTTGAACCGATAGATAAACTGAATAGAATCCGAACAGACATTAATGTAAAGTGGAACTTCGTTGGTAGAGGCATTTAACCAAACTCAGTATTTCTATTCTGTTCACATACTAAGTTCACATACGCAGGTAAAACAACACTGTGGTGTGTGTTGCCTGACAGAGTCATTGTTTCTTTCTCTGACTTTGTTTCATTTTAAAATATACGTTTGCTTTCATTGTGTATTTGGTCAGTCCATGTCTCAATGGCTCTGACTTGTCAAACCTACACATGGCTCCATCCCCCAAATCCTTCAGTTCCTACACAGGATGCTAGTTTTAAAAATAGGATACATTTGTACAGTACTTTCACTTTTAATCAAATTAAATACCAGTGTCTATCTGAAAACTGTAATTTCATAGTGGATTTGCTGGGAACTTTCCAGTGATGGACTAATCCACATTTAGTGCTTTAGTGAGTATTTGTGGCAGCAGGATGGTGCATGTGGGACTGAGTAATGCAGGAACATATCAGCAAATACAACAGCGTTGATGGGTTTTGAAAAGATTTCATGTTTGAAAAGACAAACAAACCTTGTCCGTAGGATTGAGTCATTGGGTTGTTGTTTTTTTGGTCTTACTTTCTTGACAGTAAGGAAAAAATGTATTCTACATTGCTTAAAAATGGTAATTACTGATGAGGAATTTTAGGTCCTTAACCATTTATACATTTACTTGCACTTCTTTACATGATAGTAAAAATGTTTACAGCTTAGGGTTTAAGACTGTGTAAGTGTAATATTTTCTCTTTGTACATGATTGTGAATACTTTATACTCTCATAGTGTCTTTAGCATCATGAGCCCTTTGAAGTTGCTCTGAAGTCTTGTCCGCTGTGTGTGTCCTAGGTGTCAGAGCAGCAGCTGAATGATGCCATTGCTCTGGCAGTGGAAAACAGCAAATTGAGAAAGGATAAGAGCCAGTGGAGTATTGATGGTAAATATTTATTTTGTTCATTATGGATTTTTCTCACAGTCTAAAAACTCATGGCCATGGTGTGTTGATGACGTCAGACAACTGGACCACACTGGATAGATGGTTCACTTGATTAAAACAAATTATCTACAAACCTAACAATCTTGAAGAAAAATTTGCAAGAGAAGATTTGTGCTGTGTGAAGAAGGTAATGATGAAGATCAAGTGGATCCCAGTTTTGAAATGATTCAACCCTAATTTCAAATTTGGTCTATTAACAGTACTTACAAATTTTCAGCTGTTTGCAGTGAACAAATCAAACTTCCTTCAAAATCCTTTAAATTCAACACAAAATGCAACTTTTTTGCAAGTGTCTCCAGCACATCTGATCCATCTAACAAAACGGCAGGTGTGCCTGAGATAAAACATGAGTACCGGAACTGGCTTGGACTGACATGTTCATTTAAATATATTTGTTTACTTCTTTCTCATGTATTATTTTTTGTTTTCTACTTTTGGCTTGTCTTCCTGTGTCACAGGCCTGCGTAGACCAGAGTCCTGCTCTCACAGCCGTCAGAGATGCGAGCGTTGTCTGGAGAGGAGCTACAGTCAGCTGACAGTACGACGAGCACAGAAAACCATGACGCGTTCCTGCAGTGACAACAGCAGCAGCCACCACCACAACCGCTGCCTCGCCATCCACAACCTCCACAACACACACCACACCCCGTCAGCCCGAGTCCACAGCCTAGAGACACCCAAGGTAACCAAAGACATGATTTCCTTGTTTATGGAGCGAGGATCCGTATTCTGAGAACTACTAGTAAGTGCTGCTACCACACGTGTCCAAATGTTGAGGCACGGTTCGATTTTTTTGTCTCATCTTGGTTCATTCCTTGTCCTGTAGTCTCTAACAGAGACGTGGTCTGACAACAGACTGTCAGTGCCCGTGTATCCTGATGAGGACTATAATATGCCATACAATGCTTCAGCTGCCAGCATCTCAAGTCAACAGGCCCTGGATCTGGCCTTCAGGATCCACAAGGTACCTCAAACAGCCACACAGCCCTTCTTCCCTCCCTCTGTAATCCTGCACAGAGTGATGCAGCACAGATCATCTTTTCAAAATGTACTACGAAAAATAAAATTAGTTCCAGAGTCAGCAGTAGAGTCCTTCACATACATACAAAAGTCAGGGGAACATTTCATGTGCACATGACTGTACTGTTACATCACTGGCTGGTAATTAAATGATTCAGTAAATGAATCCTACTTATAACAGTGAAGGTTCCACCAGTCCCATGGCCACACACTTGAGTTTTACCATTTAGTTTCTCTGAGTGAGTCTCATCATTATGGTGGAATCAGTATGGCAGGAATTAAACACACTATGTTCAGAGTCACATGCTCTGTGAGGCAAAGGTTCAAGCACTGTTGCCTTATGGCTAGAAGGTCAAATTTTTTAGCCCATTGGTCACTGGACAAGCAGAAAAATAACTAGATTTCTCCCCACCTCCGAATTATTTTGGAAACCTGACACGCATTTAAAGTGCTTTCTGACTCCTATAAATACACACTGCACATCAGTTTCCCTTTAGATTGGTATCTGTCCATGACCTTTCAGACATTTTCAGTCTTCCCACAAATCTTAACAGGATTGTTGGTTTGGATAACAGATGGATGTTCAGATTCACATTCATCGACACACACAACAACCTGAATGACTTTAGATTCTGTGTTTGATCTTCACATGTGTTTATACCTTTAATGATGTACGTGTGTGTGTGTGTGTGTGTGTGTGTGTGTGTGTGGGTGGGTGTGTGGGTGGGTGTGCTTAGTCCAACTCCAGAGTGCGTACTGCTCCACATAGGAAGTGCTGGCCCCAGGATGTGACCAGTGAGGAGGGTTATAATGGAGACTCCAGTGGCTCCAGTAGAGGATCACCTGTTAGAGACGAGGGACTAGAGGCCTCATCCCACACCAGCTGCCTGGTAGGGCACTGTAAAACTACAGATGCTGAACAGGGAATGCTGACAGTTAAACCAATGCTCAGTTAGTGGAGGTGATCCATGTTCACTATCTGAGACATCCTTACTTCCACTGTGACTTCTCTCTCTGAAACAGACTGATAACTGCTCACCGCACTGTTCATGTATTCCTCAAAGCACTGTTTTTGTGAAAAGAATAACGCGTAACGTGCTCCTCTCCACCGCCTGCAGTTCTTCAGCAGTACATACAAGGCCTTACGAAAGATCCTGAGGTTGTTCTTAAGGAATGTATGTGAAATAATGCGGCTTTCGGTGTTTTGCAAGTGAAAGCATGTGGAATGACTTTTTGGTTTTTGTGATTTCATAAAAGGCTAAGTTGTGAGACCAGATCGAGACAATATGTGGACAACTCAGTGTTTCATTGCTGTACTTTTTGTGTATTGTAAATCCTCTGTAGCAAAGCCCATCTGTTGAGGGTTTAAGAGTTGTGACTTGTATTGCTTTAATTGTGCTTTAATTATGCACATTATTTGCCAGGTTAACATGATAAGCAATCCCAGCCTGAAGGGGCTCACCTGAAAAGATCTGTTTAACTGCAACATTTAATAATGTTAATAAAGCCACTATCAAAAATACAGTTGAAACCAAAAATACAATTTACAGTACAGTACAGCAAACAAGTGTTTGTTTCTGTATGCGCACTCTGTGGCCAAACATATGTGGACACCGCTAATTTTATTCTGGAGTATGTTTCAAAATCTTTTTGAAACCTGTCCAACAGTTACACATGTTTGTGCAACTCACCAGAGCAGAACATTATGATTGGATGAGTTTGCAGAACACTATATTTCTGGTAATGATGTTTTCAACTGCCACTGCCAATGCCCTTGTTCTACAATCTGAACACAGCTACAACAACAATATGGTGACGGTTAAAGAAATCAGAGACTCTAAATCAATCCATACAGATGTGTCAAAGCCAGTGGAGTCTGACAGATACATGCAAGGTTTCTTTTTTCACCACAGTGTGATGCACAGGGCCTCTCTGCAGACACGCCTGCCCTTCTAAATTAATCTAACCAAAATTCTTTGCCTCGAAGGAGGAGTCAACAGCATCGCTCCACCTAAATTATTTATCTATTATTCTATATAACTAGTATCAATTATTTATCTATTAAATTAATAGACTTATGTTTGAGAAAATGTGGTCATATTCTAGTTGGCTGTTATTTAAAAAGTGCAAACTCTGGTCTCCTTACTTACCACCTCATTGTATAAGCGGTACAATACTTCCTGCACTGGCACTGAACCCTGGCACTGTGTGTATATTGTTCACTGCCAATCCATCCAATATGGATGTGATCTCTAGAGATATATGGCTGGAGTGGAAAGTTCAGGGATGTGTGTGTGTGACTGTGCAGTAAGCCAGTCAGTCATTTACACATATAACCGGGTGCTTTTTGCTCTCTTTAACACATTTTTGTGTTTGTTTGCATGTCAGCATGCAAAACTGCACGCATCACACTTGTTGTTGGTCAGCCTATGCACCTTCTTATGTGTTACTGACAGGATTCAGCACTAAATAAATGTGAAGGAATGTCTGAGCGGAAGCAGAGTACATTATTGCACGTCTCTGTGGTTGCTGCTAAAGAAGTTATGGTGACACACTACTTCCTGTTTGTGTGGCAGGAAAGAGAACAAATAAGAGAACAGTCACAGGAGAGCAAAGAAGACGTCTGTCATCCAGTCACTGCAGCCGGTACTGACAACAGACTACTCACAGGTAGGTGGTATTACCTTACATTTATGCACCTACTGCACTTCCAGAACAAGGTAAGTTGTTCCAGCAACATGCAAGTGAGCAGAGCCTGCTGCTGTTCAGAGTTAATGTCAGTGGAAGGTAACTTAGGCTTGATTTCCTGTTTGAAGCACGGCCTTTATATGTCAGTAAAACTAATTCAGTCAGGACATGATGATCTGATATTGTGGATAGTGGATATTGATGACCATCTGCTTTAATCCACAAAAGCTTAACAAACTTTGGTATAGAATGATACCAGCTGAAACACTGTGGCATCACAAGTTTCACGGTGGTGTTAGCAAATGTAGACACCACACCCAGGACATTCAACACACAGGAGTAAGCCATACAATGTATTTAGAATAATACATATTGTAATAAAATCAACCTAAATGTAAAACTAAAGTAAAGTTGCAATTTACAAAATGAAAGTGGAATGTTAAGAAATGCGTAGAATAAAACAGTTGGACAAGAATCTGCAGAGAAATGTACGTCCACGACTTGTGCATTTTCCGTTAGTCCATAGAAAGTGTGCACCAATAAAAAAACATTCAGGGAAGATTTCGAGGTTTTACAGAAAGTTGCTCAGCATCTTCCCGTGTGTCCTGTACAAAGATGTTCCCCGCCATCTATCATTAGACAATCTGGATTGTCTATGACCAGCGGGACATTCTTCCCCTGCTGACCCCAGTCCACCACAACAGTACAGAACCATATATACCATGTATACTCAGGACATACCATATTTATCATTGCTTCCAACTTTGGTGAAACACAGAACTTTGAATGCTTTCAATAAGTTACCATTCGTAGTTTTCCTAAAGACATACAGCGGCTGATCTTTAGATTTTAGACTTGGATGGATTGTAATGAATTCTGGTATAGTAGAATAAATTAGGTCAGATTTTCATCTAGCACCATGGTTTTGTTGAAGTTTGATTAGGCAAAAAAATAAATTCTACCTATTGTGTCGTTGGCAGTATCGAGCACTCACATTAACAGTAAATATACTGAATCTATCGTTGAATATTGACATGACACCTCTCAAACCCTTGTCTCATCTGTTCTGACAGCCGATTCGTCAGCTGTGCTCTACCCACAGCTAAAGAAAGCAGCTCTAAGGAGACAGGCCTGCATTGAACATCATATGCAAGAGCAGCCACACGATCCCTGGATTCGCCTTCCAGACACTTACCCTGACCAGCTGCCCAAGATCCAGCACCAGCATCACCAGCAAGACACAAGCACACAACTTGTCAACATCCACAGAAAGCCCTACACCATGAGTGAAGAAGAAAACTGCGCCGAACTCAATGGCACTGCCACAAATATGTCTTCAGATCCTCTGTCCGACAGCGCTCCCGAAAACACGTTTGAAAGCGGGGGATCAAAGAAGGGGCCCCCGGTGGCACCCAAGCCGTCCTGGTTTCGTCAGAGCCTGAGGAAAATTCGGGACGAACAGGACCAGAAGAAGCAACCCAAGCCTGCAGAGCCGAGGTCTTCTGTGGGCTTCAACAGGAGCTTTGGGGCTAAAGCTGCTTCACCTGCAGCCAACCTGTCAATCAAACAAAAAATCCACTCATTTGAGACTTTTTCCAGTCCAGAGGGTCTAGAGAAGGGGGGCAACAGAAGACCTTCCACTTCCGTACCTCAATTGGAGAAGGAGACCAAGGGTCATCCTGCACCACATGAAGATTTTAGCAGTAGCAAAAATGAAATCCCATCCAACCAGCCTGCAGCTGTTAGCAAGGCAGAAAACACAGTGCCTGCCTCTCCCTCTGCTTTCACCTCTTCCACTTATGAAGTGTCTGATCAAACTATGGCCAAGTCCTATGACGATGAACCTTCATGCCTCCACTCACCCACAGATCTTTTACCTTCTGAGACCATCAGCACTGAGCTGGACTCAGGGGAAATTGATTGTCATACAGCTAATGAGAACAATCTCTCACCATCCAAACTGGAGGCTGAGCTAGAGAGGGTTGATCTCAGCAGGTCCACAGAGGAGCCGCCCTCTGGGACATCCATGAGATCCAGTCAGGATGATGGGGAAGGTCCTCAAGATAAGGCAGAGGGGCACAGAGCACAGAGCCAAGGAAAGCAGCTGAGTACGACTGGGAGCGCTGCTCCTCCTACAGACAGTAACTCCTTAAGAAGTCTGGAGGAAGAAAGTTTAGAGAAGATTCTCGCCTTCACTAACCAGGTAATCTACCCCACATAGAGGCAACCAAGGCAAGATTCTTTATTTGTTATATTCTCAGATACAGTGGAGTTTAATAAATGCTTACTATAGCTTAGAAAGATTTGCATCCAGAGACTCCAGACTTTTGACTTTGTTATGAGTAGCCACAGTGAATAGATGCGTTTTAGATTGGTTGAATACCATAAAAAGAGAGGCCAGCCTACCACCTCAAAGCTCCCTGATTTGAAAAAAATCTCTCCCTGAGCTTGTGTGGGTTTCCTCTCACAGTCTTTACATTTCTTTGATATATTAATTTGTATTTTTACTGTTATCTGTATATGCACTATACCAAGCAACTTTTATTAGTTCTATTTTTGTGCGAAAATGAATCTGTCTTTGCATTATTCTCATGTTACTTGGTACAACAATAACCTGATTTTGATTCGCTGCAGGTGTCGCAAGCATTGATGCGTTCTCCACCCATATACCCCTGCCATGGTAACCCTTGCCCCGAAGCAACACGAGGCCTCTGCATTGGAATTAACCAACCCTAAGGAGTCTGAGCCTGCAGTGGAGAGCACTGAAAGAGGATTCTCTCTCAGGTAAGACTTCCACAGACTTGTTGGTTACATAGAAGACTAGCTGCCTGTTTTATATTCATGAGGAAGTGGTTTCTGGTTCAAGAAATATCATTTCCTGTTTGATCAGAGTAGCAGTGGTGAGTTTCTTGTTGCCTGAACAGATGTTAGATTGGTTTTACAAGGCTGACATGCTGAGAGGATTTGTGCCTGACATTGTGTCTAATGTGTTTTCATCCTTTTAAACCCAGCTTGGCCACGCTAAGGGAGTGTACGATCGAGCGAGGGGAGGGGGCATCTCACAGCGAGCCAGCAGTCACTTCTGCTTGTGCTCACTCAGTCATCTCAGCCATCCCCTCACAGGAAATAGAGAGGATGATACAGGAAGTGAAAGCTTTGGACGAAGAGACACTGAAGGTTGTACCGAGCACTCTTTGTATAATTAAAGATTACATTAAAGCAAAAGGCTTCAGATAGTTTGATCACCAACATTTCAATTCAATGCAATTCATCTTTATTTATAACGCACCAATTCACAACAAAGTCATCTCAAGTCACTTTACACAATAAAGTAAAGACTATACAGACATTTAGAGAAAACCCAACAATTCACCCTTGAGCAGCAACAGTGAAGAGGAAAAACTTCCCTTTAACGGAAGAAACCTGCAGCAGAACCAGGCTCAATGTGGGTGGCCATCTGCCTTGATTATTTGGTTTAACAAAGATAAGAAAATATTATTTCACCGCTCCCTGTATTTGTCCAATTCCTTTTTTTTCATTTGTTGTAATTTACATTCCCAAATTTCTTGCATACAAAAAAACTTACTTCCACAAATAAATTAATTGCATCACTTAAAAATACAATGCAAAGCGTAGTAAATATTTGAGTTTTCAAGTTTAAAAAATGTTTTTAAAAATGTTTTTGTCTTCAGTGTCTGAGGGCAATAGTTAATCCTTCATATACTTTGAGGAAACCTATGAAACAAATATGATGCAGGGTTTTATCAGTGAGCTTTAGACATGCTGCTCGGCAAATTAGTCAAATCTGGGCTCAGCTAGGTCAGCTGTTCTCTCTATTATGCAGTCAAGCCATGGTAGGATCAAATAAAGTGTCTTTTTATGAAAATTATTTTTGATCAGTGTTTAGATGATCAGTGACTAAATCCTGGTCAATCAGCATCCTGATGACAGACGGCCAAAGAAAATACAATACCATTGGTTTTACCTCGTACTATTTACCAGGGTCTCAAGAAGCCAGTTTGCCTTTGTTGTAATAACACTATTGATCATGTCAGTGCGTGGTTACCTCAGGGGCATCCTTTATATCTCCTCATTACAAAGATACCTGGTCCTGTGTATTAAACTCCACGCTGAGATCCATAGAGAGCTGCCAGCTGTTTCTCTTCACTCTGTATCATCCTGTCTCCTATCCCACTCACTGCTGTCTGTGTTTTTGTGTGTGCATCAAACTTAGCAATCAAATCAGATGTAACTCAGCACGTAAAAGTCTTAAGTGAATGTGAACTACGTTTGCCTTCACAGTAATAAACAATTGAGAAGGTGATCAGAGCTAAACATTGCTGCTTTTTTCACAGCAACTGGTGGACATTCATGTTGTGATTCTGCATAAGGAGGAGGGAGTTGGGCTGGGCTTCAGCCTCGCTGGAGGGTCTGACCTGGAGAGCAAAGCGTTAACAGTAAGCAGCAGCCACTCCACATTCTGTATCTTCTGTATTTGTATCTCCTCTGCCTTCTCGTGGTATGTTGTCTGTCTGGGTACAATTTTTGTCAGGCTTATCCTGCAACCTGTCTCTGGGACTTCTCCCTCCATCCTAAAACTGTGAGGGTGAATGCAGTTTCAGCTCATGATGCTGACTTTAATATAAGAATCATCCGATTCTCCTCTTGGAAAGAGGCTGGTTGTCCACAGAAGACATTTTATTAAAGTGGACACGACTTTATGACTTATCATTGACTTTATTCATCACTCAGGCAGGGTAACTAACCACCATGCTGCCCTGACATTCAATTCAATTTTTATTTAAAGCTACAGTGTGCAAGTAAGGGAGAGTCCAGATCAGTCCTGTCCTTGGTAGTTGTAGTTATCAAATTACAATAGTACAGATGCTGGCAAGCTTCATAGTTGAACAGAAATATTTGTTTTCTCGTTTTTTCTCTCTTTCTTGATTTTCTCTGGTCAGCACGATATTGGAGCATATTTCTATTAATGAAATCTTGCAAATCTTTCTTCTTCTTTGTTGTGAAATGTATTCCACACATTACAGTAGATATTTGCCTCACTAACACACAGTAAGTTAAAGTCGAACTTTGCTACTGGAAAGTTTTTAACAAAGCGCATGACCACAGCTCTTCAGACTTTGCAGCACTTTGACAGGCATTAAATAGAAGCAAATGACTAGGTTTGGCCTGATGATGAGAAAATGGACCCTCTCTCTGATATTTTAAGCTTGGTGGGCATTTTGTTGTGGTTAGTTTTTGTCTTTTAACTGACATTTGTCAGACAAGAATATGAACTGGTGCATGGGCCCCTTGAACTCTTGGGCCTTTGTTCACTTCTAAACATTTAAAAAGTGAATATGTCTCCACCACTGCCAAGCGATGTGTGAGTTTCATTTGATATTACAGGAGGTGTGGACAGCATCCTCCTCCTCCACACATGCAGACACATTTCTAAAGATGTCACATCCTCATTCTCACCCCTTACATGCATTTAACACTTTACAGAGAGCATTGAAGGGCATTTTGTGAGTAATTTGGGTGCTGAATGTGCATAATGTGTCTGAATCTGTGGGATGCTGGTTGTCTTCTGTGCAGGTCCACAAAGTGTTTCCGAGTGGCCTAGCAGCTCAGGAGGGCACTATTCAGAAAGGAGATGAGGTTTTGTCTATAAATGGACAAACACTCCGCGGTGTCACGCATGCTGATGCCACCGCTGCCCTGCGTCAGTCCCGTGGGCTAAAGCTGGCCGTGGTGGTCGTCTGCAAGAGAGCAGGGGAGGAAGAACGAGAGGGGGGAGGCTGCAAGAGTGAAGAGTTTAGCCCAGCAGGTTGGTTACACTAAGCACCAGGAGGGGAAGTGTTTGAAGCTCCTCACGCGCCTCCTCAGTAATTCGCTCTCATTATTTGCATTATGTGTTGCAGCAGAGGAGCTGGGAGCTCCGGTCAGTGTGCAGCTGGAGAAAGGAGTTGGAGGAGTCGGTTTTACTCTAGAGGGAGGAAAAGGCTCAATCCAAGGAGACAAACCGTTAGTCATCAACAGGATCTTTACAGGTACACTTTCTTCATCTATATCATTTAATTATATTCACAATGAAACACCTTTTAAATAATTCAAATGCTTGCTCATTGCTTCAAGCTTATCACCATGTGCATCCAAATTAGTGACCAACGACCGACAATAATGTAAGAACATGGTGAAGCAAATCAAACAGCATAATATTACTTGTAGGTGAAGTGGAAATTTATTTGTCTTGTTGTACCTCTATTACTTCCCTAAACTGTCAGAAAATGCAGGCGAGCTGCATTCAGGGACACTACAAAGTGTAGGTCATCTGGGTTTGTCAGTTTCCTCTGTTTGAGACGTTTAGGAAGTGAACAGGTGAAGATTTTCTATCCCAATAATGAAATTTTGAAGAATTTCAAAACAGTGGCTGGCAACTTTAAACAACCACTAGCCAAAGTGGCTGGTGAGTTAAAAGCTTTATGTTAAACCCTGTGGATAAGTAGAAGTACAACTATTAGGGATGATACTAATCATTAATTAACTGACTTTCTCTAAGGAGGAAAATAAGTGAATAATTTCTGTCTGCATGTATGTGCAGTTTCACTGAATGCTGAATTTCCCTGAGTGGTGAACTGAACAGATCTGTTTGCAACTGAACGTGAGCAGCAAAAGGAAGTGCAACACTTTAAGCCAGCAGCTCTCACTCACCAGCTTCCCCCCAGAATGACACAATGTTCTGACAATTTATTTGAATCTGTGCGAGCAGAGCTTTGAGCAGGCTCACGTGAAGTGTGAACTTACCCAATACTGCCAAAACTATATATAACTTCTGTGAAATAAAAATTAAACTGTTCCTGAAAATGTTCCGTGCACCATTACTGTGAAAGACCAAGAGGTGAGCGTGTGTGTGTCTCAGGTGGAGCAGCAGAGCAGAGTGGTTTGCAGTGTGGAGATGAGCTGGTGCAGGTGCAGGAGGTTGTTCTGCAGGACATGACTCGCTTCGAGGCCTGGAATATGATCAAGGCTTTACCTGAAGGACCCGTCACAGTCGTCTTTAGGAGGAGACAGGGGGCCACAGAATGAGACACTGCTGATCAACAAGTGAATTTGCATTTGTCAAAGACAACATACTAATGTTTAACAGGCAAATAGGCTAATGGTACATCCTTAAGTATTTTCATCATTCAGCTCTGAACACCACAACTACTGATGTGAAAGAAACAATCCAGTTGTGCCTAAAGTGTAAACTGCAGCTTCAATTTAGGCTTTGGACAAAAAATGGAATTAATTGTAAAACCCATACATTTATCCACAGCAACCCCACAGTTTTAGGGGCTCAAAAATATTTGGACAAGCCAACACAATCAAACATTACAGTGTGATTTTTATACTTGGTTGCAGTCGGTGACTGTGGCTTTCTTCCCCTGGGCCTGTGTATTTGAATTCCCGTCTGTTTTTGCACTGTTTTTCCCTCAGAGTGACCTGCAGCTCAACTGGATTCAGGTCAGGTAATCGATTTGACCGCCGCAGCTGTTTCCTCTTATGATAGAGAACCACAGAAAACAACTGTGGTGGATGATGGAATAGTTCTTTCCCTGGTAAAAATAGAACCCCTTTACAAGACAAGTCAGATTTAAGAACACCTAAGAGAGGGACAAACACTCTGCATTTGAAGCACAGCTTTAGTGTTTCCTTTCTGATCAGCTGTAGTGGCGATAAAGAGTCACTCTACCAATTTCAACAGATCGAACACCATATCTCAACATTAGTGAAATCAAAACAGTTCAACTTAATTGTCAATTGTCAACATGAGGGGAAAAAAGTGGAACACAATGCACCCCAAGCTAATCAGTGTTAGTCAAACAACATCCGGTGTAGCATCACTATTTCAAAAAGTGTTGAGGGGACACAGGCTAATGTAGAACATGTGATAACCAACAATATTAACAGGATGGAAATTTTCCAGCTTGCTGGCTCCTTAGCAGCTGACTAGAGTATACGATTCACTGCTACATGAGCTTGACTGTAAGTAAAATTGCTGCTTATTACTGCTTGGATTCTTTAAGATGTACCCTTTCTCCTTAAAAGTTATGTTGTCTTTGACATCCTTTATTTTCAGTATTCAAATTTGAACATTGTTCTTTAGTTCATGCAAACACATGAAGTTATAAAATTGTCATTTTTGCTTGAATAATTTTGAAAGCTGTTTTTCCTGTTTCTCTTTGACACCAGCCACCTTCAGAGAAAGAAAAATTATTTGGCTAATCTTTGTTTATATCCTAAAAATATCAATATCAAAAAATAAAGAACGGAATCAGGTGACGTGGGCCACTGAACATATCATGGTAAAGTTTTAGATATTGTAAGGCAGACGGTCTCAGCTGCTGCACAAATGAGGCTGTAAGTCTCCAAGATGGTTCAGTCTAGTTCAGTTCAGACAGACACACACATCTGAAGGAGAGGCAGTGAATTACTACAGGATACAGGCAGAATTAAAGCACCAATTGTGGACAATCCAACCCAGTACCAAAACCCTGCAATGATCCTGTGCTGCTGTTGTACGGGAACGGTTAAAACTGGATGTGCCTGTGTTCGTCACATGTTGTTTTTAATATACCCGTGAGTTTAGCCTTTGTGTGAAAAAATGGAATTACATATATAATCAGAGTAAATATCTATTTTTCTGACCAGTGGTACTGTATGTATGAGAAAGCAGAACAAACACTTCTAAGCACTTTTGTTGACTCATTAGCTTTGAGTTTGACTCTCCTGTCATTTTTCAGTTATGTCTTATCTGTCAAAGCAAACAACTAGAATGTTACAAAGCTGTATTTGTGTCTCAACCTTAAGCAGTAATAATTTTACTTCTGTACAGCCGTTCTCTGTGCACAGAATGATCCTTTTTGCACTCGAAACAAATATGCCTATACAATGCCATGCCTTTGTAGGCAACCCACAGAAAAAAAGGTTTTTATTGGAATCAGGTGTTCATCTGTTACATCTGCTGTAAGAGTTTAAAGATCTTCTATAAAACTATTCAAAAGTAAGCGAAATTTGTGTGTTTCATTCTCCAACCATTTTAAAACTGTGTGACACAATTATTATTCTGCTATATTACACAAAGAACAAAGTCAAGTGGCAGACAACAATCATTTTAATGCTGGTGACAAACAAAAATGTGACTCAGTGTAACGAGTGGTAGAGGAGTTGCTTTCAGGAATAAATTCTAAACACTCGACATAGTACCATTTTTCATACATTATATTTGCTTGTGTCAGTCATTTAATAATCAGAGACAGTGAATACTCAGAATAGTCTACAGTTCATTTACAGCCAACATATCAAAGCTTCTGTGATCCAAAGAAAACTGTGTATTAGCATCATAGATAAATCACAGGTGCTAAATGTTCATCCTGGGGATTTATTCACATTGTTGGTCAAAAACATAGTGAGATGTGCAATTTAATTATGAAACGAGTTTAACCTGCCATAGTTTACTTGCTCTTTGACCAGATGTCACTCCAGATACACTGACACACACAAAGTGCACTGAGGTGAGTAAACGTAAATCCAGCCACCATTACATTTTCTGCTCTCAGAGAGTTCGCAATCTGAATTATTTCATGTTTTTGCAATAAAAAAAAAACTTTAAGTTGTTTCTTCTTGTCAGAGGACACTCCGTTTCAGTTGGCAGTAAGCACTGTCCTCTAGTGGTGATAAAGTCTAAAAATGTGTTTGGAAACTGAAAGAAAGGTAGGAAAAAAGCTGCTGGTGACTTTGGAGATAAAGAGTGTGCCTGCTTTTTGGTAGTTATACAAACAGAGATGTTCCAGCAGATGTTTCCCAACAGCTGGACAAAGACCCCATTTTCATCTGGGGTTAATGTGATCTGTATCTGTGTGTATGATCTGCACCAAGAAAAACGTAACCAAAAGCAGTCGGCTCAGACAGATCATACTGTGTCACAGTTATAGTGACCGTTCAAGCCACTCTATGTCAAAAAGATGTACGTCTGAATGAAGAGTGACTATGCAGCAGTATTTAGAAGGACAGTTTAATGTGAAACGCTGACGGTCACATTAACCAAAACTAAAACATATTGGTCAACAATCATTTTTGTCATTAGGTTGACAAAAAAACAAGACTTGAGAAAAAAAAAAGACTAAATGTCCACGTAACTTTACTGACACTGGCATTTTTTAAGTATAAGGCCTGAAACCCTCACTGCAAAGCTGCAGATCACAGATATCACACAACCTGCAATTATCAATCATTTTCCTTGCCTAAAATTTGACAGCTTAAACGACTATAGTCGTCCACCGAATCAAACTGAATAAATATTAAACGATGTACAGGTAGCCGAGGCTGTAATCAAATGTTATTATCCAGATGATGCAAATCAGATACAGATCACAAGGTAATACCTGGTGAAGATGGAGTCAACAAAAGGTAATTAAGTATTAATTTAAAATCCTTTCTACTACTTTAGCAGCTAACAGTTTATGTATTTCACAATAAAAGTAAAAACCTACTGACTCCACGTAAAATGATACAACACAAGTGCATGTAAGCATCAATATCTCAAGCCCACATTGTAATAAAATGACTGGCTACACTGTGAGGTAAAAAAAAACTGAAGGCAAAATGTTAAAACACGATTCTAGGAATCTTGACATCCACCCCCCAAAAAAAGGCTAGTTACAACTTTTCATTATACAGTAAATGGCTTATCGTACATATAAAAGTGTCTCCATCAGCAGTTTACTACACAAAAACCATCATCCTGCCTTCCCTGATTCAGTTTCTTGTCATCTTTTGACACACTAATTTCAACTTTTTTCAAAAGGTTCAATTTAAGGTCAAGCTATAACAAAGGAAGAGTCACTCAAACATCAAAAAGAGAGAAGATCTATACACGGTCTATGAAACCACAAACATGGCATGTTCTTATTTCTCCTACAATGTGAATTCCAGTGTGTGAATATTGGAATGATACATAATACAGCTATAGTACATAGTACAGCTATAGGCATGTTTTCAACTGGTGATCACTCTGGCAGTCATATTTATCTAACTTGATTTAGGCAACATTTTCAGAACTTTTACTTTCTGAGATAATAAAAAGACATGATTGTTTTTCGTTCAAGTGCTGTGACATTTGTGTGCAAGACCAAGTTTGATTCTATATAACATTATATACCATTCAAAAAGTGTGCTTTTCTGATTTTGCAATTTTTGTTGTCTAAGACATTTAAAATTTGGGCCAGCATTTTTACAGACATCTACAATACCATGAGAGGGCACATGGCAAACACTGGCAGAACGGCAAACAGTTTCCAAGGCTCAGAATGATTTGGCTGATGTAGTAGATGCCTGGATATATTGAAGAGGACTGTCTGCTGGAGCCACAGATGATGTCCAGGCACTTGACTAACAATTGCTCACATTTTCTGCCTCCTTTGTTTGCTTCCATGTAGTGTGACCCACTGCACATCCACAGAAGTGTATTCTGCACCAGTCCATAGAATTATAAATGTGATGTCCCAAAGATGAAAGTAACTTTTTTGGGTTCTAGGGACATTTTACACATGTACATCATCCATGGATTAAACAAATAAATCTCAAGAGAAAATTTTAAATCCAATCTCATGAATTTGTAGTTTTCCTGTCAACAAATTTTACCTATATTACCTATTAACACTTTTAGCATTATAGTCAATAGTGAAAATGCTTTGTGGACCAGACAGAAACCTAAATATATAAGATGTTAAATTACATTAAAAATAACAAGATTTTTATTTATAAGATCACACTTTTTGAATGTTATATTATTGTATAAAAGAAAACATTAATTAAAGTGTTAATTATGAATTAAATGCTAATGGAAATGTTTAAGTCTACTACAGTTCCCTTTTCTTCTTTCTCATAGAGATCTCCCATTAGGTTTTGCGTGTTGCAGGACAGAATAAAATAGTGACAGCAACAATCAATACTGTTTTTGTCACGGAGCACAATTAAATTAATTAAAGCATTTAATGTCTGCTGTAGCTCTGCGGGGTGAGCATCTTTGAATGTCATATTTCAATCTTGTGTCTATTCATGTTTGATTCTTCTGTCTTTGTTAAAAGCTAGAAAAAATCTCTCAAGATAAAGAAATTACTTATTCCAAAGGCATTATTTGAGAAAGACTGCATTTGCTTAAAACAACCATTTACAGTACAGTATGCCATCTCACCTGTACTTAACTTTTTCAGTCTATAGTCAGGAATGAGGCAGATAAAAATGGTTCACCGTGGAGATGAGCAAAACTTATGAGATTTCAAGTACACAAACTATTATGAGGTAATGAGGCAGTGCTCCAAACCAATGGTCTGATAGCAGCAGAGGGTAAATAGGTTCATGCAACATGCATGTTTACTGTGGACACACTAAAGTGTGCAATTGAGATAAGAGGAAATGTGTGGTGTTACATCATTCCAGTAGGAAAGATTCTGCACTACTAGCACATGTACAAATATAGGTTTTACATGCAGCTTCAAACTGGCAAAAATAAATCAATCCCATAGATATAAGGTATTTAAAGGTACTGGTTATTCAAAGACAGATTCTGTCAAAAGCAAGACATTGTTCTTACTTTTGCATGTTTCTATGTCTGAACAGCTTTCAAATCAGGAGATCGACTGCTGATGAGTAACTGCAATCCTCCTCCAGTAATCCAGGAATATACAGTACAATAGGAATGTATATCAAACATACAGTAAAACATATATTGGATCTGTTTAAAGAGAGTGTGCTGGTTGCTAATTTAAACTGTTTTAAACAGAACAAATATGGTCTGACCAGTCAGTGGACCTCATGTGTGAATGTGAACCTTTTCAAAGGTCCTTGAGGGATTTAACAGTCTGGGCCAGGTTGCTGTAGAACTCGGCCATGCTGGAGGGGAAGAACGAGTCAACCACAGAGCGAGGGAGGAAGCCACCCAGGTCTGTCTGGAAGAACGTGAACACCTGGGTTTTACTGGGCTCTCTGGAAATAGAACAAAGACACATATGAAACTGAATTACAACAAAAAGAGATGCAAGCCAAAGGTCAGGCCCTTACAACGGGAAACCAAAGGTAACTATTTGTCTGTGTGTACTCACCCTGAAATGGGAACACAGATGCAGCCACACCGATGGTTGTATCCTCTCACGTAGCCAGACTGGGGAGGACAGCCCGTGTGACACACATTGGTGGCTGTTGGACATAACACACATGTGATTTGTATCTGGGGTGTTTTGCGAATTAAATCAAGAGCCTACAGGATTGAATTACAATTTAAGTAGTTCACCTTTTGGGACACCCACTCATTTGCTTTACTGCTGAAGAGATAGATGCTGCATCAATCCATTTTGTCCATTTGTTAAGATGTTATTGATAAATTTTACTTGCTTGCAAATGTCCTTCGCCTCTATGGATTTATCTGTTTTTTATTTGCGCATCATCTACTGTTGATGAGAGTCTTCACAGGTCCCCTTGGCTCTGGGACCTACTCTGGATCATGTTCCTTTAATGAAAATCATTTTTATACTATATGTTCAGGTTTCCATTTGTCATTTATGGGCTGGATCATAACCTGTGAAATTTATTACTGCTGGGGTTGTTTTAGACAACCAAATGAAAGGTTATGCCTACCACAATGTTATTAAAGCCAACTGAGTAAAGGTAAAGTAAACCAGATTAAAGATCAATTATTCCTTAATGTACAAGAACAGGTTTGCAGTCTGCCTATGAAACCAGACGTGGCCAGTTGGTAGATCTTCATTGATAACAACAGCAGCAAAAAGTTACACTAATGTAATGTGTTGGCAAGGTTATATCACACATTATGACAGGTACCACAGGTTTATTACATGTGACAGAAACCCTTTAAGATATTCTTGATATTTATTAAAAGTCAGAAAGACGGTTATTGAATTAGTGCTAATGTTGAAATACACTTTAGAAAGTGGAATGGAATGGAACCAACAACCTTGGAATTGTTGGACGGCTGTTATACGTCCTACACCACAGTTGACTGACAACATTTTTGCCCTATTGTCCTATGCCTTTATCTCAACAGCTTTCATGTTTCCGGTCAAAGCCAGTTAGACAAATTTTGTCCAGTTAGGTACAAGTGGTACTTTAATTTGCTATAATCACTTGTTTTAACACTCGCTGGAGGGTAAAACGGATGATGTGGGATCAAATCCTGGTGTGGGAAATCCCAGCCTATCTGTAATCCCCAGCCCACCCACCAGGCCTGTCCACGAGCAAGACACACAGCGCTAGCTCCCCTGGTGCCAGCTGTGGCAGCCCGCTCCCCCAAGATGGATGGGTTAAAATGCAGAGGTTAAATTTCACTTTAACATGTATTTGCAGATGTATATATGACTGAAATGAAGAATAAAGGTTGTTCTTATAACTGTTATTATCATAACTACTGTTATTACTGCTACACTGTGGGTATTGAAGAGGTCAGAGAAGTAAATTCAATTCCCTTCCTAGATGTTGTCAACTCTGTCTGTTGTCTTGTCTAAAAAGTTTGCTTTTTAGGGGTAGAGAGGTTCCTTGTACATCAATTGAGCAATAAATATTCTAAAAGAAAAAATTCTAAAAGATAAACTAAATGTTACGCAGACTAATTCAACTAATTCAAACCTACTTAATTAATCCGTCTGTGTACCTGTGGGATGAATAAAGGTTTATCTTTCCTATTGTCTATTGCATGTCAGCAACTTCTTAAGACACTGTTTCAAGTCAAGTCAGAAATCCCTGATGGCACTCTGCCCCAACAACAATGACCCAAAGTCAGTGTTATATCCTGGTTAACCATGGGTGGGAAGCCGATGAGGGACCAGGTTTCCCATAGCTGCCGAGGTAACTCAGCTCCTCCTGTTTTTTGCTATTTGCTGTGGGACACGGTCAGGACAAATATATTTGTCTTGATTTTTAAATAAATGTAGCCTGTATAAATCCATTTCCTTTAGCATTAGCCGTAAAAGATGCACAGATTATAGCAATTTCAGATTTACCACCTTTGGACCTACATTGTTTGCAAAAATGAAACTTGAACTAAGTTTCTGGGGCCCTTTTTTTATGCATATGCATAGTTGCTCAAACCATGTGTACTTTCACTTCTGCACATACATTTCATTATAAGGTGTGTCAGACAGATGTATTCAGCCTTACTGATTCCAAAACTACAGAAAAAACCCAACTGTACTGTAAATATAATAATAAATATTTTGTAATCTACGGTTCGTGCATTTTTATTTGTATTTGGAAAACAATATAATATAAATTTTTAAAAGGTAATGGTACCATTAATGCCGTTCCCTAATCTCTGTATAATCTGTTGAATATATCTATCATTTGATCGTTTACCAAGGGTAAAAAAGCCCTGAAAAGTGTGCGACACTGAAACTAGTCTGTTCAGATGTGTGTTGTGCCCTTGACATATTCAAACATTACTCTATGTAAAGAAACAAACAGGCTTGCAACTAAATCACATACGTATTAGTTGTCCAGTTCCTACTACATACATCTTATAAAGTACAAAACAGACAAGTACAGGAAGTAGAGAAGACAAGAAAAAGTAATTACACACCATTAGATGAAATCGTGCCATCGTCGTATTGCTTAACTAAAATTACATCTACAAAGTCTCGTGGAGCTATGATACCCATAGCTGCTGAGGGCGTGACTGTTCGGCAGATAGAGATGTCCTGCACAAGAGTGGGAGACAAGGGAAGGAACTCAAAGGATGAGTCAAACAAAGCAAAAGCAAAAACTGGATATCAACTCAGGTATAACATGTATGTGTTTAAAATTGCATTATGATTGAAATGATTGAAGTTGCCTTTTCCCTGCTGATCATATTAGAAAGGCAGAGAATGGGTAGATAAAAATATGTAAAACTGATAGATGGCTGGACATGTTTTAGTGTCCTTTAGCAAAGCAGTTTGGCAACATTACTTTAATGGTACTTCAGTTATAGTTAGTTTCGCTTTAAAAACTTAAACCTGTAAAAGTCTTTGATGGGACTGTACTGAATGTAATTGGAGAAAACTTAATCACAATCATAATGACTAAACATCCTCCCATCAGAAGAGAGAAAGAAACACACCTCTGTGATCTGTTCCAAGAGCTCAAACCTTTTGACATTTTTGTCCCATTTGACCCTGAGCCCATTGGGAACTGGTTTCAGACACTCCCACACTTTCTCCAGGCTGCCACTGACAATGCCCTCCCCCTTGTAACTGCAGAAAGAATAACATCACAGAACATAGTAAGTTGAGTAGACTATTAAGTTACTTTGCTTAAAACTAAATTAATATATGGTTTGACACACAAATAATGTGTAATATTATATACCCCTCCAACATGAAATAATCCCCATACAGACATTAAAGCCTGCCATGAACTATCTCTACTCACAAGTACTGTCAGTCTGTCAGACTGCAGCCTAGATTAGCTTGTCTGTTTTCTATAAATCTATAAAAACTTGTCTGTTTTTTCATTACAAAAGAGACAGGTAAGCTACTCCAGGTTACACACTGACCGACACAATTACGTTAAAGCAATTCATAAGTACTTAAGGCATTTAAATAAGACAGTTGAAATAATGATTATTCTGGACAAAGTTATCCCTGAAAGCCAATGAAAAGAAGTAGCGCAGATGAAGATCTTTGTCTGGGCTGAAAATTAAACTAGAACATACCACAAAGACAAGAGCTTACAAGCATGTAATGCTGCACATTGAGTGCTCTTGCAAGAGGATGGGGGAGCAGAAGACCTCAGATGCCAGGAGCACCTGACTACGTCTAATCAAAGATATGTGTGATAAGAAGTTATAATAAGAGTACAAGTTGTGCAGGTGTTAAAAGCATGGTTAATATAGCTGTCTTTTGGGGCACACTTAATCAGTAAGTTAAAAAGCCAATCAGACTGGTCCCTTTTACTGAAAAGATGCTGACAGGCATCCAACTGTATACACACCACAGAGTCTACGCCAACAGCTGCAGCCCTAAAAACATCCACAGCCTACACAACCTGTGTTCATTCTACAGCCAATATTATAGCTATGATAATAGCTATAAATAATATTTAGTAAAAGATATATAAAGCTAAAGGAATTTTGCTCATAAGCCCAAATTTCCAATGCTGGTATTTTTTTTTCTTGATGGACATCTTAGTGGGAAAGTACTGTAATTGTACTCATGTTTATCGTGCAATGTGGCAAAATCCCAAAGTGATGATCAAAATGAGTGTCTTTGAGTTCAAGACACTCACCACCGAAAGTGGTGATTACTGGCAACTGGTCATGTTTGAATTTTTTGTAAATGATTCTACTCTTGTCCATAATGGTAATCTGTTCAACGTTAAATGACTGTGTTAAATCCTTTTGTGAAATCAAAACTATATAAACAGAAAAAGTGAAGCTGTGGTTTCTCACACATTCCCCGGAAACTCTGATGAAGGACGCCAAGACACAACCACATCATTCTGCCAAAGAAAACAGCAAAAATTTACATTGGGAAAGATATGGGAGATTTTTTTCAGGCAATGACTGGCGACAGTACATGTTGTTTGTCTGAGAAGCAATGTATTTCAAAACTCCCAAAATTTTGTAGGTATTTATTCTAGAAGCAAGTATGACAGGCTGGCTACAGTCGGTTGATCCAAAAATAAAAGCACTGAAATATTTACTTATAAGCCACAGTAAATACACTTGAAAACGAGCACATAAGGTATTTATATTCTTCTACATTTATATCTGCCACACATATACATTCAGCTCCCTAAAATAAAGATGTAAATATTAACTGTCTTTTATATACATATAAGATTACTCTGTATTTCAAACAGTACAAGTTTTGAAGCTTTCATAATATTATTAACATACAGTCAATTTACAACAATTTATCTGATAAATTTCCAAAAGCTGAAAAATGTGACAAAAATTTGTGTACATATAAAGAAAAACATCAGCTGGTGAAGGAGGAGCTGATTTAAGTTACTTTACTTCACCCATGAAAATACAACAGTATTCAGTTAACTATATTTGAAAATGGTAAGTGGCTTTTCCTGTTTCTAACATATCTGCTTTAAGAACTCTCTGTTTCTACCTTCTTGACAGGTGTCACAGTAACAAGGCAATGTTATTTACCTCGCCTGTCTGTGGCATGACTGTTGTGGCGGATCAGTGTAAAAGCCCTTTTACACAACAGATTGGTGAATGATCTGCACTTATATAGCACTTTTCTACCTTATCGATGCCAAAAGTGATTTACGCTGCTTGGCACTCACAGTTACACAGCATGCTGGAGCTGGCCCAGTCTGCAGCTGGACTACACCCACTGGGAGCAAATAACTTGGGATTCAGTGTCTTGCTCAAGGACACTCGGACATGTGACAGGAACCGGGAACCGAACCAATAAAGCTGATATTGGTGGACAACGGCTCTAGCTCCTGAACCACAGTCAGCCCTTAATTTAAGATCCTAAATTTGCAAAAGGATCTAATAACTAATGCTGTCAAACAAATGTAGTGTAGTGCAAACTTCAATATTTCTCTCGTACTGTAGCGTAATAAAGCAGCTTGAGTAAAAGGGCTTGAGTAAATGTACTAAGTTACTCAGTAGCTCCAGAAAGGACAAAGAACAAAGCAATACTAAAAAGTGTTGATTTTACATTTACTTGATGTACTTCACATATTCTTCAACAAATTCAGAGTTGAGTTTCAACTTTACCCTTAGTTCCTAAACCTATGACGTAGTCGTGATAATGACACGTCAAGTCACACTTATCACAGAATGTGCCCCGCTGTTTTTCCATTAAATGATCAGAAGATGTGTATCTGACTAAGTGGATTCAAATCAAAAAGTAATAACCGCGCCATTTACCGATTTTTTGCAGACCTTCCACCCGGATTCATCCCTCTTGTAGCTCAGCAAGCAGTCAGCCACTGTCTTCGCCTTATGTTCATACTCCATAGCAGTAAAAGTAAACTTTGGTCACACTGTTAACCTAGCTTAGCTCGCAAACTAACTAGCTAAGGTACAGAGGCTGCAGGGCTGGACACACAGGACAGCTCCACTTCAGTTTTTACAGGCAATAGGAACTGAAATAGAAATCACACCGTACACACTGTAACTGAACTATGTAACGCAAGTGAATCACGGGAGAGTAGCCGACGTTAGCTTAGAACGTTGGACCAAACCCTGGTCAGCTACGGTGGTGCCAATGTAATGCTAGCGTTAGCCAAAATGAATGAAACAAGCTAACTAGAACGTTACTATCGTACTACTAGCGCGTAATAACAAGCAGCCAATCGTATGTGAATAAATAACACCTACAACTTTTAAATATTTCAAACTGTAAAATATATTTTACATAAGAACATGCAACAGCCTAAAACTGCCTCAATCAAACCGTTATTATCGCACAGAAGTAGAACGAGTTCTCTGAAATTCATAAAAAAATATACATTTCCGGTTACAGCTTTCAAAATCAAACCAGGGTTCAGAAGTTTAGCAAAACGCTATCTGCTATAATAACTGCGATCCAAAAATCTTGTCTATGTGTATTTAAATTCAGTAATTTAATCAAGGGTTGCCCTCAGTTTGTCGACAGAGAGATATTTAATCAAGCGACAAGCTTTGGGTGTTTTATTTTGAAGGCAAAAGCACCTGTCTCTTTCTTCTATTCTGGTTGGCTTCATCTACCTGCGGCTGCGATCTTGGCTTTTTGCAGCAAAGCACGCTGGGAATCGTAGTTTTTACGTTATGCCACAGTTTGATTTAGTATGAAGACTTTATGGGGGTCCATTGGAGTTTTTTGTGCTTGTTTCTTGCAATAGCACGGGAAGGCAGCTGAATTTAATAAGATGTAAGATGTATACACTTTTATGGGTGAAGTCAGACAAAATGAATATAGCTGGGTTTTACTGGAACACACAATCCTGGAATAGCCCATGTAAGTAGCTACCATATAGCGTTATCAGAATTTTAGAAAACCAGAAACATATTGGAAATTAAATATATGATATACTCTGTGCTTTCAGTGCAGTGTATAAACACCAAGTAGCATATACAGAACGGTAATGCATTTTGAGACATACAAAAAAGAATACATCACATCTGCAAACGTGTCATACATTGGAGCAGACCAGATCATTTGACTCAGTGATATTGGGATCAAAGCTTGTTTTGGACTTCTTTTTGCCCATCTTTCCTTGCCTGGCATCAGACTTGAGATAGCGCTCCTTGTTATGGATGACCTGAATGTACTGGTCTGTGCTGCTGTTCTGCTGGTCACTGCTGGAGGCAAGAGAGGCTGAGTCTGACTCAGTCAGAGGAGTCTCCAGCTTCTGTCTCGTCTTGGGCTTCACATAAGATTCCACATGCCTGGTCTTGGCTGGGGACTGAGAGTGTCGTCCTGGGGAATGAATGTGATGCCTGGTTCTGAGAAAAAGAGGATCTGCTCCTCTCAAGCTGGCCCTCGACCTGGACTGTGACTCTAAATCTGCCCAGTCCATTTCCCCTTCTCCAGCCTCCTCTTCGTCTTCTTCTTGTGCTCCATATTTTCCTCGACATTTCCGGCTGTCTTTAGCCATGAATATGTGTGTTTCTTCGTGGTCACCAATGTAGAAGTGTGTTGACTGGTGAAGGTCAGAGAGGGAACGGGGCCGATGAGCCTTTCCTGAAGACATCCTTCCCCTGCCTTTTCCTTCCTCCTCCTCTTCTTCCTCTTCACTCAGGTGCTGCTGTGATGGTCGGGAGCGGTGCGGATGTAGTTGGTGGTGAGTGGAGCGGGGTGTGTAGCGTTTAATGTTGCGTGGGTAGAGCTCCAGAATCTCTGCTGGCTCCTCCATGAGATAATGGCGTGGGATCCGAGTTGCTGAGCGCAGCAGCTTTTTCCTGGGTTCGTGCTCATTGACAATCACATAGCGCATGGTGTGACCGCGCCGTCCTCCATAACTCTGTGCAGCAATAATCCCAGCAGCCTCGACAGGATGTATGGAGCGAATAGTCTTCCTGTACAGGGGGTCAGAGTGGATGTTGTCAGAAGAGCGAGATGGGGGATTATACATTATGTGGTGATAAGACTTGGACCTGCAGGTGCCACTAGGGCCACCAAGAAATGGTGGGGGCCTGTTATGAGAAAGAAAAACACACAAGAATCAGCTTACACAATTATCATTACATAATGTTGTCATTAGCATGTTATTGTTGCATAGTGTTGTTGAAAGATTTGAAATGTATGCGCTTCACATATCAGTTTCACAGGTCAAAGAGACATTATTCTCACAGTGATGGATAATTAAGCGGATTTGAAACACTGTTGATGAATGCAATGAAATGGAATCAGCAGTAGTGTAATGTATATGCAATTTGAACAAAATTATCCTGAACATGCAAGAAAATTACATTATGGGCCCATAAAAAACATAACTCAGCAGGTATAAACGTAAGCCTTTAAATGCCAAAAAAAAATAACAAAAACATTAAACGTACAAATATTCAGTGTTTTCCATATACTGTTATTCTTGTTAGGATGGAAAAGAACCATTTAGAAAACTGTCCACTAAAACCCAGGTTAATGCTATTCTTCGGGCCCTCAGCCATTAATGCATTAAAAACAGAATTTAATATGTGGTGGAAATTACTGCATGTGCTCTGAAAACCACTGTCAGTGAACACAGTGTATTGCTGCATCTACAAATGTATGTTGAAATATATAAACAGGATCCAGAAATGCATGTCTAAATCTAAAGTCAGTCTTATTGCTTACCCATAACAATAGTGACTGTGTGTTAGTAACCTGTTAGGTATGTGCTCCAGCCTGGGTTTAGGTAGTATGGTCACTGTTGGACTTCGGACAGATCCAGCCACACTTCCTCTGTTCAGGTCAGCCCTTGATGCTGACTGGGTGATTGTACGGATGCTGTTTCCACGACGAACAGGAGACTGAAAGTTCGTGACACTGCCATTTCGTCTGGGAGATGGAGTGTGGATGGAGGCGTCTTGGCTTGTGATGTCACTGTCTTGTTGGTCTACTTGCTTTTTATCTGCTGCAGCCTCTGGAGCCTGTAGTCTCGCTGAAAGAAAGTTTAATGAAATTATCAGCGTATGAAGAAACTGTTTTTTAGACTACAGAACTAACAACACATCACAGATACCTGCAGCCATCTGGAAGACTTTCTTCTTGTCCTCTGTCCGCTCCTAGAAACATTAGAAAACATTTAGTGCCTATAATGTTAAGTTTATTATTATTATTTTCACTCCAAAATAATGAGTGGCACCCAAGATGTAATACAAAAGTCACTACTGTGCCATAAATGAGAACAGTGGCAGCATATGTTGGTTCAGTCTTACAAAATAGACATCTTCCTCTCAGGAAGTGGTTTATAAGAAACTCACAGTCTGGAGCTGCATCCTCAGCTGGTTGTTGGTAAATTTCAAGGATCTGGCTATGGCCTGGAGATAATATATCAGCATGCTGAAACAAACAGGTAGAATTCAGCAGTCAAGGTGGTAGAATAATAATAAGAATTATAATACATTTTATTTATAAGCGCCTTTTACAACACTCAAAAACAATGTACAAACAATCAACAAACAAATAAACCATAACAGAACATAATGACAGGACAAATGTAAAAAGGTGAAAGTTCTGCTCCCCATGGTGCTGAGGCAAGCATGGGGCACAGTAGTTGCTTTGACTGCTGGGGGACCAACCCCTGATGCACCGAGACACTTTCCACCTCTCAGTCCACATCTATAATTTCACCACTGTATGACATTTAACTCTGTGTCTTCTTTGTCCCGTAGTCGTCTCTCTCCCTCTCTGTCTCCCTCTCTCTCCCTGTCTTCAGGTGTCCCCGGATTTGCTGCTGTGTGTCCTCCAGTGTGCAGCTACTGGTCCTACTAACCTGCTCAATGTTTTGTTGTTGCTTTTGTTGCTCTGTTCTTTTCTCTCTCCACTTTCCACTCGGCCCAACTGGTCAAGGCAGATGTCCGCCCACCCTGAGCCTGGTTCTGCTGGAGGTTTCTTCCGTTAAAGGGAGTTTTTCCTCTCCACAGTTGCCTGTAGCTGCTCAAGGGGGATTTGTTGGGTTTGCTCTAAATGCCTGTATAGTCTTGACTTTATTATGTAAAGTGCCTTGTGATTACTTTGTTGTAAATTGGTGCGTTATAAATAAAGTTGAATTGAATATGCTGCCAGATATGGGAGGAAGCAAAGAGGAGAGGCAGGATTTTACCAAGGCTGTGGGAAGGGGGATCTAGCTCACATGTACTGGGCTTAGATTTACGGATGGGATCTGAGTTTTCTGAAGCATCGGGCAGTTGACGATGGTTCCGAAGAATGACTGACAGTGTGGGAAAAGTTCAAAGGAGGACAGAGGTGGAGAATTCAAACAGAGGTGCTGGTGAATTTGTTAATTTTTTCATTGTCAAAGAGCATTTAGAAGTTACAGGTGTCAGCTGAGTACAGGTGGGAAGTAGGAAGACTGGCTGTTGGTAAAGTTTATTTAATAATGAGAACAGTGTCTTGGTATTACTGTCATTGGAACAGAATATACCAAAATAGTAGTTTGATTTTGTTTAATCAACTGAATCCTTGTAGTGTAATATGTAAGTTTTGTTTTCATTTCTATGTGAATGGTAAGACCAGATTTCCTATAGAGTCTTTGGTATGTTTATATGGAGATATATTACCTTAGATGAGCCACCCAACACCCCCATATACATATACAAATATATGTATCTCATATCATATGTGTGTGTGTGTGTGTGTGTGTGTGTTTGTGTGTGTGTGTGCACTCTTACAAGAGCAGCAGCAGTGCTGGCAGAACCACAACAGGACTGGTAACGTAACTCATCACTTTACTGAACCACAGTGGGAAGTCACTGGCCACTGTATCAGAGATTATGTCATAAATCTTCTCTTGACCACTGAAAGACACAGTTAACACTCACTGTACATCTGTACACTAGTGAAAAACACCTCCTCTAACTGGTGACCCAAAGAACACCCAACCAAACAGCTGTCTGGCACATCACATAGCACTTCGTGTGGGACACCACATTTGAAGACACAGTAAAATGACCACATCTTAAAGGGCAGGGAAGTCCTTGTAGCACATGAAATTACCTAACCATTTACATTTAAATTGTTCACCAATGTGCTATATACCTGCTAAAATGAGCGATAAACTGCAAGCCTATAAACATTTTAAAGGAACCATCTACATATGCAAAGTGAACCACACACAGCCTCCAGAAAATAAAATGTATTGCAGAAACTTCAGTCATTTAGAATATAACCTGTTGACATATAGGTATGTGGGCCTAGTACTGCATTAACATGCATATGTTTGCCAGGGCCAGAAACTCTCTTTCTGTTCTCATTGTAGTTAAATTGCTATCAACTGAACAATTTCGCATGAAACACGTGAAAATGATAGCATTCAGCACTGATAGCACTTACCTGAATGGTCCACAATGCTGCGATGGTCTGTATCTCACTATGGCAAAGATAGTGGGCAGCATACACAAAAACAGCATGAATAGCAGCATAGCCAGGTAGAAATTGTTTGATCTGAAAAATAAAGTCCATAAGGGGACAATGCTATTCACCCGACTTATTGGCCTCAATATAAGATGGTATTTTTCTATGGATTCATTTTCAAAATACATGTAAGCTTTCTTTAAGTTATTAACTGTATCATGATTCACTGAGCAGTAACATGTGTTTGCAATATACACAATACAATTAAAGAGGACAATGTGGACTAAGCAACTATACAATTTACTAAAATATCTTTAGTTTTGTATATGTATTTTTTTGATTAAAAGCATGCAACATCTTATTCATGGGGTGCCTTTATTTGATACTGCATTTTAACAACTTTATTTTAAAAGACGGTAACGTGACAGTGTCTTACATATACATTTATTTATGTATACAATTTGTTTGCACTCAAGTTAATAGTTGTTTCATTAGCTTTGCAGTTTTTTGTTGACATTACAGTTGAATCTATTCCAAATCAATGACATACTGCCATTCATTCTGCTCAGATCTATATTTAAGCATTCTATTAAAGTTGTACAGGGTGAGTAAGAGCATGTTCACAAAGGACAAAATGCTCCTTGTGAATATGTTTTATGGACACTGTACATCAAGGCCTTTGTTAGCACATTCTGACTACTGGATCAAAACCTAGTACGACCACTATTGTTCTGAGCACTATTCTCTTTGAATTGATTAGAAAAAGATTGCACTGGGCAAAACAGATTAAATTGGTGATTATTGGTGAAATTTAAATGTAGCTTAAATGGGGCTTTGGTTCACAAAAGGGAAAATTTACAAAACAAAGTAGCTGTGTAACTCCGGTGGATAGCAGGCAAACTGACCAATATCCACGGTAAGGGAAACAATGGAATTGAATCCACCACTGATTCCTTTGACTGGTAACACATGTGTTCTCTAATAGTATTGAAATAAAGCAGCAGCTGGAGGAACAATGTTTATCTTAATAAATTAAAAATATCTTTTAATAATGTCGAAATCAGATATTCTGTGTCATAACATGGACATTTCAAGAATAAAATTCTCAATTTGAAGTTTAACCTGCACTGGTTCATATTTTCAGATTAACAATGGATTCAATGACTATGTCAAGGGAAATGGGGTCTGATAGCAATGAACACACACTCCGACGGGTCCTCTTTCCTTCCAGTGGTAAGGTGTTATGAACCGGTATATTACAACCGATAAGCTCCAACTGGAAATCAGTTCTCTTCTTTTAGTTGCTGTACTTCTTGTTTGACACTAGGAAAACTGAATTACTTTCTGATATTGGAACAAAATTGGTATTATCACTGACAGAAATGTAGTCTGTGTTACACACATTCAAGTGTGTCAGCACTCCATAATTATGTGCAATGGCCATGAAAAAGGGGCCTTTTTATTATCAACATTGTGTCAGTATCAGTCTCTCCCCCTGCAGAAGTGCTTTTAATAGCTCATAAGAAATGTTCTGTCAGCTCTGTGTGTGTGTGTCTGCTTGATTTTCTACCATGTCTGTGAGTAACCGATAAGGACATAAACAGCCAATAATAACCTTGTTACATAAATCTGAATGGCCCCAGAGCCTTAGACCTTTGTTCATGTGCATTTATTGTACTGCAATACTACAGAGCCACACATAAACATAAAGTCAAAAGTTGTCTCATTCTCAGAGTATGTGTGTGAGATGAAACACACGAACACACACCACACACAATGTATGTACATTTTATACAGGGCCAACACAGAGAGACATACACAGACAGACAACCACTCACACTCACCTTCACAACTACGAGCAATTTAGTCACCAGTTACCCTAACATGCATGTCTTTGGACTGTGGGAGGGAACTGGAGGAAATCCACACAAACACGGGGAGAACATGTGTGGACTTTCACTCAGAAACTAACGGTATAAAGTTTGAGAAAAATGCTGAGCAATTTGGATGATATGGTTAGATATCAGAATGTACTGCACCAATAATAAGATTCCATACCTGGAGGCCCGGAACACCTGCTGATGAGGAACGTTACAGGTGAGGACAGCCCAGCTCCTCAGATACATCAGACCAATCAGCTTCAACACGTTGAAAGCAGGGAGACAGGGAGAGAAAAATGCTCCCATCCTGGAGGAAAGACACGCACAGCACAAGGGTCACAGCTCATATAAAAGACATTATTTCCTGTGACTCATTTTTTCAGTTCATTAAGTTCATTGGTACAAAGCGACATTTCTGAAATGAGCTGGGGAAATACAGTGCAGAGTGTAATGGAGAGATTATAGAGGGCAACAGTCCTTTAAACAGAGTTATAGGGGTGGTCAGCACCAGCCAGACTTAACTCTGAATTAGATCCTCTATTACACACACACTAACAAATCTCTGCTGATACAATGGAACTGCATAGGAGGATGTCCTCAATGGTTCAGACTCACCAGATCATTCCTTGGTTATAAATCAGGTGTAAAACATTCTCTGCTATTTTGAATTCTCCATACTCCGGCTGAGGAAAGACAAAAGGAAGCATAATTGTAGCTTTACTGGTGATTCTGTTTTCAACAGTTTCAGCCAAAAGGTCTTAAAACAAGGAGAGATCCTGTGTGACATGTACAATTTATCTGGCCCAAAAAGACTTCAGCTGATGTAAGTACCACAACTCTTATTCAAACACTTTTCATTGCTTCCACCATATTTCACTGCATTTCTCCCTTTGCTATTGTTATAACTCTTCACACATTCTGGCAGTATTGCAGTTTTGCTCCTACTCAACCATTAAGCTGACACCACAGCTCAGCCTCAGCTGATTTCTTCAAGAAGTGCATTTTTCTTGTTTTATGATTTTTATTGGCATATTTTGGTGCAGTAACTTACTGTATACAGCCGTTCACTAGTAGCGAGGAAAATTCATTCTGACAGCTGCCACAGTGACATTAAGCAGTTTTCAGTTTAGTATCAACCTCTGAATTTGAGGTGAGGTTCAGAAAATTCTATCATGATAAGCAGCTAAAACCTGCTGATGGAGAATAACTGTCTGCTTGGACAATGGATTTACGTAATGGAAATTACAGACAAGAAAATTAGAGGTTAATGGTTTTCAAATGCCTGTATGAATTAATCAGCAGAACTGTGAGGGTGTAGAGAAACCCTCCATATAAAAACTATTGTCTCTGAAAAGTAATAAGTGATAAAATGTTACTTACAAACTTGCTCTCTAAATCCCAGCAGCAGCAGTCGCTCAGGTAGCGAACCACCAAACCTCTGATAAAGTCGATGAGCAGAATGCTGGCCACCGTGAAGATCATGTCAATTATGGACAGCTTCAGCATCTCCTGAAGGCATCATATACACACAAACATGTATTGTTAATTTATTGATTAGCTTCTGAAACTAAAAACTGCTCATATTTTCACTAATGTCTGTGGCTGTGAGATTCTGTAGTAGACCGCATCTAAAAAGATGAGCATGTTAAAAATACCTGCAGCAATCACCTTTAGGTTCCGTAGAAATAAACATCAATGGAGAGCAGTAATGCCTAATGGAGCGTACCACTAGAGAATAGAGAAGGTATCTGTATTTTCAGCTGGCTGACTGGTTGATGATTGGCCACTTTCCACCAACAGGTACATGATGGCTTGTCTTGAAATTTGTTCTGTTCCATAGAAATGTTCCACTGAGAACGAGCTGTGACCATTTTCAAATCATATGAAAGTGTTTATTGTCATGTGCAAAGTGTTGAAAACATATTTCCTTCTACAATGAAATAGCAGTGGCAGTGGCTGCAGTAGTAGTAACTAATGTGCAAATGAAATAGAACCACATATGATAATGATAATGATGGCAATAATAATAGCGACAACAGTAACAAATGCTGATCATCACAAGACTTCAGTTTGTTCTCACTGACAACACTGTAGATGTTGTCGTTGTATTCAACTCATCTAATTCTGACTGATTCAGAATGCTTTAATACTGCATGTTTCACAGACATTGAAACAGATCACAAGATAAGCTCAGTGTCAGTTAGAGTAGGGCAGTGCAATGTAAGCAAACCTGTCCGACGTAGGTCTCCCAGCACTGGTCCTGCTGAGAACGGGTGTTCTTCTCAAACAGAGCTGTTTGGTTGGAAATGGTTCTTGAGCTGCTTCTGCTGATGTTCGTAACGTCCAGCATCGTGGCAATGGTTGCGGCAGTGCTGTTGTGATACTCAGAGATCGAGATCTCAGACATCAGAGTGAATAGGCTGTCTGACTCACGCTGAGAGATGGTGGCCAGGAAGGAGCTGGGCTCTGACATGTTGCCTGGACTCAGTGGGACCTAGATGACAAGTGTAGCGAATCCATGGAATGTTACTTTTGTATAGACAACGAACAATGAGTGTGTTTACATGGACTGTAACCCGGTTACAGTCAGCCTTCTCAGGAAGGCTGATTTCTTAACCGTCATGTAAACGAGAAAGCTTTTTTTTTTTAGAGAAACCTGGTTTCCCCAGGTAGATTTGTGTTGGACAACAATAAGTTGCTTTCCACTGCAGAATTTTTGTTCACACTGTATATCAGCCGTGTTTCCCTTTTCATTTCTGCTCTGCGACATTACTCTGCGGCCACATAATGTGGAATGAAAATCTGTGAGAGCCAGGCTTCAAAATAGGTCAGAGGTGGGGAAGAAATTGGATTACTCTTCTGCTGCATGTATACGGATGGTTTCTCAAAGTAACCTAGATCATGTCCATATAACTGCAACTTTGCAATAGTAAAGGAATAGTTTACCATATTAGGAATATCTCTTGTAGTCAGAATAAAAAATGTTTTAATTTGCAGTATTTTTCCAATTTTAGACATGACAGTTTTGTACTTTATTCTGTACAAAATTTTTAAAGTATTTTTAAATTTGGTGAACATACTTTTGAAAATCGGAATCATTATCCGCGTATATACCTGCCCTACCTGACTCTATTATTATGAAATGACCACCTCTATCATAAAACTAAAAATAATAGTAGCCAGAACTGAGATGAAACAAATTGATCTCCATATTTCTGCACTTTCTATACTCACCACAGAGCTCATACTGTTGACCTTATCTAGGAGGGCAATGATGAGACTGTAAAGATTTCCCAGGTATAAAACAAGCACCCTGTAAACACATAAACAAGTACAGTTAGATCTGTGACATGTACATCGTGTAATAAACGTTGTGTCAGGCCGCACTTGTTGCAGTGATGGATCACCTGGCAAGCTGGAATCGCAGTGAAGTCCGAGGGTGGTACATTTCCAGCTGAGCCACCAGCTCAAAGGCTGATGGAGCAATCATGGTGATGAGAGACACCACCACACTCACCTGAAGGGAGGAAGCACATTGTATATTTAAACATTCCCGAAACAGCCAGTCTCTCTAAGAACTGTATTTATGGCCAAGTGGAAAGTTAGCACTGCACTGTGTCTTACTAATCTGTCACTGAGAGGTACTCAACAGTAACCAGGAACAGCTGTTTCATTCATGAACTGCATAGCAATACTAACAGGCCATCAGGCTGACTGCACAGGTTACACTCCATGGATTATGATTGGCCACCAGGTAAGCTGGGTAACTGAGCTCAGCATGCTGCTATTCCACTTTCCTCAGTATGTCTCCTCTTATCATCCTGGGAGAAATGAATGTCACCTAGACAAACCCCAGACTCTTTCAAACTACAAAGCTGAAAACCACCTAGATGTCCTTCTCACCTGAAACTGCACTACAGACAAAATCACAGTCACTCCTCTGCATTTTTGGATCACTGTCTTATCCAGCTCACTATCTCTTTCCATACTCCCACCTCAGTTTCTGTCCTAGGGAGTGCATTAACTTTAGCTTTTGTATTTATGGTTTTATGTGAGGAGCAGGTGAAGGGATCCTATGAATTATAAAAATCAAAAACCACTTTCTGTTCCTCATTTAGCAGAAAACACTTTTTTATGTCTACACGTTCACAAAGTGCATCTGTTTCCGACCAGCTCTACCATAAAACAACAGCACATGGCTAATTCGCTCTCAGTTAATCCAATCCCTATTCTCCCTTCCTGTCTCAGGCATTAAACAGCAGCTTTCAAACTTTCCCATCAATACTTTCTGCAGCAGCTGTTCCACGGGCTCTACTGATAGACAAGCTTTTACTAGACGCAAAAGCCCTGCTCATGTTCTCTGTAGCTACTTGCTGCCAGGACCACACATCAACCCGGTGACATTTATGTCTGTTAATAAAAATAATAATTTAGTAATTTAAATACAGAGTGAACTTTTAGTCAGATTAACATAACACACACCATGACTGTGACTGTCATTCAAGGTGCTCACCTGTCCCACTGGGGTTCCATGTATTGCCCAAGGACCCTTCAACATATACCTATGAGGCCCCGGGAGACAAACCTATAACCCTGTGGTCCGTTTGAGGACTGCCTTACCAACTGAGCTACAGCTGCCCCTTCACTAACAAGATGGCAGCCATCAACCAGATGGAGATGCCTGCCAACCTCATTACAGACTTCTCTCTCTTCTTCCATTTTTGCCCAACAACATCAAAATCTTGATTTTCTTTTTTCAAAAGAAGCTCCTTTGTGTCATTCAGTGTGGCGTCAGGAGGGGTCATTCTACAGAAATGGCTCTCCTCATTCCTGCTCAGTTATCTTACATACTAGAGAGTCCACTTTAAATTTCCTAAGACAGAACTTCTAGTCCTCCCAGCCAGGCCCTCCATACACAGTGTATCAGCATCAACTTACGATCTTTCATTATTGTCTCTGGTCACTGTCTCTGATGCGCAACTAAGCTTTACTGACAGCATCTCTTGGGCATGTTGATTTGGATTCAAATCATCAGAAAGTCATTGTGCAACAACTCGTCATATCATCTTGACTGCTGGAACACTGACAGGGCCACTAGTAAGATGAACAATGCAGCAGCACATCTCTTTTTTAATGAGCCAAAAATGGCTTCATTTCACACAACTCTTCTGATCTCTACCTTGCCTCCCAGTAGTTGTTCGTATCACATCAGAGCTCTGATACGCACCTACATAGTGTTCAAACAGACAGCCTAAACACAAAGGGTATCTGGCGGTCTCTCCACTACAGTACATATACATTTATATGTAAATGTACTAAAAGCTTGATTCAGTATGTAGTTTTAAATCCGAATAAGCGCACACACACACACACACACGTTTGTACAGCGTTATTTGTGAGGACAATCATTGACATAATACAATCCTTAGCATCTTACCTTAACCCTAACCACCACAACTGGATGACCCTAAGTCTAAAAATCCCTTTCAAAAATTGTGAGGACCTGCCAAAATGTCCTCACTTTACAAAAATGTCCTCACTCTTTTGGTTAAAAAAATTATTTGGTCCTCACTGAGTATGTCGAACAGTCACACACTTTACTGCACAAGTGTCTGTGAAGTGTGTGAACCTTAGACAAGGTACCTGTACTGTCAGAGGAAGAACTATGTAAAATACTCCCTTTGTGTTCTCACGAAGGAAGAGAATTCTGAACATCCTGTGCAAACACACTTTTCAACCAAGACAGAAAAAGAAAAAAAAAACTCTTTAGTCAAATTCTGTGTGTCTACACACTCAGAAGATCCACATAATTGTAAAATGTTGATCAAAAGGAGTTATTTTCTCCTTATCTATTCAGGGTTGCAATGCATGACTCAAACGCTGATCTGGTCATGGAATCATCAGGCTGACATAACAGCAGCTTCTTTAAAGTAAATGACTCCTTGCACTGACTCTCAGGTCTCCACTTTCATTGATTCTTGGTCCTGTCTTGTACGTTGGATAATCTAATCAAACTAATGATGATGAAGCTGATTATGTCTTCACTGTTTTGTTACCTCATTCTTCTCCCACAGCGTCAGCTCTGGCTTCTCCTGCTCCAGTTTCTGAGAACGGTCCACGACAAAGTAGATAATGTAGATGCTGCCGGCCAGAAACAGCAGCACCAGGATGTTGGCTAAGATACGCAGACTGATCAGAACTGCCCTGAAACCAAAAGAAACACGCTGATCAGACATCAGGCACATGTATCCTGTGCAGTCTTTAGTTGTAAGAGTTCTGCTCACTGTTTTCTCAATGCCATGATGACATCTAAACAGTGACAGATAAAATCGATCCAATTGTTTATCCAATTTTAATATATCCTGTCAATCTAACATCTAAAATCTAGACTTCTAGTGATTTAACTTACATAACAATGAATACATAAGCTGTGGACGTTTAATGTGCTGGGTGCTAAAAACTGGTGGACTGGTGAAGCCACTATCTGGATGTTTCCGCTGATGTAATGATAGGACCACTAATGAAGAACATGCAAAGATAGCGACGATTACACCTACAAGCTGGTCTCCTTCTTCTTTTCCTGCTCTTCAACAATGGCTTCCTGTGCAGAAAAAAACATGTGGTACTGTGTGTAAAGGGATGTATCACATTCATGCAAAAGTGGAAAAGAGCTGTCCCTACGAGGAGGCTGACTAAAGCTATATAGAAGTGTAACTGGATCTGGTTTGTCCATATGTATCTCTGACCCTGATGTTATTGACGATTGCAGCTCCTTTGCTCTCTGCAGCTTCTGGGTTTCCTATCAGGTAATCCCAGGCACAGAACACTCTCCAGCAAAATGTGAAGTTCTCATCAGAGGCACTGGCCAGGCTTAGACGGGAGTTCTTTGCCATTCTGCAGGAGAATCATTATTCAGTACATGTTATTAAACTGTGCAATGTATTATCACAGCAACAATTTTAGAATGGTGATGTTGCCAGGTTAGTTGACCAGTTGCTCACTTCAGTTCAGAAATATTCATGATACACCCTAACCAGATGGCCACTTTTTGGCAAAGTGCTGTGACTGGAGACTACTAGCATTGTCACCAGATGGGATAATGCTAGCACTAGATATTAACAATATGTATTTATTACTGTCTCATAATTGTGTACAAACTACGACACATTGGGGCTGGACACAGCAGGTTAAAATAAAAGTGAACAGTGCAACACAGCTAAAAATTCTACAGTTGCTCTGTGTCTCTGGGTTGGATCAGGTTGGCTTGCTATAAGGAATTTTAAAAAATCCTTAAAATTCAACATGAAGAAATATTTTTTAAAATATACTTTGCAGAAAATCAGCAATAATAATTATAATAATACATAATAATAATATTAGACCATTTTAATATTATCTTAGTTTTTTGCTAAGGCCGCTTTTTAATGAGATTTTTGACGTGTGACAAACTGGTTAAAATAACATAATAAAATTACATCATCATAAAATAATTATGACATCAGTATAAGTTGTAAAAAGCATAATGATTACTTTCTTAACAGAATGATGAAACTGTAGGCAAAGACAGCCATCCCAACCAGGAAGTAGGCGAGGGGCAGACGGTACCCAGCACTGCCAATTTTCCTCACACTGCCATAGTAACCATAGAATAACACAGAGTACTGCAGGTAACCCTATGAAGAGCAAACACACATGTTCACAACAAACGCTAAGCACCTCATCCGTCCTCTGAATGTATGAAACTTGTGGAAGCCAAGGTCAAGGAGGCAGTGAAGTAATGTTAATCCTCCTTTGTCTAAGTAATGTGCTATTGATAAAACCATAAAAAGAAGAACAGGCTTGCCCCAAGAGACCAGATGGTGTCCAGGTCCTGGGCTGAAGCCAGATGCTCTTTGGGGATAGTTTTACTCCTTGTTGTTCCAAACGGAGCTCCAGCCAGCAGCTAATAAAAGATCACAGACCAATTCAATGCATGATAAAATTGTTCGCCAAAGACCGATCATTTACTGGATAAACGCAGTTTAGAAAATACAGAGACAGAGAAAATCATTGTTATTGTTGTTGTTACGGATTCTTCCTTACGTCTACTAGTCCTAGACGCTTACAGCTGAAAACATCTCTATGTTGTTAAAACATGCTTGGAGAGGTGTGCTATTACTTTATGTGCTGGTAGCTAACGCAAAATAATTAAAACTAGTCAGTTTTAAAACTGATGGATGAAAGGTTAGGACAAGTCAAAGACAAAGGGAGTGAAAGATACAGCAAAATAAATGAAGGAATAAGATTAGGCATTGCGAATGATCAATCATGTCTTGGAAAATTGCTTGTGTCTACATGTCAGCGACAGACATAAATCCTGTCCACACTTTGAACTTTAACTGCACGAGCTGATGCTGCTGCAGACTCACCCAGATACGGTACAAATGATGACCACTTTTTTAGTTAGCACTTGAATGACCCAAAATTTGAGCAGTTTCAAATATTTTTATTTTTATTTGCCATGTGTTACATAAAACAGGGCCAATATGTTTCTAAGCATGAATATTAGGGATCCAATTTGTGCCAATTAGTTTCTGTACAGAGCATCTAAATCATCAGCTTCTGGGCCAACAATTTACTTATGATTCATGTTGTTTTTGTTATAATAACTGTGTCAGAGACTTGCTGACCTCTGGCAGGACGATGAAGGCTCCAGTCATGATGGTGAGGACAATGTTGATCCCAAACAGCCAGCGGAGAAAGATGAAGTAAGAAGCTACGCCTGATCCAAAGTGACCTCGACATAACAGAGAAAAAAGTGATAACTTCAAGTACAGGCAGCCATTAAGCAATTACAGTTATCCAGAGTAACTTACAAGTAAGTAACAGCAAACACAGATGCAAGTCTGGAGTCTGGTTCGATCCCTGGCTCCTCTGGTCACATGTCAGAGTGTCCTTGAGCAAGACACTGAACCCCACTTAGTTGCTCCCAGTGAGTGTCGGCCAGCTGCATAGCAGCTCCCCCATCGGTGTATGAATGTGTGTGTGCGTGTGTGTTTGAGAGTGTGAATGGGTAGATAAGAGTACCAACAGGTAGAAAAGCGCTATATAAGTGCAGATCATTTACCATTTTACATGCATGTGACACCACATTCACAAATAGCAGATGCTGTAGTTCACAGTTAATCTTACCAAAAATCACACCACCCATCTTTACAAATGTTACTTTACAAAGATTAAACTGCTGATTACATTTGTAGAACATGTTCCTAACTTACTTTCAATTTTCTTGATCCTCACTTCCCAGGGAATGAAGAGAACCACAATGTTGTAAAGTAGACGGGAAAGTTTCTTCAGCAGCTACAGGAGGAGACACAGATTCTGAAGAGCACTGAAAAAAAAACCTCAGACAGTCACACACACGTCCACAATGGACAATAATCTTAACGTTGAGCAGTGGTTTGAAACTGAGACATGATGGATTCTGTGTTTAAATCTCAAACAGTGGCTCTTTATCATTTCAATTCTGTCACTCTCGTAGTTAAACATGAGGGTCATTGTAAGGCTTTCTCTTCTAGTAATCGATAGTTTCAGAACATTGTCTCACAGATGTCAAAGTTTGAAGCTGTTTTACTTTATTTCTTATCAGTTGAGGGTCACATGGATGCAAATGTCTTCCACCCTATCACCAACACTTTTCACCACAGTCGCACTGCTGTTGTTCTTCTCCATGCTAATCTCCTCCTCCATCCCCATCTGCAGCTTCTCATCAATGTCTTTTAAACTTATCTCTGGGTCATTAAATCAGATTTAAACTGCAGAAGACAAACCCAGGACAACAATTTCTGCACCAAGTTTTCTTGCAGGTGTAAAGATCATTTTTCAGGCTTTGTATAACTGCAATGTGACTGATGCCAGTGCAATTCATGTAAGTTATCCAGATTAAGGCCAATAAAAGCTGTTATGAACATTGTACATTCACATCAAACATAATTACCTGGGTAGCATGATGACGACCTGCAGAGATGCATTTGAGCAGTGGTGTTTAGTGTTACTGTTGCTGGGGAAATGTCGACATAAAGCTACAGCAATGTAATGATGAAGATGTATAGTGGCTTTCTAGCCTGTGGAAAAGGAAAGTTGTGCAACTTAAACCAGCTCTGAGGTGGCTTTAGCAAAACACCAGCACCAAGCTCGCACCGGCTGGATTTAAGTAAAGGATTTGCAGTTATCAGGGAGCTGCTACCAACATGCAGGAGACTCCAGATCATCAGGACATCTGTGTTTTCCACATCTCCCAGGAACAGCTGAAAGCTTCCCTCACTGCTATTGTGGTGATTTGTCTAGCAGTAAAAAAAGAACTAATCTCCATTTGGTCATTTAAGCATTAATTGATTTAATATGTTGTACTACCCAGACCTTATTAAGATACAAGATGTGACTGTGCATAGCTTTTCAAATTTATGATGTGATGATCAAATCAAAATTGAGATGCGATCATCGTTAATCAAGATAAGGTCAGATACACCAGTGATTAAAATTTTTTGGAGCCAAACTACAGAATTAATAACTCATCAACAGACTGCTCAGTAATGGGTCTGAGGAGACTGAACATTTAATTAAACTCAGCTATAACAACAGACTATAAATTCCGTCATGCTGCTGCTCCACAGCTGCGTAGCTCTCCTCCTCTCTGCCTGTCTTCCTGCCTGTATGTGTGTATATGTTATTCAGATTGCCATAATAAGAAAGTCATCTGCAGTAAAGTATGATCTGTGTATGTTCGGCCCGCAGAAGGAGAAAAGCCCTGTTCAAATCAATGATTAGCAGCTTATATAAACTTATTCAATGTGTTTAATCATTTAGGCTTAGGTCACGGTACTGCAGTGCAGTGACATAACACAAAGAAGCTCCTCTCAGCACACAGTCAGAGAGAATAAACTGTCCTGGCTGTACAGTATAGGGCGTGTATAGAAGAGCCATCCATCCATCCACTATCTATCTATTTGTAACAGGGCTGCCAATGACAGACAAAACATACGAACTCCACACACAAAAGCCACAGCCGGCCATGTGGTTTGAACTGAACAACTTTCAACTCTAAAGTAAGAGTCTGAACCAATCCACCAAAATCTATAGCACCAACATTGATGACTATACAATACATGTTCTGAGCCATCTTTGTAACTTTGGCCATAAAGGCTTTAGTTAATTTTATGTTTTTGAAAACTGTAGGTGGACTTTGCATGTGGTTAGGACTACCACCTCACAGCTCCTCAGTACATATCTACTTGTGACTGATGTCTTTCTGTGTGGAGTTTGCGTGGGCTCCCTGTGCTTGAGTGGGTTTTCTCATGGTACAGTCCAGAGAGTTAAATGTTAGCTTAAGTGGTGACTATTAATTGCCTTTACGTGGAAATGTAAGTGTGAATGGTTGTCTGTCTGTGTATGTCTCTCTGTGTTGGCCCTGAGAGAGACTGGAAACCTGTCCAAGGACCCTGCCTCTGACCCAATGACAGCTGGGATAGGATCCAACCCCCCAGTGACCTTGAACAGAATCATCTGTCAAAGATAATGGATGGAAGTGGACTTTAAAGCCAGAGTCAGTATTACCACATGTAGAAGAAAACACCTGTGAGTGTAAATGATTGGATGACTAATGTCCGTACATCAGCTCCTGCAGTCTGGTAACCTCTGGTTCTGGTCAGTTGGCCCTCGTACTTCAGAACAATC
Source organism: Channa striata (assembly GCA_033026295.1). Classification (NCBI taxonomy): domain Eukaryota; kingdom Metazoa; phylum Chordata; class Actinopteri; order Anabantiformes; family Channidae; genus Channa; species Channa striata. The sequence continues at coordinate 912,316 of CM065171.1, forward strand.
TCTCTGGCATGCCTGGGAAACACACATATATGCAAGTGGAAGATCACTAAGTATAACATGTATCTGTGTCAATATGACTTTCATTAAACACAGAAATATAAGAGGGGAAAGAAAACACTCTCCCTTTGTGTTTTATTGTTTATTTCAGTGTCAAGCAGTCAATGATGTAGAATATGAGGTGAAAATACTCATAGGGAGATGGATGGGATTTCTTCATGCAACCTTGCCCTTAAGTTACTTTCCCTAAACGCAATGTTTGTGTGTATTAAAAATTGTCCATATAGCGCCCAATGGTGACGCCAAAGGATGTACAAAATAGAACAGCGTAACTTAACTTAGAAATGTAACTTTATTATGTAAAGTGCCTTGAGATGACTTTGTTGTAAATTAGCGCTATATAAATAAAGTTGACTTGAATTATAATGTCATTATTTGACGCTGTGGGATAAGAACATGGTGTGCAGTTACAGCATGTGTAGTAAAATCAAGCTGCTGTCTGAATGTGCATGTGACTGTTTTTGTTTGTTTGTACTGCTTCTTCCTGTTTGGTTCTGAGAATCTTGAGGTGGGCCAACCCAGTCTCTCGATAGGACTTAATGACCACAGACATCACGGCGACCATAGACATTTACTGCTGTAAAGGTGGATTTTTTACGAGGTAGTACAATTTTAGGACACTTTAAGGAGGATAGGACCTCGCACAGCTTCAAAGAAGATGGGGCCAACTGATCACTTGGGATGAGCAGCGGGGACAGTGGGAAAGGTTTTTGTAGGTTTTTGATGTCTTATGATAGGTAATGGTGGTAGGTACGTGTTTGGTATTGTCAAATGTAGTCAGGACATCAATTTACCAACAGCATTATTTAACTTTTTAAATTGTTGTGGTGATTAAGACAATCCTAAAAACTTAGTAAAGAATAGGAAAACATCGTGGTCACTTCATACACTGATGTATTTATATGGAAGCAAAAGTAAAATTATATTTCCATTGCATCATACAGCCAGCAATTTCACTGCTGCCACAGTGTCAAGCACTTTAGGGATGTGTGACCATAGTGACTAAATCAAGCCTGTGGACTGAGGATCAATTTTTTATGTGCTTCCTTGAATGACTCATCTAAATCCAAACAATGCATATTTCATATTGTCATTATGCTGAATATTTTCAAATCCCAACGCAAATTAATACTATTAGTCGATTTTTTTCTAAAAGCAGTCACAGCAAACAGGTCCCATTAAAGTAAATAGTCTGAAGTGATTCTATAACTTTACTGTCATTAAGACAGTGAAGTGGCTCACTGAAAAAGATTCAGAGGGCTATGAGCCGTGTATGAATCAATGAAGACACCTAATATGCACCTAATACACACTCCTCACCCTGGGAAAGTGACTTTTACTGTTGTGGAAGAGACATGCTCATATTATGTGATATCATGTCGGGGTTAGAATCACAACTCCAGCCAGAATTTAACAATAAATGTAGATAAGAAATCACTGATTTTTTGAGGTAAAATATGAGCTGTTATCGCAGAGGGAGTAATCACAGACATTCAGGCTGAGATTAAAGTGTGTGAGTGTGAAAATGCAGACTTGCATCCCATCCCTGATGGTGGTAATAAAACCTGTGCGGTAATAACAAACTGCCCATATAAAACCTGTTATCCATGGCACATACTCAGCACATCTCAGAAGCTCTTCATCTACTCCTTCTCTGGCTCAGCCTGTGCTCTACAATCTGTTTATTCATGTGTTAGAACACAGCCAGTGCAATGTTGTGTGACTCCCATGGTTCATGTGTCATTTTGACACCACGCTGGATTTAGCAGCAGTGCCGTTTCTGGTAAATAGCAAGAATGTGGTAAAAGGTTGTGTAATATTGAAAATTTAGCATCAATCACTTTAAAACCCGCTGTGTGACATTTGCATGTCTCTGTCTTCTGCATGATCTATGATACAGCTCTGTGTGGCTGTAGGAGCAAACATTTACAGCATGCGACAAAACGAAACAATCAGCACAACAAATTCTTCCATGAGCCTCCAAAATGTAAACGAGAATTCTCTATCACAAACCCTGTCTTCTAAAAAGTCCAACACTCAGCATGAAATCTAACAGAAATGTAAAGGATTGTTTTTTATCTACACAGTGAGGAATACTGTCAAATTATTCATTGTTGTGTGGTATATCAATAATTTGTTTCCATATCAACACATGGACACTAAAGCACACAAAGAACAATTATGTAACTTATACATGATTTTCCCTTTTCTCCAGAGAATTTAATCACGTTCGTATTTTGACTTTACAGACAGCTGAACTTTTTCTCAAAATATGGAGAAACAGCTAACCTCATATTAAACAGGAATTACCCTGAATTGGGAAAAAAATCAGGGAGGTCTTTCTCTGATATATTTAGTGAAACATTAAAAACAGAAAACTACATTATGCGACTTATGGGAAACAATTAATTAATTATCTGTCATTATCTTAACCACTTATCCTGTCCATGGTCATTGGCGGCTGGAGCCTGTCCCAGCTGTCACTGGGTGAGAGGCAAGGTCCACGCTGGACAGGTCTCAGGTCTGTCTCAGGACCAACACAGAGAGACAAACACAGACATGCAGCAGAACCAGACAGTTTAAACCAGCGATGTTTCTTTATACTTCGTGTTTAACTCACAACAGGGCTGTCAGTATATCGTCCAGATCTTTGTTTTTTTTTGCCTCGTAATTATTGTAAAACTAATTAATTCTGTTTTAGTCCTGCTCAGGAGCAGTAAATGGAATATGGATTAAGAAAACTAAATCAGTTTTCCTATTATCTTTAACACTGGCAAGCCTTTGATAAGCCATATATTATTGTTAGGCCCTGAGCTCACTGAGAGTTTTTTTTCAAAGATGTTTTGGAACTTTCAATTTCAAGGGCTACAATCTTTCAGAAAAAAGTGTAAGAACAAAATCAGAAAAACAGTATTATTATTATTATTATTATTATTATTATTATTATTATTATTATTATTATTATTATTATTATTATTATTATTATTGTTATTGTTATTGTTATCATTATTATACTGTATTGAGAGCTTAAACCTGAATTAGTGTAAGAGAAGAATACAGAATTTCTCAGGAACTACATTTCAGGAGTTCGAAATGATCCAAATCTCAGTTTTAATGTGTCTGTAGGAAACAATTTAGATAAAGGTGATAACATTTGTTTTAATGTTCCTTTCCTCTGGGTATGGCTATGTTTAAGCCATTAAAAGGATAAGTCCCAGGTTTGGAAACAATTATAAAAGAGCTTAGGTGTGAGACAATGTTTTTATGTTTTGAATATTACGAAAATCCCCTTACTTCCTTAGTTAGTTAGTTTGTGCATAATAAAAAGGCTTTTGTTTTGCTCTAAACTGCATGTGATGAACCATTTGGTATTAAAGGACAAATATGTTTGGAGATAGTAATAATTACTCATGCAACACATTAATGTTATCAATTCTTGAATGTAAATTATTGTAGGGATCTTCAGTTAGTTTACCCATTGAATGCAATGGGTAATTCTTACTTCAAAGTTTAAGAAAGCATATTTGATTGAAAAACAATAAAACATTATAACAGTATACGGTACTACAACAGGCTTAGATGGATGAGCTGCTGACTCATTCACTTTAAATTCTCTAAGATTTATTTCCAGAGCGCTTTTATGTGGAAAAGGATCCTTGCTCTATACGAAGTGTGTGCATTTTTAAAAACTGTACAGGATTGCATGCATTCAAAGTAAAAACAATAAAAGCAGAGGGCTACTTTAGAACTTTGAGCTTGCGTCTCATTGGCCAGGGTCTGGTCCGAATGTTGGCGATGATCTCCTTCTGGTACTGAATGTTCTGGAACATTTCCTCTGGGTCGTTACTGTCCACTCGTTCATTTTCTTTATCTTCATCATCTGAGGAGCTGCAGGGTAAGTTAAGTGGATCATAAATAAGAGCCTCGTGCTTTACATTCTAAAGAGGACAAAACTTAAAGACTATCAGCGAGATTGCGTTTGGTGGGAATCTGAGATTTAAATATGTGTCACTTTGAAAAGCAATCTTCATAAATGTTATCAAGGTGTCATTGTTAGTTTGTTTACACATTCCAAGTCACATTCTGTGTTTGATATTTAGATGGGACTGTTTCCTCATGGCAGCTGGTATAAGTGGGTTAACTTCTCTCAGTGAATAGTTCACATACAGGAGGCTCCTTTTTACACACTGGCAATTTTGTTTGCAAGGCAGTTTTATGTCTTAGTTCAAAATCCATTTTGCTATGGTAGAAAATGTCTGTTTATTGTGCAATGTTAGTTAAACACTATGGTTAATCTTGTCAGTTGTTAATTAGTTTCATCATTGACATAAAGAACTAATGATATACTTATCTGTATGTGAGAATAATTTTATATAAATTTGGGAGCTTTTTTCTTTGCAGATCGAAGCATGAGCAGAAAAAGCTCCATTGACATGTGATTATTCAGAGCACAGTATTTTGTGTCTGAAAACATGTCTGAAGGGATTTTTTTGAAAATTTAAGTTCATAAATTTTGATAAGAAAATTAAAGACCTGATGCAGAGATAGCACATCTGCATTATGACAAAATCTTCCCTCTGACCCCTTGCCGTGCAGCTTTATGAAATGTATTTGCACAAATATAACTTCACACAAATTAAGTGATTCATTTTATTGCAAGACATAAATGAGGTGCATAAATTATAATTAGCGTACAATTATATATACATTTACAAACATTAATTTGTGAAAAATTAAATAATTAAGTTCAATCTAATTTACTTGAGGAATGAAGAGTCAAAAGCTCAAACCTGGAATTTTTGTTGTGAACAATTGTGCATTTCCGAAATGCTAACATATTTTATTTGACATATAAAATCTAAATTGTCTTGTCTCATAGCTTCTCCAGCTAATTGAGTGACCTTTGAGTTATGTAAATTAGATGGATTATTAAAAAGAAATGCAAATAAAAAGACAAAGAAACCAGGCAAATCTATCTTTACATAAAGGATACAGTTAGCGTGTCATCTCCAAATAATAATGTGAGCTTCATTAACATCAAGTTGTTAAAATTAAACCAAGTTGTAATTATATTAATAATAATAGTAATAATAATAATTTGAAGAAATGCAATTGTTATGATTTGTTTTTAGGAGTGTTGATTTATATACAGCAAATTTGTGTCTTTAGAGAACCATTTTAATCTATGTACTCAAATCATTGGTAATACATTCAGATTAAATTTACAAAGAACAATTTCCTGATTATTAGGTTTAGAAAATGACTAATTGTAAAACCCACAGGATGTCATTTAGGTAGGACAAAAGCCATGAGTGTGATGGACAGAGACAGGGAGAGTAAAAAAAAATCTTTGTAGACTAATAAATTGAGATGATCAAATGAAGGGGCAGAGAGCAGACTTACCCCTGCTGGTGGTCCTGGTAGGCTGAATAAATCCTCCTGGAGTTTTTCCTGATGCTCTTGTGTCTCTTTGCTCCAGACAGAGTCCTGCTGCTGACCAAAGACTCAGACACTGTACTCATGCTGACTCTGCTCCAAGTGCATGCAGGTCAGTGTGTGACGAGAACCAGTGTGTGCTGGAGCAACCTGCTGATCTGGAGCCTGGAGCTGAACTGTAGCCACACAATGAAGTAGTACACACTGAAGCACATTCGCTCATCAGTCCAATCAAAGCCAGACTGAGTGCTTAAAGGGACAGCAGCCACAACAGCAGACACCTCTTCCCTCAGGTTTCATTTGGGCGGTTTTTACATAAAGGTATTCTGAAACACAAGTTTGGAAACAAAAGTTTGGATCTCCTTATCTGACAAAGAGAAGAGAAACAAAGTATAAATAAGTTGGTACAAATTAATTACATGACAAAGTCATTATTAAGCAAACTTTTGCACTTATTTTACTTTTCTTTAGATGCACTCAGTTTAATCAATCCTGACAATGAACAGTTGTAGCTGATCATTGTCATTATGTTAAGAGAGTAAACCCATCTTTTCAACATTTCAAAATAAGGGGATGCAAAAGTTTTGCACCAAACTGTATATAAGTAATACGCTTTTTTTTAAGCTTTATACATCTGCATGAAGCGTTTTGTCCTGCAGTAATAGTGCTATGTCCTTATGTTCACTTGGCTTCTGCCTGTTCAGTTATAAGTGAAGCTGAGGAGCAGTAGGATCATAGAGCTGAATGAGACCTTGAAGCCTGGCAGCTGTCTGAATTTTATTTTAATTGGTGCTGTTTAACTGGACTCAGAGGAGGACATCTGACCAATGTCATCCTTCATGCAGACCAGTGAAATCTACAGATGGACAGCCTTGATGTTTAACTTGTATCCCTCAAATGATTCAACTGCAAGAAGGCATCAAAGCATCTGTTAACACATTAAGTTTTAGACATAAGTTACTACTCTGGTAGGAATAATAGCAGCAGCACTTGAATTCAGCAGTAATGTCTGATTACTAAACCCTCGTTTTAAAAGTTACTAGAGATAACAATAATCTTCTGTGACAATGACTGTGTGCATGTTCCTTTAGTCTGACTTGAATTTAAAAGCACAGTAGGAAGTTAGAGGATTTCCAGGCCTTTATATCTTTTAGGCAGACTAGATGTTTGACTAACTGATCTGTTTCATATAGGTCATAGATAAATATAGTTAGCTGTCATCTGCATAGCAACATACCTTTAATAACAGAACTAATAATGTTGCCTAAAATAGAAATATAAATTGAGAAGTAACAGTAGTAGTACAGAACCCTGTGGAACTTCATAACTTCGCCTGCAAGATTTCATTATTAGCATTAAACAATTGGGATCTATTTGATAAGATTTAAACCAACTTAGTTTCTTTGATGTTAATGACGCGTTCCAGTCTCGGTAGTAAAATATTTGGTCACTGGAGTCAAGGTCTAACAGGACAAGTAGATAGACAAATCCATTACCCAAAGTAAAGAGAAGATCATTTGTGACTTTGACCAGTGCTGTTTCTGTACTATGATGTACTCTAAACACATTTTTGGTCAAGTGAATGTCAGCAATTATAAATTCTTTGAATATCCCACTAGACACAGTGTTATTTAGCTTCTGCAGCTGTATTTCTCACAGTTACATGGGCTAGTTTTTCTTGGCTTGATTGTGTCTTGGGGACTTCTTGTTCACTTATGAGAACTTCTATTTTGTACATATCTAAAGACCAAGCAGACCAAAGAGATCTGCAAAAAATGTAATTGACCTCCACCAACCTGGCCTTATGTTATTTAGGGGTAATGCTTTGGTTGTTATTGTAGCTTAATGTCACATTTGCTGTCCACTGGTTGATTTCCGTTCTTCTTTTTGTATCTATCTGTGCAAGGCTCAGCAGCCATTAGAGTTAAATATTGATTATTAACCATATTTACAGTAAATTACAAAATTGTGTGACAACAGAATCTTTGCTCAAACCCCCTGAGAGGAGAACAGTCATTTCAAAGTGCATTTTTCTTGTGAAAGTGATATGATGAGAGCTTTGCTCCTACTGTTTGAAGCTGACAGTCCACTCTGAATTTCTAAAATAGAACGCTGGCATCATATTGACCAGTTGAAATGAGATTGTGAAGACAAGAAATGGGATAATGGATGTTAAAATTTGATTCAGCTATAGAGCTTGAATACAGCATTTTATTGCAGCATGTTCTATGGTTGATGCATTTGTCACAAAAATAAAAACATAAAACATGGACCACTTCAAGGGTAAAGAGAGCACCCTCATCACACTATTCCCTCTAACGTCGAGCATTGCCAGCAAGAAAAAAAAGGTCATCATAAAGTCAGACATTTATGCCTGTTTCTAAATTCAAAGTAGATTATCTCTGAAATTGACCAAAATAATTTGCCTGCCTATCTAAGGGCTATAAATGTATACTATATTTAGAAGTTTTATAATATAAAAAACATTCTTGTTTTTGGCTTTAGCTGCTAAACTATTTAGTGATCAATTGCTAAGTATATTAAAAGCTTAATCAATGCTTTCATATCACTAAGGGCATTAAAACTATGAATGAACACATATGGAATTATGTAGTGAAGAAAAAATACTCAAAACATGTTTTATATTTTAGCCACCCTTTGCTTTGATTACTGCTTTCACTCTTGGCATTTTCCCGATCTGCTTCATGAGGTCGTCACCTGAACTGGTTTTCACTTCACAGCTGTGTCTTGTAGGGGTTTATTTGTGGAATTTCTTGCCTTAATGGGGTTTAGAAAATAAAGGAAAAGTTTTGACCGGTAGTGTACATATGTATTTCAGATGTATATCATGATTTCAAAATGATATAGTAGTTTTGCTGTCTAACATTGACAGATATATTAGCTAGCTATTTGAACCAATGCAATGAAAAGGGAGCTTAGTCAGCAATTTCAGCTTAACCTATGTTGAGGAGCTTCTGGTGGTGAGAATCTAAAAACATTAGAGTGGGAATATAAGAAGCCAAAACGAGGTTCCTCCACTGGGTGGCCAGGCTTAGCATAAAAAAACAACATCCTCAGAAAATAAATGACATTATTTTACCTTTTTGGGGTAGAACGTTTAATCCCTGGGGATGTATGCTCCAGAAGGCCGTCCACCTTTTTCACCTTCACACTGGGTACTTTTTGTACCCTTGTGGTAATAAATTACTAATGATAATTGCATAATTGATGTAATAACTGTTATAGCAAATGTTCATATACATAAATCTAGTTGTGAAACTGTAACTTAACTGAATTAATGGTAGGTATATGTGCCTTTTAGTGTTTGGGAACAAATATGCATCTTATTTGCCCTCAAAAAGCTACACCTAGTTACTTTAAGGTAAAGTAATTAGCCTTAGGAGGTTCACTGGTGTAGATTGTACCTTTGGAGACAATAATGGACTCCTACTATAGCACTGTTTTTGAGAGTCCATTCACACACACACAGTCAGACACCGATGATTCTCACACACCTGTGATCCTCAAAAACACACACACTCACACACTGATGGCGATGGCCTTGGGTTTAGTGTCTTGCCCAAGGACACTTTGCTTGTAGCAAGGAGGGACTGGGGATTGAATCCAACTGTAATGAATAAATAAGTCTCAATAAGGAGAGTGCTTTTGCAATGCCCCAGTAACTAGTTTTTAGTTAAGGTTAATAGTTTTAGCCAGGTGTTGTGCCTAAACAGACAATAAAAAAATGAATAAAAGTGTAACTGTGCATTGAACTGCACCATCCTATACTTTAGTGGAGAGGGAAAAACAATGGTAGCATTTAACACACAAAGATTATCACCAGAATTCAGTCACAACACCATTCCCTAGAAAAAGTATTAGTGTTTGCAGTTAAGTTACACATAAATATATGCAGAGAGGGATGCCACAAGAGTTATAGAATGACTTTGTGTTTTACAGATTCCCTCTTGTTTGTAGTGTTTGTGCCAAGTATGACCAAACATAGCCAGGAAAGAATATTGTGATATGAGTGATGTAAGACGGTAGTGACAGGATTTAGAACTGTTCCTTTAAATTAGAAGAAAATGCAAAATTTTGTCAGCTGTTGCAGTTTTTTGCTATATTATCTCTTTAACAGCATCATCATCTTGTAGTTAGACAACAGATTAAAAAGCAAACAACACACTGGGAACAAATTAATGTTCATTAGAATTAGCATTTATTGCTTGACACTAATGCAGATGCATCATTTATGTATGAGGCAAACCTGCTGTATTAAAGTAAATGAATTCATTCGTAATAAAATCCAGCTGAGAAATGATTGGTGGAACGTTATAGCAGAGCTGTGCAAAAGCTTCTGTAAAAATAAATAAGATAATAGAACAAAATCAATAAAACATACCAGCAACTGATCTTATATGTTCATATTGTTTGGCAGGGCCCCTTAAGCAGTTACATTGTGACTAAAAACACCTAAATATCATCTGCACCTCTGAGTACTGTGTGCAGACTAAAGCAGAATCTGCCAGAGCTTTATTGCAGCTTTTCAGCGCTCTCTGGTGGCTAATAGATTCAATGCTTAGCATGCTTACTCGTTCTGAAATGAACTTCCCTTAAGGAGAAAATATGTTTTAAAAAACTGAAGGGTTTTGATAGAATAACTGGATAAACACCTTAAAGATGAACTTAACGTTATGCCCCACACAGGTTCAGAAAGCCATTAGAAACCCTTTCTGCAGGGGCCGAACACTGAGTTATAGAGTACACTACACTTAAAGTGAGGCGCCTCTATTTTCATACACCATTTTCCACATTTACCAGCTTAGTAGTATGTTATTTATTTGCTTACTTGCTAACTTTGTTGAGGCATCTGTGTTTTTTATTTCTCCATATAGTGATATATGATGCATACAGTATAATTTACTTGTGTCTTCTTACTCCGATGTCTGAATGGTTCCTAAGATTTATGTAGCAATTTGTGCGACTTGGGTAATTTGATAGTAATGCAAAAGTATTAATTTCTTTGAAATTGGGCACCAGTTCTTCTGAGCTGAACCAAGCTATGATTAAAATATTACTTGAACAGTCAATGGTCCAGACGAGAAACAATAGAACTAAGTAAACAATAGAATTTGACCCAAGATCAGTCTTTCGTCATTAGTTCTTTACCGTTTCAGTGACTTTGTCTGTTTCTCTGAAGAAAGACGAACCCAAAACCAGTTCTTTTCAATTATTTATTAATCTACAGCTACAGAAAATATAGATAAATGTGAGTATGCATATGGATGTATGGAATAAATGAATAGACAACAAAACATGAAATAACCAATTCTAAGTAAACGGATAAATGAACCAGGTATGCAAGTGTGTGTGATAAATTTGGGCTAGAGGAAAGGAGCCTAGTCACTGTTTGCCTTTAAGTAACGGAAATCATATTTTAGAAACTCTAGAAACAAACTTCATAAAGGTTCCATTAGTTTATCGGCTGTACAGACATCAGAGCGAGGATCCGCTGTGGCTGCAAAGATTCCCTCCGGCCCACAGCGCTTACTTGGTCAGATGGCAAGGTAACGTGGTTTGATTCTACTGGTAGAGGCGCTGGTTGTCTGGTCCGAAACAGCCGTGTGGAGCTGAAGATGTTGAATTATTTCAATTCAAATGGTTGATAAAAATATGGCTATTGAATAAAAATCTCGGGCTCAGTTTGGACTAATTTTGAATGGTTTTCTAATCCCAAACAAAAATTAAAGTTTGGCTTGGCGTTCCAATCATCAAAAATTACTAACAAAGACAAAAACAGGCAGGAAAGACGTGCGTGCTTAAAGCATAGTTTGAAAAGTTACAGACGAGAGAATTAACGACAAAAAGTAATTTCCACAACTTTAGCTGAGTTATATTAGCTGAGTCACATTTCTTCTTCTGGATGGAATTGTGAAGTTGTTTAAAAGCTCGAACTGAAAGTGAGCTGGAACTCTAACAAAGGAATTTTAACTTAATTTTATATCCTGGGGTGTCAAGCCCATAACCTCATACTATAAAACAAAGCAACATATTGTAATTCTTCTACTGTGCAAACTCCTGTGGAGGTTAAAATGCTTAATGCAACATGATTGCTGCGTGTAATAGTTAATGTCTCATTTGAACATACATGTGAGAGTTCTGATTAGATGAATAGATGGAAACCAATGATTATTACATGAAAATTAGCTTTGTCTAATACATATCAATACACAGTAAGAACACACAACAACAATTAGGAATTCAGTCATGCATCATCTGGACATCGTAGCGTTGAATAAAAATAACATGACATGATCACGTTTACATAACTAAGCGGGTGTATACAAGGGGTTCATAAATATGTAACATGTATGTGTAATGTAGAAAGGATGGTATCGTGTCAAATTGTTCCAGATTTGCTTCTGAACACATTGGTGTGAGTTTTATGAAGCTTGAAGCTGATTTGTCCCTGTTTTGGGGTTTGAATTCCAACAAAGTCTTTCTGTCTCAAGTGGTTTCGCACCTCAAGTTTTATGGTTGTTTTGCAAATTCCTTTCCAGAGAGCTGGTACCATCTTAATAAGAACCTCATTTGCAAGTGAGTTAGGAGACAGTCTTGGGTCTGAGAGATGAAAAACTCACAGCAAAATTTATGCTAATTGCCTGATTGTCAATTCGTGGCTTTAAGCCAGATATGGTTTGTTTGCTTTACTCAGTTCTCTTGGTGTTATCTGGTCCTGGGGAGGATTAGTGGTGGATTGTTTAATAAAGAAAGTTTATTGCTGGGTCCGTCTACCTCCCCCTTGTTTTCAAGATTGAGGTTGAATTCCAAACTCTGTCTCTGGATGCTACATTTATGTTGTGCTCACTATAAATTAAAAACACAAAAAAACTCCAACATCATTGTGAGAATGTTTTGAGATTAGGACTGAATATTAAACAATATGTGAAAAATTTCCCCATATAAAAATATGCACAGCCTCCATAGGAAGATTTTACAGTAAATGATTTTACTCGTTGTCAACTAAAAGTATGTTGTTGTTGTAAGTATCAACTGTACAATTTATGTACATGTGATTTCTTCAATTCACTCGATACTGTGGTGTAAATAAAATGTTTCCTTTCCTTACTGAGTTTGTTCCCATTCCGAGGCTAAGGGGAGGCCCATAATCGGATGATGTCTTTCAGTTTTTGTATATAGATATATCAAAACCCTGAAACTAAAACTGTAAACACTAAAAATCCCACCTCCTCTTTAATAATGTATAAAAGACAATATTACTCATCACTAATAGAGGAAAACAAGAACAACACTTGATTGCTTTTCTGCCTCTGCAGCTTCCTCCTCAGTCTCTGACTTCATCACCACCACAACCACCACGACTACTCCTGGGCAACAGGAACCAGCACCACTGCTGTTGACACCTCTCTATCTCAACAGCTGCTCATCCTGGCTCAGGAAGCTGAGGGAGGAGCAGCTATGCCGAGGACGCACGTTGAAAGAACCGGAAAAAAAGGTGAATCTGCTCTACATGATCAACTTGATGCGAATGATGAAAGGTTTTCCATCTGACCCTTCAGTCACAGCTACCCAGCTGAGTACCTTTGATGGAACCTGCTTTTCAGTCCTGAGAGCAGCTCAGCCATCCCGAAAATATTCAAAAGTTATCTCTTACAGCTGGCAAGTTCTCCTCTATTCAACAAAAAGAAAAGCACAGCAGCTGACTATTTTTTGCTGTAATGTAACCCTGCATCTGTCTTGACATGTTTTTATCATGTCTGCAGAAGACTCAACAACACTTTGACAAACAGCAAAGACATAAACTGAGAAATAATGAGAATGATAAATACGTCTGTTATAATGGCTTGTGCATATGTGTATTGATTTTGAATACATTTGTGGACCCATTACTTTGTGTTATTCCACTAAAATCAACAAACTGAAATATTAATGAGTTGGGACTGTGAATGGCTTATCATTCTCAAATCTTGCACACATAGGTTGTATTTTCTGGGCTGTAGTTGCTGTCTTGACATTTATGTGAATGTCTGTGTGTATCTTTGACAATTCTAAAAACAGTCTTTCATCTTCTGAAGTGAGGGGCAGTAGTTGTTTTTTTGGAATCTCTGTCCAGTTTCATTAATATCAAAACCTCAACAATGTAAAAATAGGACAAGGAAAAGCTCAAGGTCTTGTCTGTAAACAGTGTTCTTTATTGCAAGGCCTAGAAGATCGGCGTCTGTCAGCACTGCGGCCAACCCAAGCAGAATGACTATAGCCACAGCCAGTGCTATTCAGAGCACTTCTGTGCTCTATATGAGGGAAAATCTGTTGAGCTGTGGCTTGTTCAGAGATGGGGGAACAATGGGTAAAAACAGCGGGTTGTTGGGCCAGGACGTGAGGCCCCGAGACCTTTGGACCAGAAGGAACTGCCACCGGGCCAAACTCAGAGAACCTTCTCCTGCCTTTGAACAGAGTTACCAGTGATCTTCTCTTGGCTTCAGACAATGGTATGGTGTCTATACTCATACTGTTAGACCCTAGCTCTGCATTTGTTACCACGGACCAACACTATGGTAGAACCAATTCTTTTCCATTTGTATACGTCGTCTTAAGGCAACATTATCATGAAACATTCCTTAAACTTCAGTTGCTATTGAGATGACACCCAGTTTTATCTACCGGTATTTGTAAAATCAGAAGATACTAATCAATTTGCCAATCTTCAAGCATGCTTAAAATTTATAAAGGCATGGATGTCCTATTATTTCTCACTACTCACTACTCCAAAGAGCTTTGGAGTTATTTTGACCAGGATTTGTCCTTGTTCTTGCATATAAATTACATTATTGGAAGCATCCTATCATAAGTTATGCTGAAAAACTAACCAATCGGTTTATTACATATTAGATTGCAATACTGTAATTCACAATTTTTGGGGTGTCCTAATAACTCCCTAAAAATCATTCAGTTATTCTGAAATCTTGCAGCAAGAGCACTGACTGGAATTAGCAAGAGAGATTGTAATTTTCCTTCTTTTGCTTCAGTTGCTGTTGCTTTTGAGTTGGGCAGAAGAAGTCAGGAGGCCTTTTTTACCACCCTTGGCTTACCTCAAGACATGCTTGCTCTTTCTGTTGACACCTTGACCTTTACCGCTGTAAATAAAGTGGAAGGTAGGGTACTCTATGCAAGACAATTTTTGGTTGAGATTCTTTAGTGCAAAATGAAGTTTAAATTTAAAGGATTTCTATACAATCTAAATACTATACGAAAACTAAAGAGCGTTGCCACAGACTCCTAAACCACAAACCACAGACCATGGCAGAAGATGTAGATGATAATAGTGATGTCGGCACTTCTAAAGAGAATTGAGTGTTTGTTGTGTGCAGTTGAACATGTAGTTCTTCTTGTTCTTCACTATGTTTTTTCTGTACCTTGTTAATATAAACAATATTGACTTTAATGTGATGTAGTTTGGGCTTTAAAACAGGCTTGGACAGGGATGATATAGTTACATAGTTATAGAAGTACTAAAAGTTCATGGTTCCATTTGCCAATTCTTTCCAAATTCCAAATCAACTCCTTAGACACTCAGTAATACTACATTGAGCATATTCTTGCCACTGTTTTATGATGAAGGAAATGAAAATGTGTAGGCTATAAGTAGGAGCTCCTCATCTTCCCAGAGTTGTTATGTTTGGTTAAGCTTTTCACATATCTTTTGATAAACATTTTATACTGTCTGATGTGGCTCACATAACTCATATTCAGGTTTTACCAGCTGTTTTGTCCAATGGTTTATTCTTCTGCTACCCAGACATGTTTTCAGGCTTAATAAGCTTTTTTTTCCAATTCAATTCAACTTTATTTCTATAGCATCAATTTACAACAAAGTCCTCTCAAGGAACAAAATAAAGTCAAGATAATACAAAAGTTTAGAGAAAACCCAACAAATCCCCCTTGAGCAGCTATAGGCAACAGTGGA
This sequence comes from Channa striata, assembly GCA_033026295.1. NCBI lineage: Eukaryota > Metazoa > Chordata > Actinopteri > Anabantiformes > Channidae > Channa > Channa striata. The sequence continues at coordinate 927,794 of CM065171.1, forward strand.
GAGGAAAAACTCCCTTAACCGAAGAAACCTCCAGCAGAACCAGGCTCAGGGTGGACGGACATCTGCCTTGACCGGTTGGGGTGAGTGGAAAGTGGAGAGAGAAAAGAAAAGAGCAGGTTGGTAGGACCTGTAGCTGCCCACTGGAAGACAAACAGCTCCGAAGCCTGGGACACCTGAAGACAGGGACAGAGAGAAGGAGACAGAGAGGAGAAGCCCTAACTGTGGGAGAGAGAAGACACAGTTATCATACATGATGAACATAGATTGGTAGCTGGTTCCACAGGGGAGGAGCTTTAAACCATTAAACTGGGTGAACTTGGATTCAGTTTCTTGCCCAACGACATTTGGCCCAAGGACATTTGGCCATGAGGGATCTTTACCTATGTAATTTGTAAGTGAGCAGACAACTCCCTTACAAATTGAGCTTCAGCCTCTTCAGAAACTTACACCTAAAATACACAGAAAGCAAATAGAGATTCTGGAGTGTGGGTTTAACACACAATATCTTAGTGATAAAGAAGTTTTGTTCAGAGAATAACGGTCATCAAAGCTGAACCCTGCAAAGTCCTGAGTCCCACAATCCAGCAGGATCTAAAATGGGATAGATCAATATAACCTCCATCATCAAGATGACCGACAGCTGTTGTACTTTATAGGGCAGCTTACAAAGATGGGAACACAGTGGGAACCACTGATCATTCGATTAAAGTTAAGGAATCTCAGAAATGACAGTCATGATCTTACTTTGACACAAAAGAACAGATTTTATTTAGGGACAGAGGAAAAAAGAAGAACAAGCAGACACTGGCCAAACACTAAAGGTACTATAATCTCAGTGCAAGAACAGACTTAAAGTCTGGCTTTGAACTTTGCAAATGTGATAGGTTGAAATAACCTGCATTGGTTTACCAATAAATAAAATAATAATCATATTAATGATTTAATAATGATAATATTGAACATCCAGGTCAGCAGATAAAAATAATTACAAAGTAGGTTTTGTCCGGTGCTGTCTCTGGAGTCGGCCAGAAGGAGGAGCTCTCACCACAGTAACTTCATTCTAGGTAAAGATGCCAAAGACTAAAACTCCACGTGCGACATCTTTTGTCAACCTTCTCCCGTTTTCAGGGTGCAACATAAAGAAGTTCAGGTTTCTGTGTACAGTAGATGCTGTCGTCTGTTTAGTTTCTGTGACATGTGAGGAGCGACGAGTGACCTCTTGATAATAAAGTTTACAGAAAAAAAGCAGAAGGTTTTTTTAAATGTCCATCAGTAATAATAGATATATCTGGTTCAATCACAGGTAAACTAAATCACACACAGTTCTACTCTCACCAGACCACAGAAGCTTCTTCCAGCTGACCACAGTCTTTTAAATCCTCCTTTCTTTATAAAGTTAATTGTAGTGTTGAAGCTGTGACTGTGTGTTATTACTCTGTAAGTCACTTTGAATAAAATCTGGCAAATGACTAATGTAAAACGTAATTGCTCATTTTCTCTAGTACATGTAGCCAGTGGCACAGGAAAGACTAATCCACACGAGAATTAACAAAATAGTTGCACTGACACCCTCAGGACACAGGAACAAACTGCATGTTATTAGTTTTCTGAAGTAAAGACAACTAATCCTTCCTGAACAACCTATTGTCAGTCTCCTGTGTCTTTTCATGCTCTGCCAACATTGGCCAACATCAACCACCCAGACTGTTCCCATCTACATTCACTTACTTTATATCTTCAATATGTTTCACATGTTAGGATCTGTTGGAGTGTTTGTGCACATTTGAGGAAGAGACAGAATGTAAAATGTAACACATCTGTCATATTTGTCATTTTCAAAGTTTGCTTCTTTAGTTCCATGTAACAGACGTCACTGTGTGGTGCTCCTAAAAAAACTATTTGTAACCAGAAGCTGAATGAGAAACAGGACAGACTCAGACTGGAAACACACATGTTAGAAATCTGCAGTAGAGTGTGTGTGTGTATGACTGGTTACTGGTAATTAGCACCTTCACTGGAAATAATGAAGCGTCACTTAAATCAGGAGAAAACACAACAGATTATGTGACAGTAAAAACATTTTCTCTGCACATTTTCACCGATTTATGAATTCACTCATTGAAGAACATGTATAAATGGATTTCTTTGTGAATTAAGCAGATCACATTTACGTCACTTCACAGTGTCTGTTTACAGCATGTTGGTCTCACGGGAGCCAGGCTGCAGTATCTGAAGAGACAAAATGAGTCTGATAGATTTTCTAAACCAGGGGTAGAACAAGGCATAAATCACAGGGTTCAGACAAGGGCTGATACACACCAGAAACATACCTGAGGCTGCAGGTAAAGTAGACCCAGCTGACACAAAAAAGAGAACATTATATGGGCAGTAACACATTAAATACACAACTACAACAACACCCAGAGTCCTGGCTGCTTTCAGCTCAGATTTCTTAGTCTTTACAGTCTCTGAATGTTGGAGTGTGACGGCTCCAACATGAGAGCGCATGGCACGAGCCTGAGACACAGCCGTCACAAACACTCTTATATACAGAATTATGATGACAGTGATTGGAGCAATAAATGAGAAAGCAACATCAAAATATGTTTGACTGTATCCAAAACGCACTATACACTCTCCATAGCAGGTATTATACAAACCTGGTTGAGCCAAATTTTCATATAAAAATAGACCAATGTAGACAACACAACCAATCCAACACATACAAACACACATTTTAACCCTGGTCACAGTGACTCTGGTGGGGTAATGCAGAGGGTCACAAATAGCCACATAGCGGTCGACTGATATAAGAACCATGACTCCTACTGAGGCAGAAAGAGCGATCGAGAGGACATAAACATGTAGAGGACACAGGATGTCACCAAGAAACCAACAGGCTGTTTGTCGATAAGCTTCTAACACTGACTCAAGCCCAAAAAGGAAATCTGACACAGCCAGAGAGACGAGGAGGAGGTTGGTGGTTGTGTGCAGCTGCCTGTAGGGAGACAAAGACACGTAATGTAATATGAGACGTTCATGTAAAGTGAAGTGTCTTACATGTGTCACATCTGGACATTTAACATTAAAAACATTTTCAGCAAAGCAGAAAATACGTCTGGTGTCAGGATGAAAAGTTATCTACACACCAACATTTTCTTGTTATTGGAACAGTTTAGACTTAAAAATTATATTTTATAAGTTTAAGTTTTGCTGAGTTTATCTCTGCCTGAAGTGGGAGACTGAGATGATGACAAGCAGGTTGAGAATCACAGAGAAACCACAGATGAAGAACAACAAATACATGAGGACAACATCAGACTGATTGATCTTTGGTTTCCTGCAGGAGGCATTGAGGAGTTGTGGAAAGCAGAGCTCTGCTCCATCCTGGTCCTCCATCCTCAGAGAGGAGAAGCTTCAGCCCTGGCAGCTTCTGAATAAAATTGATTTACCAGTTTCTGTCATAACACTCGTGCTCTTCTGTCAGTCTCTCTTTCCCATTGCATCACATCCTTATCATAATTTTTTCTTCTTGTTTTCTCTCCTCCCACTTTTACTGTAAGATATGATCTAATTATGTGTTGTGTTTTGCACATGTTTTGTTGTCACACACACTGTTTTCTTGTTTTTGCGCAACCCTATCTCCTTAAAGTTATGTTGCTCTTAAAATACAGAAAGTGCTGTTTTGTTTTCCAGAGGAACATAATTAACAAAATATCCTATTTTATAATATCTTGATTCTACTGATGACCCACCATATGCAATAAGATGTCCCTATCACCTCTGCTTTTGATTATTCGTTGGGCTCCATTGCTTTATATCTATCAGATCCTGCTCCCACAATAATTGTAAAAGAATTTAAGGGCCCCAAGGGCAAAACAATTATTTGATTTTTAAAAATATGAGATAGCACCCCTAAGCGAGGGAGCTGGTTCTAGGAAGCCATCCAGTACTGTGTCTTCTTTCTTATATTACAGAACTTCATCTATACTTTCCTGCTCGGCCCCTCAGATCAACTGATCAGCTGCTTTTTGAGGTACCTAAGACCAGGCTCAAAGGCAGAGGTGACTACTTTTTCAGTCATAGGGCCCATAGGTTATGGAATTAACTCCCTCTCCATGTTGGGCAGGCCACAAGTGTGGTGGCTTTTAAGTCACATCTTAAAAGCCATTTTTATTGGCTGGCGTTTAATTAAGACAGACTCCTTTGCTTTGGGTTTTTTTTATTATTGTTCGATTGCTCGATTGCAATTGTGAATAGTTATGGATTCAGAGGACAACCTTGGCATGTGGAGCAAGAGAGATGGAAATAAATAGAATTAGTATTCTCTGTACTTACAATGGCCTTTGCGGTGGAATAGAATAGTTTAGCCCAAGAAACAAAGCTTGCTGTGAAGCCAAATTTCCCTGAGGCAAAAAAAAAGGTATTTCCATTCAACTCAGTAAAGAGATTAGAGCTTCATGAGTGTCAGAGAGCGGAACATTATAACTTGTGTTAAACAATTGTTTAACACAACCTAAGACAATTGTCTTAGGTTAGAAAGGAGTGCTGGTTCATTATAATCCTGTCAAGTGAGACAATAGATGGGAGAGTGTACTCCAAACGTAATGCCAATAATTTAGATATTTTAAAATCAATGTTTAATAAATTAATAATCTAGCCACAGGGGTTGCAAGCCAGTGACTTCTGTGCCGGTCCCAAGCCCGGATAAATAGAGAGGGTTGCATCAGGAAGGGCATCCGGCGTAAAACTTGCCAAGTACAACCGTGCGAGTCATCCATAGCACTTTCATACTGGATCGGTCGAGGCCCGGGATAACAACGACCGCCACCGGTGCTGTTAACCTACAGGGTGCCGGTGGAAATTGTACTACTGTTGGTCGAAGAAGGAGAGGAGGCAGAAGGGTTCGTGGACAGAGAGAGAAGACGAAAGGCAGGAGTTTAGATCTGAGAGCAGGGACTCTTAACGTTGGCACCATGACAGGGAAAGGTAGAGAGCTGGCAGACATGATGGAGAGAAGGAAGATGGATGTACTGTGTGTGCAGGAGATGAGGTGGAAGGGCAGCAAAGCACGTAGTATTGGAGGAGGATACAAACTGTTCTATTCAATTCAATTCAACTTTATTTATATATTTACAACAAGGTCATCTCAAGGCACAGGCAACAGTGGAGAGAAAAACACCCTTTACCGGAAGAAACCTCCAGCAGAACCATGCTCAGGGTGGGCGGCCATCTGCCTTGACCGGTTGGGGTGAGTGGAAAGTGGAAAAGAACAACGAAAGCAACAACAAAACATTGGGCAGGTTAGTAGGACCAGTAGCTGTGCACTGGAGGACACACAGCGACAAATCCGGGGACCTTGTATTACATTCACCGCACACCACGCTTTGTATACTTTAGGGACCCCCCTGTCTGCAGTCTGTAGTTTTTGTATGAAACACAAATGATCCTTGCCGTTCATTACACCGCCACAACAAAATACTGTTTCCTTCTTTCTGGGGGTCAAGGTTTGAAAGATATTCAGAGTTTCTTTGGCCTCTGTTCTGTAAAACAGCACAATTTTAAGGTGTGTGAATGTCTGTGAAACACACAGATGTGTGGTCTGATAAACGCACTGCTAATGGAAATCCCCTCCCTCTTCCTTCAGCTTCTGCGTCTGTTATGTTAGGATATATAAGATGAACTAGGTCCACGGCAAAACAAAGCTCATTATCTCTGTTTTCTACGACGTAAAGAGTTTTCGGTTCCTTTTTAAGAATTGTCTAACGTTTTTTATAGCAGTCGTTTAGTACCACCCCTAGAATTTTGAACTATCTGGACAACAAGTTCCAGACTGCGATCTGTTAGAACAGAAAATATGGAGTGAATCATTCTATCTAATAAATCCTGAAACTGAATCAGATCCATGCCTGCAGACACTGGTACAATGATGGATGCCTCTGATCTAATCATATCGCCACGGAGCACAAGTTGTATAAGATCACCGGCATTGCACCTGTTTAAAGCTTGTTCCACAATATCAGCCACACCTCCCATAACAGACCCATGACAATGCCCATTACTGGCCTCATCACTTTGATCTATGTTTAACAAGCATCTTATATAAAAATTGTTAAATTTAGCACGGGTAACCACATTAGAGCTGTTTTGACTAGAGGATGAAGATGCTGCAATCTTATCTCTCCTACATTGTCATTATTGTTATTATGAATATGCTGCCGGTTATTAGGGTTCGGTTCACCTGTAGGGTTTGGCCTATTTGTGTTTGAAGAGGTAGAAGGCTGATTTTCGTGGTCATTTTGAAAAGAAGGTGGGGGAGACTGTGTTTAATTTTGACGAGAACCCTCGCCTAACAGAGGCAAACTATTATCTGAATCCTGTAATGACTGCATAAGTCTGTTTACAATGCTCTCTAGCAAGTCAAAATGTGAGAGGTTATTTGCTGATTCGTTAAATCCTTCTGACAAATCGACATTTTTGGGAGCAACAGACAACTCAATGGCTCTATCTAGCGGTGGAACAATGTCATTGCACTCTGGGGACTTCTGTGGTGAATCAACGTCAGTAAATTCTGTGGAATTCTCAGATGAACGCAAACCCTCAATAATTCGTCTAATCAATCAAAATGAGCTGTAGTCACAGTGCTTAAAGATGGCGCTCTCTCCAATAGATTATTTCATCTATTCACTCCGAATGATCTGAGTGTCCCCCCACGTTTAAAGACGATGTCTGTGATGAATCAAATTGATCAGATATTCTATATCATCTATCAAAAGATTTAATTCGCAATCATCAGCATCCATAATGTTTTTTGTTTTTAATTACAATTGCGATGAACAAAAATTTTGCTCACAATTTCAAAAACCCCAGACACGACGGTTTGTGGATTGTGCAGCACATGTATGACATCCAGATCAGACTTGATCAGTTGGTTTCGGGCACTTGCGCAGCCACACCTTCTCTGGCTCCCTCGAATTGAATCTGTCATTTTCAGATAGCCCCCTGTTACTATCACACTACTTCATATATAAAATCTGAGAAAATTCACAAATTAAAAAGTCTACTTACTGCAGGATGACACCCCAGTGGACGCTGAAGAAAAGAATGAGTTACGTCTGCTTTGAAGGCGTCCAGTTTCCACCAGTTTCTTCCTACTAGACGCTGATATCTCTGGCTGGTCATGTACCTGGATGGCAGAAGGGCTGGGTAGGTTAGCCGGGTTCAGCCCGGCAGTATGTGCCCTGTCGACTGAGATTTCCTCCTTGCTAAAAACTGTGTTATGTACAGCCACTCTGAGGGGCTGAAATAATGTCCGAATATAGGAACTCGCTGTCTGGAACTGAAAAAAATTAAATAAAATACACAGTAAGTCAAAAACTATTACTTTTTATTTTAATCAATAATTATTCGTGATTGTGCATAAATAACAGCATGTGTCATGATCTGTGTGTTTTGTCTGCCCTTGTTGTGTTTGTTTTTTGGTTGCTTCTCTAATTCAGTCTCTCTCTGTGCAGTTCGGCAGCTCCCTCTCCCTGTTGTGGCCTCACCTGGAGCCAGTGCCGTTAGTGGGGTGCACAGCTACCTGCACTTGGGACTGATAAGAGCGTACCTTTTAAAACCTGTCCCGTAGAGGCACTCTGTGTTGGTGTGTCGTGTATGCTTACATGTGTTCCTGTCAGTCCTCCTTGTCTACAGTGTAGCTGGTACTCATTGGTTTATTCACTCTTCCTTTTGAGGAGTTGGTTTTTTTATCTTTGCTTTGTAGTGTTCTGTATTCCTGTGTTTTCAAGAGACAGTAAATCTTGGTTATTTTCTACACCACCTCTTCCTGCGTGTGTCTCTCTGCTTTTGGGTTGCTATTTGGCAAGCACGTCACCAACCATGTCCGACCCAGCAGAACCAACCATGTCCGATCCCAGCAGAACCATGTCAGCCTTAGCGCGTCCTGCATTTGGAACGTTTTGACGGGTTGCTAAGGAGTGCCGCCCGTTCCTGTCTGCCTGCAGGCTTCACCCCGGGATTTTCCGTCCGAACATAGTAAGATGGTGGATCCGCTTGCAGAACACTTTGCTGAGAGACCAACTCCATTTTTTTGTCTTTTTTGTAAGGGCAAACACTCAGTCTCTCCAGTTAGCCGGGAGCTTCCTGAGGAAGATTAGATTAGATTAGATTCAACTGCATTTGGAACAAAATGGCGTTTGCCCCAGAAGTGCAATCCCAAGTGCATATTAATCTGGGGCAGCCAGAGCCTTTGAACTAGTGCAGAAATTTACAGGTTGCTATTTACAGACATTTTACAGACGTGTATTTACAGGTGAGTATATACAGGTGCAATATTGAATAGTGCAATATTGAGTAGTGCAATGGTTTGGGGAGAATGTCGGGGTGTATGGTTGTGGCAAAGAGGTCAGTGAAATCAGTGGGGGCAGAGTTCAATAAGGAGACAGCTTCCTGTCTGCCTGCAGGCTTCAGAGGAGTCGAGCTAAATGCCCGGGTGTTTTCCGGCTGGAAGTGGAGTCCGAACGTGCAGTAAGATGGGGTTAGGATGCTCTCTATTGTGCAGCGGTAGAAGTTCACCAGGATAGCCGAGGGAAGATGGTTTTTCTTGAGTGTTCTCAAGAAGAAGAGGCGCTGGTGAGCCTTCTTGACTCAGCTGGAGGTGTTGGTGGTCCATTAAGGGGGAACTAAACACTGGGGCCTTGCTGGATGGGAACGTGGAGCTGCTCACTGTCAGTCGTTTTCAGAGTTTTCCCTGCACACAGTTGGTCAGTGTTTTTGATCCTGTGTCTCCCACCAATGATGGTGTTAGATCAGCTACCTCTCAGCAGCTGCTTGTTGAGCGTGATGGTGGTGGAACTGTCCCAGGGCAAATGCACTGTTGGTCAGAAAGTCGGTCTCTGATTAATATGTTAATGTCCATCCAGTTTCGTATTACAGTGTTGAATGCTGAGCTGAAGTCAACAAACAGCTGGCTGCCAGCAGCCGGTGGACTGGGGACGCGTTATCAGACGCCTTTATGAGGGACTTGTCTGGAGCAGTTAGAGGGTGATTACAGTGTTGAATGCTGAGCTGCAGTCAACAAACAGCATTCTGGTGTTCTTATTGTCCAGGTGTGTTAGCACAGAGTGCAGTGCAATGGAGACTGATGAGTTGGCTGGCCAGGAGCTTCATAATGATGGGCTGAGGAAGATCTCATGTGAGCTGGCTTGGATTTAAAGCATGTTGGCACCTGCTTGGGCAAGGGACATGTTAAAAATTGATCCCCAGGCTGCTCATGCTCTAAGAACGCGTCCAGGAGCCTTGTGCCGTTGACCTGGCCAGTGCGGGTGTAGAGCTGGTGGCAGGTTCTTTGTTGTCTCCTTCAAAAAAGCAGAGCTGGTTCAGGAAGGAGACATTTGTGTCCGGGAGGGTTGGCTGTGTTTGTACCAACTACCTGGATCCAGTAAGTTGAAAAGCCTTCCTCCTCTCTGAACCCAGATGCCCTGGAGCTGATGCAGCTGGGCACATTACGCAAACTGTCTCAGCTGAGCGGTATGGAGGTGATCTGCTTCTGGGATGTAACACTGTGGTGGCATTAATGTAATCCAGAACAGAGGAAGTGTAGCTGTTTATGTCTGTCCACTCTATTGGGAAGCAAACGAACTGTCTGTGTGTTGAAACCTGCCAGGGCACCTGCTGAAGATCTGCCCGGTTGATGAGGGGTGAATACCGAGGAACAAAGAAAGGTGATCTGATTGTCCCAGTGAGGGGGTTACAGCGTACCTGGAATGGTACAGCGTGTTTCCTCTGGTGTGACAAAAAACGTTTTTGAATTACACTGCCTTTAGGTTGGGAACCACACTGAGACTGCCTCTTTTTTATGTGGTTGATTCTGTGCATCCCCTTATCATTGTGGGCTATCCGTGGTTAGAATGACATTCCCCCCAGAAACTAGATTGGACAGTGTCTCAGGTTCGAAGGTTAACATAAATGCTCCTCCTGGTCTTAGTCCATATTGTTTGTTGAACTGTTTAAAAGTGCAGCTCTTTTGCTGTGGTTGATGTTGAGTCGAATCTCGTCCATTTTGTTCACTACCTTGTCTGGGCAAAGTCTCTTCCAGCCCTCCGGACCTCAGTAATGTGCCTGCAGAACATCATGATCTGGGAGCTGTTGAGTCAGTAAATGGCCAGGGTACTCAGTCCTGTTCCACTACTCTCATCAGACCCGAGATCCCAGAAACTGGAGAGACACGACTCGCCATCGACCTTCTTAATGCTCCTGGATCACAACCTCCCAGGGGTCACCTCGTTCTCCCCCCAACTACTCTAGGCCTGAATGTGAGGCAGCTGGGAACATTATCTCCAGGAAGGGCTGGGATCTGCCCGGCAAAAGCCGAGGCTAGTGTATAATCCAACCGAATTACTCATCCACACTGCAGGTGCTGGCTTCATTGTGGGCTTTGTTGTGCAGTAAGAAGGATGGATGGGAGTCCATATTGTTTGTTGAACTGTATGCAGCTGCTTGTATTGACTCTTCCAGCTCCTCCGGTTAAACAAGATTACTGTCTTCAGTAAGGGACACTTACCCCCATACCTCTCTTCACATGCTGCTTTTGATTTGGAAGGGCTTGAGGGGGGCAAATGGATTTTTCTGGGGTTACCAAGCTGGATCAAATTTTTTACCAAGCTGGATCTTCGCAGTACCTACCACCTGGTGCGCATCAGAGAGGGAGATAAATGGAAGACTCGTTTTGACACTCACAGCGGGCACTTTGAGTATCTGGTGATGCCTTTTGGCCTCACAAGAGCCCCTGCCGTCTCTCAGAACCTAATTATTGATATACTGAAAGACATGATAAATCATTTTGTGTTCGTTTATTTGGATGACATTCTCATTTTTTCTCTAGACCCGGTGAGCCATGTGCAGCATGTCAGAGTCGTCCTGTAGCGACTCCTGGAGAACACACTTTACGTCAAAGCTGAGAAGTGTGAGTTTCATACCACCCAGACCACATTTCTTGGTTTTGTCATTTCTCCAGGGTCTCTTGTTTTTGTTCAACTTTTGATCCTCTTACCTTTTGTTAGGAGCATTTTATTTTTGACTTTTTCTTATCCTCCTAATTTTAGCGAGCAATTTGTTTTCATAGTTGGTTTCGTTATTTCCTCCTGCCTTTGCAGCGAGCACCTTCGTTTGTGCATTTGCAACTTATTCTCTGTTTTGTACTATTTAAATAAATTCTTTGTTTGTCCTCATTCCTGGTCTCGTGGTGACTTCAGCATTTGGATCCCAGTTAGTTGGCTCCTCACAGAGTGAGGCTGAGGTCTCCAGTCTGCAGTCCTCATTGAGGAGTCCTCTTCCTCTCTGCTGTGCTGCTCATTAGTGGAAAAACATTTCCACTGTATTTTTCCCTTTATATACTCTAGCTGCCCAGTCTCCTCTGCACGATCATCTTTGTTACTTCATGCCTGGTGTTCTCTGTGATTTCTTGTTTGGACTTTTCTTTGAATTTTTTACTTTGTTCCTTGACCAAACCAGTTGCCTTTTCTACTGCGTGCGTTTTTGTCAACCCTGGAATCCTGATGTCACCCCCCTGCTGGATTTCCATGAGGTTCAATAAATTGCCACGGAATTAGCTGCTCTTGTAGACTCAGATTTTGCTCCCCCTGCCTCAAACCAAGTTAATCTAATGAACTGCTTATCTCCACGGCTCTCTTCTTGGACGGTTGCTACTTTGTTTTTCCGTTGTTACTTTGGTTATTTTGAGTTGTTACTTTGTGCTTCTAATTCTCCTGATTTCTCTACTCTGAGCATCTAAAAGATGAACTAGCATGTTGAGAGCTTCCTGATGGACTTCATGCCCTGATTGACACGTGCACCTGCATTGACCACCATCTGAGAGAGAAGCACCCAAAGATTAAAGTTTTAGTTCTCAGCCATGCAGCCCATGCAGCTGGAAATGGCACGTCCTTCCCCAGAAGAAAGAGAGAGGTGTTTTAGGCTTAGTCTGTGTTTCTACTGTGGCTGAACTGACCATAAGACCTCACGCTACCCAGTCAAAGGGATGGCTCGGCAGGAGCAGGGAGGCACCTGGTGAGCCACCCCTTCATGCATGAAGATTGTGCAGAGGAGACTGGGTAACTAGAGTATATAAAGGGAAAGGTACAGGTGAAATGAGTGTGGCTCAGCAGGAGCAGGGAGGCACCTGCTGAGCCACACTCAATCTGCATTTACCCCCAGCAACTGCTCATCCTCGGCTCCACCTGGCTTGCTCGCCACAACCCAGATATTGATTTACTGGCAGCCAGAGTAGTCAATTGGGGGGCTTCTTGCTCCAGTCTGTGCCTTAAGCAGGCCGTTTTGCCATGCTATTGTCCAGAATCCAAACCTGAAATCTCCTTAAAGCCTACCACCTAGTCTGCGTCAGGGAGGGGGGGAGTGGAAAACTACTTTCAACACGCTGGCCAGCCATTTTGAATGCCTTGTCATGCCTTTTGGTCTAACCAATACACCCCTGTGTCGCACAAGCAGCTGCAGCATTTCCTTGAATTTGCTCATTTCAATCAGTGTTTTATTAGAAGTTGCAGCACTTATGCCGTGCCTCTCCATAGACTTACATCCGGGAAAAGATCATTCCCTTGGTCCCCAGATTCCAATCTCTTCCCTCCTCTCTTCCCTCAAAGACGCATTCTCAGCTCCCATCCTCATCCTTCGCGATTCGATTAAACAGTAGTTGAGGTTGATGCCGTGGATGTAGGGGTAGGGGCTGTACTGTCTCATAGACATCGAGACGATTCGAAAGTTAACCCATGTACCTTTTATCTCGCCGCCACTCTCTGAAGCTGAGAGGAATTACGGTGCCGCTGATTGAGAGCGTCACTATTAAACAGGCGTTGGAGGAATGCATTGGCTGGAGGGGTCTGCACACCCATTTGTTGTTTTCAAAGACCAATAAGAACCTAGAATATCAGTCAGCCAAGCGGCTCAATACCTTGGATCCCCCCTCATTTCCTTGGAATCAAGTTAAACTTTCAGGTCCTTTTCAGTGTTTTTCAGAGCAGAACTGAGTCTAGTTACTTCCCTGAAGTCCTGTTGTTTTACAATATAAAACAATGAAGGCAAAACCTCACTGGTAAATGTTTTAAAAGATGAAAAGTTTGGCATTCAAGGATTGTGTCATGACTCTAGACCTGGACTTCACTAGTTCTTTCACTAATTTCACTTCTTGTCTCTGATTCCTATTTTGTAGCCACTCTGATTTGCCTTACTCTTGTTATTGGACTCTGTTGCCTGTTATCCTAGCTCTGAGGTTTGACTCTTTGTGTCCTCCTGGTGGGTGATCGTTTACTCCTGCTTTGGGTTTTGATTTTAAAGTATGCTCTCTGTCATTTTTGTTTTTGTCTGTTTCTTATTCTGTATCCTACGAATTGTCTACGTTTACAGGTAATTTCTGTTCCTAGTTGTTTTCTTTTGGTGTGTGCACATTTTTGGTCAGTTGTTAATTTCTGCTCCTGGTCTTTATTTACTGCAAACACCTTTTTTTTTGATTCATAATTTTTATCCCACAGATGGGAAATTCCCGTTTGGACACATGTCAGATGACCTTAAATTTCAGGTGTCTTTTCCAAGGTCACTTTAAGTCCAGGAGGAGCCAGGAAACAAAACACCAATCTTGGGGTTCATGAAAATCTAGTGTAACAACTGAGTCACAGTTTAATAGTGAACAGTGAACAATTATTGAGCCACAGCACTGAGTAGCTCTGACCCTTCACGTGGTTAAACTACAAACCAGAGGAGCTCACCTCCATGTCAGGGCTACACTGTGAATGTTTCAATGCTGTGGGTTTTTTTTATTATATAAGCAGGTGCAAAACACATTTGGGACACTATTTTTAAATGTAAATAAGAGAATGTGGAGATTTGAAAAACTTTTTGGTCATTAATTCTAAATGGTGCCATTCCTAATTGATACAGTTGCTAATATTAGCCTGTCTTGCTTTAAACATCATCCACTTGGACCCATTAATTTTTATCATCAAATCCAGTTTCTAAGGTTAGTTTGTCTTCATAGGTTAAGTTTGTTAGGTAAGCTCCTGGTTTTTTGAAAAACAACAGAGGCAGGCCAGCCTTGAGTCATGGCCCCACCTAAGAAGCTGTGGTCGGAGAGAGGCAGGAACTAACAAGCGCCCCAGAGGGCAACCAGTAGGGATAGGACAGGAGAGTTTGGATAGGAGAGTCTCTTAACCTTTTCTCTAGGTCCCATTGTATGCCCCCAACATGACAGGTTGTAGGATCGTTTACTCTGGGGAACAGGGTGTGGATGATTGTTTTCTGTCTCAAACTGATGTGACAGGGTGTCAGGTTAACCGTTTCCCCACATAATAATTCCTTTGAGCCTCATTCAGACATTGTGAGGGATGCATATTGCCACCCTTCTCTGCGCATTGTGAAAGCATCGCCTCCACTCCAGTGCTGGGGGTGTCAACTTCCAGAATAAACTTTCTCTTGGTGACAGAGTTAGAATGGTGGCAGTAGAGAAAAGCATCTTGAGACGAGTACTTCCCTGCCTCACTTGTCCAAAGAAAAGGTCTGTTGGGAGAGGTAAGAGCATGCAATGGGGTCGCTACCGTGCTATAATCCCTGATCAATCTACGATAGAAGTTAGAAAACCCCATGAATCGCTGTAGCTGTTTGAGGTCCTGGGGAATAGGCCATTCTACAACTGCTCTAATTTTACTGCTATCCATGCAAAAAGAAACAAAAGAAATTAGAAGTGGAACATTGAGCAAAGTTGTGTTGTTGACTATGCAAAGTAGAAAAAAACAAAGAGGGACGAGAGGAGACCAGCGGCCGAGAAGGAGAGCACAGAAGAAGCGTGAACAAAGAAAAATCCAAGAGAAGGGAACGAACAAAGAAACGTTTTCTGCTTTATACCTTGGGCGTTACCTGAGATTCAGAAGAAAGGTGTGCTCGCCTGTAATTTAAATTTACCACAGAGGGCAGAGCTAGTCCCTACTCCTGCATTAAATTTTTTCTTTAGTTTGATTTCACCTGAAGTTTAATTTAATTTATTCTCTGTTCACCAGGCCCAAAAGTGTTTCACAACATTAAAAGTTACACATTACATTTTCTATATCACTCAGATCATCATGACAGTTCACGTATTATAACTATGTGACAGGATACATAAAGTTCACAATGTCTTCTACCTTTGTCCACATGGACAAATGAAACAGATCACATCCAAGGCTTATTACAAAGTGAATCCGCTTTGTCTGCCTTTGCCTGTTTTGCCAGTTTTCGCCATACCAGTTTGGTTCAGCTTCTTGCTTGTCCAAGCCTGCCTGCCAGCCTGTTGAGACCACTGTTTGTTAGGATCCTGTAGCCCCCCAGTACCGTGCGGGACAGAAAGTTTGGCTCTCTCCATCGGATTTCGCTCTCCACCTCGAGAGCAGGAAACTGGCACCCCGCTTCATTGGTCCTTTTTCAATGTCGAAGATTGTCAACCCCGTGGCAGTCAGACTATGACTCCCCAGAACTCTTTGTGTCCATCCAACCTTCCATGTTTCCCGTATCAAGCCTACAGTTTGGAGTGACCTTGTGCCCTCTCCCGGACCCCCCACCACTCGCCCTCACTCATTGATGGCTTTCCTGCGTACTCGTTGCATTGGCTTATGTGTCGGCAGCGGGGTCGTAGTCTCCAATACCTAGTCGACTGGGGGGGTTATGGATCAGAGGATAGCTCCTAGGTTCCAGCAAGATTCATAATAGATCCTGACCTCATTGCCCAGTTTCACAGAGATCATCCAAAGCAATCTTCTCGGCCGTCATGAGACGTCCCTTGTGGGGGTGGGGGGGCAGTATAGAAATGTCAGGATCACCAGCTTTTCTTTCTGTTTCCTACTTTTATTTTGGAGATCCCTAGATCCAGTTTCCTGTCCCACTGCATATCCGTAACTTTTCTACTCGTCTTTGGTCCTAATTGTTTTCACCTGTTTCTCTGGCTACTTATACTCTGCTCCCTGTTTAGCCCCTTGCCAGATTGTTTTGTGCTGCCAGTTTTCGCCAGACCAATTTGGTTCAGCGCCTTGCCTGTCCAAGCCTGCCTGCCAGCCTATTGAGACCACTGTTTGTTAGGATCCTGTAGCTCATTCTGTGGGACTCAGACCTCCCCTACACGCCAGCTTCTCTCTTTGTAAGTTCCCCTTTTCTGGATTTGGACGGTTGCTTCGGTGAAGGGATTTATTGACTGGTTGAATAGACACTTGGATATTGTAGACCTGGATTTGGATGTGAATATTAGGCCTGGACCTGAAATACTCTAGGACTTAATTCTTTGGACAAACTGTGAGAGAGCTGGATTTCTGGACCATTACGCTGGAGGAATTTCCTTCGACCTCATTCTACGGTAGCGCTATTCAATTTTGTGTTTTTCAAGCACCCTGTCTCTCCAGCCTTCTCACAAACAAGTACAACTCCAGGACGCCCCCGAGCTTAGTACTATTAACTGCTTTAATCACCAACCAGCTTTTCCCTTCAACAGAAGATATAAGACGCCCATTCTGCTTGCAACCCTTGGCTCAGATCCTGTACTTCTCGTCATTGCCTTCTTACCTCTTTTTGAAAATAAACCTTTAAATATGTCCATCATGCAGCTCTCTTATTTGTCGGTCCTATTAAACATAACCCTTACAAGGCCTTAAATACAAATGTGCAGGGGTAATGATGATAATGATCACAAACAATAACAAACAAACAGATAAATGAATGCCTATACACAAGTTAAGAACAGTGAAGAAAATGTAAGAGGACAAAAAGTACCTAACTTATAACATTAGATATGTGCAGCCGGGACTGTATATGACTGGTTACTGATAATAAGCACCATCACTGGAAATAATGAAGCGTCACTTCAATCAGGAGAAAATTCAGATTATATGACATTAACAAGTTTAAGATTTGCACATTTTCACTAATTTGTGAATTCACTCAGTATTAAATTCAATTCAACTTTATTTATATAGCGCCAATTTACAAAAAGGTCATCCCAAGGCACTTTACATAATAAAGTCAAGACTATACAAAAA